>JANAVB010016195.1:25488289-25688289 GCA_029216955.1 Iris pallida
GTGTCGGATTTTATTCTTGCCTAATAGCAGTCGCACATTTCATATGCGGGGTGCCAGATTTAGCCTTAGCCGTTTACATGTCGAAGTAGTATTTCAACTCACTAGATAGGTACAGTGTCTAGTTCTATAATATATATTGCTGACTACAGGTCTTCTCTGTTTTTAGTACTTTCTTGCCTTGTTCACCATGCTCAGTTTCTGTCATGATTCTATTCTTGTCTTTGCGTCGTGTATTTTATTATTATTTACAGATTTATGGATTTTGTCATTTATTGAATCTATTGTGAGATTGTACTCATTCCATTCCTGACTGGAAACTAATATTTTTCAGGTTTAGCCGCGACCACTCTTAGCATTGGGAAGGCTTGGGTATGCTGAGGTCAACCTAAAAATAGATAGCAGTTATATCATTTTCATTAATTGTGAGAACTTTGTATTTTCTTTAATTTTAAATATTGTAAATATTGTAATAAATTTAGAAATGTGAATGAGCAATAAAGTTTATTTTGAGCATTTATTTTTTGCGGGCTGACAGCGTTCTACCGTCGACTCTGCGGCGTAGGCTGGCTTGGACACGTCTCGTATTCGAAAAAACGGGTGCGGGTCGTGACAACAGGTCTACTAGAAAGTATAGCATCTAGACACAATATATATGTACCTGTCATCTCCGTACATAGGTATATAATCTCAACTCAATCATAAGACATCTAAGGAAGACAGACACGAATATCATAAAGATAATGATGGGAATATATGAGCTGAAAAAGATGCAAAGTCACAACACAGTTTAGGGTTAAAGATATAACACAAGAATCCCAAAATATAACATATAACATAAGTCTCAATACTAGCTAAAACGCAGTCTAGTCAAACTTATCTAACAATCTAAACAGGAGGTAAATCCTCTACTGGCACCAAGGGAAATGTCTCATCAAAATCTCTATCCTGGCCATACCCGTAAAAGGTAGAGCAATCAGCCAACATGTCCTCTGTAAACATCAATGGTTATCTTGTCAGGAAAATAAGCAAGTACACCTCCAACAACAGTTCTATAGTATTAACAAATGTTGTAAGAGACAATCATAGTGGAATATAAGATGATATATCAAGACTAAGTAAAATATGATATATAAATTGGAAATTATGTCAAGGTGTAACGTACAAGAAAGTAGAACAGTACAAGAATATCTGATGTATAATATAAACATAAAATATACCTTGAGATATTATAGCATTATGTGATCGGCTTGGGTCAAGATCAGGCTATTCCATTTGGCCCGGCTATCACATGAAAATCTTAAGAAGGGTCAAGACGACCAACATGGAAAGCGAGCACAAGAAATATAAGATCTCGCTACACCTACGTGTTGTGAGGATGATGTAAGCACAAGAAATAGTGACATGGGGGTATTGATCACATAACCTATAATAACTCCCCATCCCCGAATAGTATATGGATCCGGACATAGTACGTCATGACACGGGATTCTCCAAGAGGGTAGCTAATCCCCCTCAGAAATTGGTGTCTATACAAGTACAAGAAATAAGATCGAACAATGTACTAATATACCAAGAAAGTCTAGGAATAACAACTCATGCCAGGGTCCAACGTATACTAGTTCGTGCACCATCGTGACAAGAATCAAGTAAAACACTATAACTGAATCGGATACAGAAGATATCAAGACAAGGAACTACTTTCAGAGAATGTACTCGCCTGCGGTCCTGAGCTGTCAAATGGGGTCGATGCTCAAAGTGATGTCACAAACCTAAAAATGAGAGATATATAAGCTAATTAGTATTCAACAGTGTCATGCATGATTTTCTAATGTATGATATGCAATCTAGGTCAATCTCAGTCCAACTAGGTCAAACTAGGTCACACTGAGTTATACTAGGTCAAACTAGGTCAAAGGTTGACTTACAGTTGACTTTTGGTCAACTGGTCAACTCTGGTCAACTTTAGGTCAAACTAGGCTAATGTTGACTAATAGTTGACTTTTGGTCAACTGGTCAACTCTGGTCAAGTTCTAGACATTTCTAGGCCAAGTGTTGACTGATAGTTGACTTTTGATCAAAGCAGTCAAACTTGGTCAACCGAGACCAAAACTAGCCTAAGCATACTATTTCTAATATTTACCTACAAAGATACCATATATCTTGGTCAAACATGATCAACTCTAATATAAGAACTAAAATGTCAAGTTGCACCTCGTTATTCGTACATCGAAACCTACAACACACAAATCGAGATAAGATAATCAACGGTAAGGTTAATAATCTTATTATAGTGATCCATATGGTCATCTTGTCAATTTCAGCGATGTGAGATCACTGGAATCGACTGATCTCAGTTTCGTTGTACTAATTCCGAAACACGAACATAATAAGAATTAATTATAATAAAAGGTGATACATAGAGAAATATCTACAAACATTATCGGATGATTAAACAAACATCACCAACGTGTCTAGAATGGTCAAACCAGCTAGGATAGCCTATTCATAAGTCCAATTTGGATATAGGGGCAAAAAGGTAATTTCGGATCAAAACGGTGTTCGTGTCGGACCCACTTTGCACCAAGAAATGTGCAAGGATACTAGTCCACTAAACCTAACAAATTATATGTCCACGAATCCAGAATGACGATACGAACTCAACGGTATATCCAGAATTAGATTCCGTTGACCCGATCTCTAATTGGTCCGTTGACCAGGATATTGAAATTCCGATTTGCACGGAAAATCGTGTCGGAGCTAATGTCCTCAAAACTCAGCAAATTATATATCAATGAGTCCAGAATGATGGTACGAACTGGTATATCCAAAATTAGATTCCGATGAGTCGATCTCAAAATGACCCGTTAATTCAGACTCTAGGACCGCTTTGTACCAAAATGCGTGCCAGGGTCCATGTCCTCCAAATCTAATAAACTTTATATGAATTCATGCCAGAATGACGCCACGAGTCTACTGGTGGTGTCAAAATTGAAATCCGGAGTCCCAGGTTCAAAAATAGAATTTAACAAGTTAGAAATTATGAATTTGAACGACCAACTTTGGCATCAAATTCAACAAATCAAACAAGCTCACAATGAAATAAAACTTAAGGGACAAGAAGAGGGTTATACCAGTTGCGCATAGGAACCAGTAGCATGTCAAACGGAGCTGCGATGGAGGAGATACGAGACGACGAAGTTGGCTCCGCAAAACTGTCCAAAAATTATACAATTTAAACGGTCAACTTGGCGGCCGATTTTGATGTATCAAATGACAAAATTAATGGATGAAACTTGAGAAAGAGGTAGAGCTATATACCGAGATTGTGACAGAGCAAGGAGTTCGTCGATCCAACGGTCGGATCTCTCAAAAACGTGTGTGAAGTCGCTTCGATGGAACATCATTCTGAAATTTATTTCGAGCGCGTCATGATGGGATTTCGTGCGAAATGCACAAATAGCCTATATATCATGTCGGAGAGGAGGAGGATGGTGATGGAGAGTTCGCCGGAGGGTGCTCCCGGAGCCAGGGTCCATGCGGCGGTGCACGGCGGCGCCCGACAGCGCGTGACGGCTAGCCGCGGCTGCTGCTGCGCGTACTGTCGTAGCTGCTGCTGCACTATTTTGTTGCTGGCTGCTGCGCTATTTTATTATTGTAGGAGGAGGAAAATAAGGAGGAGAAGGAGAAGAGTGGTGGTGGCTGTGGTGGTGCTCGGGGTGGTGGTGATGGTGTGGTGGTGGTGTAGATGATGGTGGTGGTGAAGAAGAATAGAAGGAGGAGGAGGAGCCCGGCCTAGGGAGGAGGAGGGGGAGCCCGGCCTAGGGAGGAGGAGGGAGGTGATAGAAATTAATGAAGAAAGAAAGAAAGAAATATTAAGAAAGAGAGAGAAAGTGAATAGGAATTCTCTACATAGATTTTAGGGCCGGCCACATGGAGGGGGTTCGTATGTGTTGTGTTGTCATGATAAAATGTGGGGTTGAGATGGGTTGGAGGTTTGATCAAAGTCTAGGATTAAATGTAGCTTTAATAAGCCATATCTTAGGGATTTAAATCAATGGGTTTGTCCATTAGATATTTAAAATGGGTAGACTAGGTATTTAATATTTGTAGGAAAAAATAGGGCGTGGGTGTTCATGAGGGGATAACATGAAACTTGGGTTAGGTTCAGTTGAGTCGGGTCAGGTCAAAACAGACTTGGTACAATAAACGAATTAATTTTAGGTATTTATGATCATGGATAAATAACTAGCATACAGGGGCTCAAATAAATGGCACACAAGTATCATGTGGGTAGTAGACTCAAAATGGGTCAAAACTATATATTTGGTCGACTAGGTTGGATTGATGTCGGGTCCCGAAATTAAATTGAAAGTTAGGTCACATTTTACGGTGGATAATTAATTAGCCTAAATTGACCCAAAAGTTGTGCGAAGCAAATGAAACACAAGATAACGTGTCTGAGTGGGATAGGAAGGTCATGGGTGTAGGGTGTCTCGAGTAGATCATGCATGAGAAGTTGGTTTCAAGAAAATGACTAGTCTTGTGATCCTGAATTAAAAGTCACGACAACGTGCATATGATGATAAAAGATAAAAGTGGGAAATTAATCAATAATTAATCAATGATCAAATGGTCTAAATTGATCCAAAGTTGTGCAATACAAAAAGAGTACAAGGAAATAAGTTTGAGTGGGACATGATATATCAACATGAAGATAATCTTGTCTACTACAAACTCATGAAAAGAGTTTCCAGAGATTGGCATCCCTAACACTACAGAAGTCAAAGTCACAAAAAAGAATATTAAATAAAATAATAATCAAATAATAATATTTATTCAAAATAATTGATTTAGAAAATTGAAAAAAAATAACCTAAATTCAGGGGGCTTACAGGTTTAAACAAACCGATTAGATATTGCTCCTATCAACGGAACCAAACTCCATTCTTATCTTAGAAGCAACGATCTAAAAAACCGATTAGATTATATCTAAAAAGATATAGATGCCACAGTGGCCATGTGGAATAATGCCACCTCATAGAACTGCGCATCTATACGAGCTGCGTTTTCGATAAGGTTTCGATGTCACTGCACTTTTGGGGCGACGGGAAGATTGCTGTTTTGAAGGCAACGGAGCCACTGCACTTTTGGGCGACGAGAAGACTGTGGTTCGAAGGCAACGTAGTCACTATATTTTTGGGCAATGAGAAAATTATGTTTCGAAGGCCACAGAGTCACTACACTTTTGGGCGACGAGGAGACTATTTTTCGAAGGCTACGTAGTCATTGCCCACTTGGGTGACGAGGAGACTGTGTTTCGAAGGCAACGGAGCTACAACACTTTTGTGCGTCGAGGAGACTGTGTTTCGAAGGCCACAGAGTCAACGCACTTTTGAGCGAAGAGGAGACTATTTTTCGAAGGCCACAGAGTTACTGCGCTTTTGGGCGATGAGGAGACTATTTTTTGAAGGCCACAGAATCACTGCACTTTTGGGCATCGAGGAGACTGTGTTTCGAAGGCCATGGATTCACTGTGCTTTTCGGCGACGAGAAGACTTCTGGGAGCTTTGTGAAGCCACTGTGCTTTTTACAAAGTGACGGAGGACTTTTGAGAGCTTGTGCTTTAATGACTCCCCTTGAGTAGCCGAGTGAACGTGTCTTTAATTGTCGCCACTTTTTGGGGATTTTCGGAAGTCGTGGCCTAGGATTCAGTCAAGTGAACTTAATGGGATTCATTGTGCTGAGTCCTAGGTTCGTCCCATTAGTTCGGGGTTCATTGACCGATTGACACGTGGCATGTGAGTTGGACTACACACAACTTATATAAATGGAAGCTTTTCTGAGGAGCCATGTCCACCATCTCTTAGCATTTTTACTGTAATGCTCGATCCCGACTTAGCTTCGAATGACCATTGGCCTTGCACAAGTCGACTAGTGGTTGTAGATCTCTCCGTTCAAAGAAGCTGTGTCCTTGTAGAAGAACAACTACTGAGTTTCGAGATACACTTAAGCGTTTGGCATAAGGGGTTCGAACCTGAACAACATCTTGGAGGTCTTCGAGGTCTAAGCTATAGGTTTGGACTGATTGCGAACCGAAGAGCCGCAGGTTGTGCTCTGCCCTACTCAAGAAAAGGTACAGGTTGTACTCTGAGCTTCGTGCCAGAGCTGCATTCTTGCTCGGGCCAATAGATGCTTCATTAGCCATATTGGAGTTTTTTCGTGTCTGGTTAGGAAGTGGCTCGGTCTGACCATGAAGTGATTCGCTCTGATGCTGCTGTGCTTGTGGTGACTATGTGCTTCTGAAGATTTCTCTTTTGTAGAATTTAGGTATTTTAGTCTTGATATGCAATCATAAAAAATCTGTAATAGATCTTTGTAGACATAATTTTTAATAAAGAACTTCTATTTATACACTGCTTCCCTTGTGATTCTGAGTGATGTACGCAGCAACTTTGGTGCTTCTTGCGCTTCTGTGTAGTATTGATGTGTCCTGCGCTTTTGTAGATGCTGCACTTTTTTCATGCTTCTACAAGACACCCTTTAAAGTTTTCGAACTTGAACAAGTTCGAAACACTTTGAACAAAAGCATGAAATGACACGTGGCTTTGAAAAGTGCACAATATGCTTGCTGGCAGGCTGTCGGCATGCTTAGCCTTCAGCATTAAATGCCTTGAGTCGTTGTTCCATTTAAATTTAATGATAACTCCTCATTTTTAGGAAATGACCATCATGACCTAGATTTTTATTCCTACGACGTTCGAAGAGTTCCTCCGAATACGAAGGGTTTTGTTTTTATCTGTTGACGTAGCCCCATCCTATAAATAAGGGGTTGCTCAAAGAGAAAACTTTCCTACCTTCTGTCTTCTCTTCCAACTGAAGCTTTTGTCAGAGCTTTCTTCTTCCTTCCAAGACCCTAACTTTTTCGCCATGGCTCCTAAGAGATCGAAAGTCCCTAAAGTTCCCCGAACCGTAGTGAGCATAAAGAAGGCCAAAGAAAAGTAGCCAACCTCAGAGGACGTCGACGTTAATGGCCCTCCGGCTGGTGTCGTAGTGTACTGCGGCATGCGGTCACCTGTCGCGAGTAATGAAGTTTGACTCTCTGCTTTGCTGATGCATATGAGCGCTTACTCCTTGTAGTAGTGTCTGGTATATGTGTTGAAGCTCTTCTCGCTGATGTGCATGGGCACTGCTCTTCGGAGAAGTGTTTATAAATGCGCTGAAGCTTTATCAACCGATGTACATGGTCATTAATTTTATAATGAAATGACTATAAGATGTGCTAAAGTTTCGCCGACATGTAGGGTCACTGTACAGTGCCTGCGCGGATGCTCGCTCACTGAAACGCAGTGCTAGTAAGTATTGCCTGCACGGACGCAGTGCTACTAAGTATTGCATGTGCGGATTCTTGCTTGCTGAAGCGTAGTGCTACGAAGTAGTGCCTGAGCGGATGCTTGCTTGCTGAAGCGTAGTGCTTCGAAGTAGTACCTGCGTGGATGCTTACTCGCTGAAACGCAGGGCTACTAAGTAGTGCCTACGCAGACGCTTGTCTCGCAAAAAATAAAAATATTTCTGACTTTTGTGTAGAAGCATAAAAATGCACAGAAATATCAAAAGCGTAGGTAGTGTTCTCGCTACACAAAGCTTCATAAAAGCGCAGATACCTGAAAGCGCAGACAGAAAATCAGAAACCACAGTTCATAAAAAGCTCTTTATTAAATCATGCCAACAAATATCTATTACAGATTCATCATGATTACAATAAAAGAGCTTTACCTGCAAGGATCTATTACAGATTCATCATGAAAAGAAATAAGGCATCTAAAAATCTACAAGAGGGTTAATCTTCACAGGCGCCATATAAGGGGGTTAATCTTCACAGACGCACAGCCCCCCAAACACGTAGCGCTATCAGAGCGAGTCACTTCCTAAAGCTGCTATTGGCCCAGGTGAGAACTCAGTCCACAGCATATGCCACGCAACCGCCATTGAATAGGTCAGAGCACAAACTATAGCTCTTCGGATTAGCAACCAATCCAAATCCGAAAGCCTGGATCTCGAAGACCACCAATACATTGTTCAGGTTCGAACTCCTTATGCCAAACGCTCTAGTACAGCTAGAAACTCAGCAGCAGTTCTTCTACAAAGGCACATCTTCTCTGAACGAAGGGATCCACAACCATCAGCCGACTTGTGCAAGGCCAATGGCCATTCGAAGCTAAGTCAGGATTGAGCATTGCATTTGGAATGGTAAAAGAGGAAGACGACTTTTCAAAAAAGCTCCCCTTTATATAGGGTGAGTGTGGTCCAACCAACATGCCACATGGCCGTCGGTCAAAGACGCACAAATTAATGGGATAAACCTAGAACTCAGCACAACGAACCTCATTTAATAGGTTCACTTTACTGAGTCCTAGGCCATAGACTTCTTGAAATTGCCAAAAGATGGCGACAATTAAAGAAGAGGACGACTGACTCGTCCATCAAGAAGAGCAGTCATTAATCGCTCCTAAAAACTTTGACAAAAACCAGCTCCTTCGATTCAGAAGTGCAGCCTCCCCACTGCGCTCTCGCTTCGATTCAGAATCGCAACCTCCCCACTGCACCCTCGCTTCGACTTAGAAGTGCAGCCTCTTCGTTGCGCCCTTGCTTCGACTCAGAAGCACAGCCAGCTCACTTCCTCACACAGCGCCTTAAAGTACAGTGACTCTGTCGCCTGAAGTATAGTCTACTCGTCTTCCTAAAGCACAGTGACTCTATCACATGAAGCACTGTCTACTTGTCGCCCTAAAAGCACAGTGACTTCGTTGCCTGAAGCACAAGTCTACTCGTCGCCCAAAAGCGCAGTGACATCAAAGATTCGTCAGAAGTGCAGCTCGCATAGCGGCCCAGCCCTATGAAGTGACATGGTTCTACATGGCCAGATGGGTGTGTATATCTTTTTAGGATACCACCCTATCGATTTATTTAAACTGCTTCTCTTAAGATAAGACAGAGTTCGATTCTGTTGATAAGAGCAATATCTAATCGGTTTGTTTAAACCATAGATAAG
Source organism: Iris pallida (assembly GCA_029216955.1). Taxonomy (NCBI): domain Eukaryota; kingdom Viridiplantae; phylum Streptophyta; class Magnoliopsida; order Asparagales; family Iridaceae; genus Iris; species Iris pallida. Next base: position 25,497,339 of record JANAVB010016195.1, read on the forward strand.
GACAGAGTTTGTTCATATGGACGAGATCCATATCCAACTAGTTTTTTTAAACCAGTGGTCGTCCAAGATAAGATAAAATCCAACTTCGAGGATAGAAATAGAATCTGCTCAGGTTCATCCGATCAACAAATAAGCACACGCCATCGATTATGTTGATAACTCCTCAAAGATCTCGTTAGAAGAGAATCCCCATGTCTGCCACGTGTTAGCTCAACAGTAGCCCTCACCGTGACCGCATCAAGATTCTTCTATATCTTCCTTGCAGCGTATCTGCACAATCCTTATGCACATCGCACATATGCTCCCCTATAAATAGAAGGAGTTTTCCTTCGATAAAGAGGCTTCAAAATCTTCAACTTCGGCATCCTCTTGATTAGTAACCCTAGAGTTGCAATCACCAGTACTAGAAAGCCAAAGCAAGTTCAACTCGTCGTCAGATCGTCAACGGAGTAAAGGAGCCGCTGTAGTGCTCGATCTCCACCGACACACTTTCCCAGAAAATTTGTACTTAGATCTCCTGTTTAGGAATCGATTGTACTCTTTTTACGATTAAAATACAAAAAGTTCGTATAAACATTTGTCATGGCAAACAAGACGGCGACTCTGCTGGGGACTTCTTTTTCCTCCAACGAGAAGGTAGTGGCACAATCTGACAACAACTTGATGGGATCTTCCCAGAAGATGTTAGTCGTACATTTCAACCAACAAGCTTTTGAAGATCTCCTTTCTGAGGAAAAGTCGAGTCCTTCGAAGTGGTTCATAAAATCGAAGAGGACTCGACGCATCTGGGTGCCGAAGGTGGCTGCAACAAGCAGCACTACGGAGGGAACTGCGCTTCAGAACCCCTGACCGACGAAGCCCAGAAGAGGATTTCGCTACTGTTGGCATGCCGTCTCACTCGATTCCCACTCCGAGAAAGTGCAGCGAAGAGTACGGCTCCCCTGTGGCGGGCCTAACAAGGGCATAACGTCGAAGGAAGCGCGCAGTGGCTCGACCGTTTACGGAGGAAGCAGTGCCGGCGAAAAGATATGTCTTTGACATAATTGCCTACCCATCGGGTAAGGCTGCATTGGACTCTGAATGTTACGCACCTCCTAAGAGTAACCTAAAGAGATCCAAGGTAGCACATGCCCTACGCGGCTAAAGTGCTACGCCAACCTCTCTGTTGGATTCTGAATACTATGCACCCTCTCGGGGTAGTAGGAAGAAATCCAAGGCAACACGCGCATTGTGCGACCAGCGCGCTATGCCAATAGTAGATCAAAGGCCCGCGCTGACAGTCACGCGCACAGCCAATGAAAAGCTATACAAAATCGGTCCGAGTGCTTCGATGCCTCGACCGATAGAACTCCGCTGTCGCTCGAGCACTCATGTGCACAACTCGAGCCAGGGGTACACTCCACTGAGAAAGACTCACGCGAACAGTGTTTCTGTAAGCATGAAAGGAGTCGATCTCATCAGCAACTTTCTGATCAGGACCTAAGCGTGTCCCGCAAGCAGGGACTATGAAGAGAGAAGCTATCTCCGTATCCTCACTCCTGCGTGCAGCTTCCCTGCACGTGCAATGGGGGTGGAAGAATGAAGACCCTAATGCTTTCCCACAAGCGTAAAGCAGAAGAGGAGCCTGCGGTGCAAGGTATGCCTAAACCAAGGCATACTTGCACCCAGATCACCATCAACTATTTCTGTCACCAGGCAGCCACATCGCCACCGAGGAGATAGTCCATCTTCCAAAGACTGCGTCCAATGGCGACTGTACGTCAGGGACTCGACCGGGGGTCATCGAGTGAGGAAGAAGAGAAACTCCATGTTGCTCCATGCAACGCGGCATGAGGTTTTCTATCTCTCAAGCAGCTATCCAAAAACCCTCCCATCTCGGCCAACAAACCCAAAAAAGTTGTGAGACTCATCTCATAGTATCAGTATTTATATACGGATACGTATTTTGTAGTGTATTTCGTATTTTTTTGGTTTCCAGAAGGCTTTAAAGTTTTTCCAAAACTATAAGTTTTTCTCCTTGATCGGCATACTGCCAGTATACCGGTGTATACCGACGTCATACCATCCAGACATATTTTCTACACTTTAGATATTTTCGATTTCAGATATTTTTATAAATAATGTTTCGGATATTTTCATGAAGTGTTTCGGATATTTTTGTGAATAGTATTTATATATTTTCATGAATAGTATAGATGCACCCTATTATCCAATGGATATTTGGTTTTATTTGGATGGCCACGATTGACTTAGATTTTGACAAGGATCATGATCCAACGGCTAAGATTAATTCCCTATTCTATATATACCCCTTTACTTTCTCTCTCCATCCTCTTTTCACTCTTTCTTCCTTCCTTCTTCACTGTCATTTCTCTTCCTCAAGTGCTTAGGAAGGCTTGGCCTTGAGGTCTAGAGTGTGGTTTTGTACCCCTCATGGTGGTGGAGTAGAAGATTAGGCTTGGAGCTTAACCTAGGCAAGTACATCTTGCCAAATCCATGAACCATATTATTTTATTGTCATTTTTGTTTTCCTTGGTCTTAAGTGCTTAGAATTGCCTTAAAATCATTTTGTTAAATTTGTTTTCCTTATGATTCTCGTATATATGCATGTTTCCAAAATTTGTTTAAGGAAGGTTTTGATTTTATGTTGAAACCCAATATTGACTTAGTAGAAAACTTGGTATCAAGAGTGATACTAGTGTTACCATCATGGATCTTGGTCACATATACATATATGAGGTCCTCACCTAGTTTGTATACCATGGATTTTGAGTTTGGTAGATATCGAAACCCGTTTCGATATCCCGAGGACCTATTTTTGGGAGTATTTTGAGGTATTGATCTATCAAATGTTTTGATTTGTGAAAACTAATACTTCCATGTTGTAGAAAATTTAATTCTATGTAATTTTGACTTTTGAAAATCCGAATTTCGATTTAAAACGAAGTTTTTATGGCCGAAACAAGTTTTGGCAAAAATCTGAATTTTGTTGCTATTTGGAAAATCGGTATACCGACGGTATGTCGATTTTTGCACCAAAAACTTTCTGTCTTTAGGCCGGTATACTACCGGTATGCCGCCCTATACCGTCGGTATGCCGTTTTATGACATTTTAGTTTATTTTTGCCTATTTCTGCCTGTTTTTGTCCATTTTTGATATTTTCTTCGACTATAATAATTTGTTAACATGATTAGATGATCTTGCATAGTTAGAGAATGATTGTACACACTATATACACTTGACACTAGCACATGTTCAATCATTTTTGTGGTGCCCCGAAATTTGTGATACGTATTTTATACGTGTTCGTATTTCTGACCTGTATTTCTTATTTTCTTTGATTAGTTAGTTATGGTTTATTTCATATTTAGCATTGTGGTTTAATTGTCATTTATCGTTCATGGATTAATTCTGATTAATGGAGCTTGGTTTATTGAGTATTTCATGGTTCATCATGGCATTGCATTGGCTTGGTTTGGTTCGGTTTAGTGAGTTTGGCTTGGTTGGGTTTTATGTGAACCAAACCACTCCCACCTACCACCACCCTCATTTATATCCCACTCTCTTCCATTATTACACATTACTCATTTCTTCTTCTCCATCTTTACTCTTTACCTACCAAGAGAGAGAGAGAGAGAGGTCTAGGCAAGTGCATCTTGCATCATAGAGGAACCCAAATTTTATTGTTCCATTCTCTTCCTTGCAGCATTCTAACACTCTTTAGTACTTAGCATTTTTGATTTTCATGGCTAGATTCTTGTAGATCTAAGTTTATTTCATTTTCAAATTTCTTGGGTTTTGATCTAATTAATCTTGTTATTTTCAAGTTTTGATGGTTCCATGTTGTAGAGTATTTCATTCAGCCCCATTTTGACCTATGGAAGTTCGGATTTGGGCTCCGGATGATGGTGTTATGGAGCTCGAGAACTTGGCTTTCATGGTGTTCTTTTTTTTGGAATTTTGGAGAAGATGAACTGTGCTTGACTTGACCGCATGAATATTTCATACGGCAAGTGATTTCCCTAGCCGCATGAATTATGCTGACCGCATGAACCCCCTTGACCGCATGGCAGCACTTGACCGCATGGACCTTCATGCGGCGAGTCTTCCAGCCGCATAGGCTTCGGCGTAAACCGAGCCGCATGGACTCCGTCTACCTTTAGCCGCATAGGCCCGTATTCCTTTCCAGCCGCATGCGCGTTCATGTTCTAAGCCGCATGAACCAACCCAGCCGCATGAGTTTTAACCCTGCTGCATAAGGCCCAGTCATAACTGAGCCGCATGGCCTTGCTCCCATTTTGAGCCGCATGGACCCGAACTCCTTCTCAGCCTCATGGGCTGTTCTCCTCCCAGCCGCATGTGATCATTCCTGGCCGCATAGGCCTGAGTCGCATGGTTCTCCTATAGCCCTGTGTACTATAATTTATCATTATTTGCCCATGTTTTGTAATTCCTTATTGTATATTTTTATGCCCATTTTATATCCTCACGCCTTTTATCCCGAACTTGATAATCCTGATTTGATTGACATGATTGAAATGATAATTGTACCTGGCATGGTGTGATCAAGAACTGACATGCTTGATAGTGGCCCGTCGTGGTGCACTCCTGACATGATAACTTGACCTGCTACACATGACACGACAGTGACCCGTAGTGGCGCACTCCTGATATGTACTATAACATGCTTGATAGTGGCCCGTCGTGGCGCACTCTTGACAAGTAATAGTGATAATGATTGGCCTGGACACCGTGGTTGTTTACATCGATTGTGCTTGAATAAACTATGAGTCCTGTGTGTCTTGCATCATGTCTAGGGCATGATCCCTGAGTACCACGGTCAGGGATTCATACTGAATCTGGCTAGGTTAATGACTAGATGGATCAAATAGTTCATGGAGAATTTCCCAGTTACCTGTTGCCCCTTTGGTCCCGGCCTTATATATATATATACATGGGATTTGTTGCTATCCGTCGAGTGAGCGCACTTCCAGCCCGCCGTCGAGTGTGGTACCTTAGGACACATGTATCTTACTACAGTGTGTCTGCTATATCCTGCTATCTGTTCCTTTTCTTGCTGAGATCACTCAGGTAGTAACAAACAGGTAACCGGACTTGGAATTCTCATTGCATCTTGCTAGTAACTAGGCCTGTGATAACCCTAGTTAGTTAAAGTAGCAAGCCGTACTTATTGCTTGGCCGTGATTGATTGTATAAGAATAACCTGTCTAGTCTTGTCTTGATTCCCGCACAAGAATTGCCACCTGTCATGATTTTCTCGTATTATTTTGCCGATAAATGGTAGAGAATCCAAGTTCCGTTCAGACGAAGGGATACAACCCCGGTCCTTGTTTGGTTTATGGGTGATAACGCGACTATCTGAATAGTCCCATGGGTATCTCATCGTATATCAGCTGTTATGTTTTTCCTTAATTCCTGTCTTTATTACCTTGTCATTATTGTGCTAATTGCTGGTTTTAGTTCCTAAGTGAAGCCTCCTTTGTGGCACTTGCTCGTTCTGGGGTCTGACCCAGCTAGTTTTATATGGCCAGATACCGGAGCAGCAGCAAAGGATCTACCGACTTTCCAGCCAGATGGTGACCACTAGAAGGAATCCTGGCGACGAATAGGTTTATTTTGGTCTCCCACTCTATTGTAAAATTATTCTTTTGAGACGTTTAGCCGCCGAGCAAGTGTTAGCTCGTGCTTCTTTTACTTACTGTCTGCCTACGGGCTGTAATCATGATTGGTAACTCGAGGTTGATCATGTATGACTTAACTCTTGCTAGTCCTTACATTTTGTACGACTAGCTTTATGATCATCTGGATATGTAATGTTTGGGACGCCTTACAATTGTATATTTGATGGTCTGATATCTTGTAACTATTATTAGTTGGTTGAGATTGAGATAGTAGGATAATTTATGACCTTAAGAGACTAATGGCTTGTAGATGAACCCTCACATATCTAGACAGTCGTGACCGTATGGTGAGATAGATTCTATTTCATTATACATAGCTGGCTATATCTGCCCCCGCTCTCCAGTATTCTGGTTTTGGGGCGTGACATGGTTTAAGTGGTGGCCCATGCAGGTCTTGTCAATCAAGAAATGTGAGGGTTTACCGGATAGATGTCTCAATCTGTACTCGCCTTTGATCTCCACTTGTATCTTCTTATCTCCTTGGATCCCTGACTTGATAACATGCTTGTATCATTGTTCTATCCTGGTCCTTCCTTAATATTCTTGATGCCATTGCTTCAGTGGCATCATTCCTGTTGATCAGCCAGAAGGAGTTCGGCCGACAGCCCAGCCACAGCAAGAAGGTCAAGATCAGTCCTCAGCAGCCGCCTCCCAAGCTATGCCTTCTGGAGAACCAGTGCCCCCAGTCCAGCCAGTTCAGCCAGCAGGGTCAGAGGATGGGGTCTTGATAGGGCTCATCCGTGAGTTACTTGCGTCTCAGGACCGTCAGGGTGATGCCTTACAACAAGCAGTACAAGATGCTATGAGCGGAAGTGGTCCTCGAGGGAACAGTACGGTCAACAATTTCAAGCGCCTGAACCCTCCCTTCTTCGACGGCAGCGAGGATGCTATTGCTGCAGATGCCTGGCTACAGGACATTGAAGTTATCTTGGAGGCAGCCAGGACCCCTGAAGCAGAGAAGGTGGCGGTGGTGCGCCTGCAGTTACTAGATCTAGCCCGCAACTGGTGGGCTATACAAGCAGCAAGTTTGGGTACGCCTGTTATATGGGCGATATTCAGTGATATGTTTCAGACCAACTACTTCGACGTAGTGGCTAGATATGACCTGCAGAACAGGTTTAGTAATCTCAGGCAGATGAGCAGGACGGTCGACGGATATGCGGCCGAGTTTTCAAGGTTGAGTCGGTTTGCTCCCACCTTGGTGGCAACCGAGCTAGACAGAGCACAACGATTCTAGCAGGGGCTCCACTTGGAGATCATATTGGCAGTAGAACAGTTCGAGCACAGAACTTTTGATGCCGTCTTGCGAGCAGCGAGGAGGCATGAGTACACTTCTCGAAGGATAGCGGACCGGACTGGAGATCGGAAGCGGTCTCACGACTAGATGAACCAATCCTCAGCACCGGCCCCAGCAGCTAGAGCCCTGACCATTGGAGCTACGAGGGCAGATTCGGTTACCTCTTTACAGCATTCTGCCCCGACCTATCCCCAGCAGCAGAAACAGAAGCGGCCTTTCACAACCGGTTGTTCTCATTACGGGAAGCCCGGGCATCTTGTTACTGAGTACCGCAGAGCACAGGGGATTGTGCTTGGTTTGTGGTTCGCCGGACCACATGATAGGATCTTGTCCGTTCAGAAACAGATCATCGTCGACAGTAACTAGTCCCTCGGTTATGGGACCAGCACCTGCACCAGAACCAGCTCCAGTTCACCAACCACAGCAGCTCCTGTTCTCGGGTCCATTGCCGTCTCAGGCCCAGGCCTTCCAGCAACAGAGGCCTCAGCAGTTCGCCCTGGCCCAGGCCCAGATCCAGAATCGGCAGAGAGGTATCTGTGTCCTATTGTCTTGCTTTCCGTCGTCGTCATGCGGGACACATGTCATGTTTCATGTATCCTAATTACAACGGTATATCCCGGGCCCGAGCCATGTTCTAGATCATTCGAAAACGGTTATTGGTACCAACCTTTTCGTATGAGGAGAGGTCCGTGTCCCTGTTTGTCCAAGGAGAGAGACCTCAAGCGCAAGACTATCAGTTTAGTTCGTGTTGCTTGAGTTCATCGCTCCTTGGGAGAGTCAAACGTGGGAGTGTGAGGAGGATATCCGATCACGTTATCCCAATCGGTTTGGCTCGTAAGGTGTAATATCTTCCTTATGCCTTGCACTTCGATTCCTTGCTTGCATGTATGATTGTGTGATTGATTGGCAGCATAGATTGCTTTCAATAGTATAGTTGTCCCGACATCTCTAGCCTCTTGTTTAAATTCCGAGGACGAAATTCTTTTAAGGTGGGTAGGATGTAGTGTCCCGAAATTTGCGATACGTATTTTATACGTGTTCATATTTCTGACCCATATTTCTCATTTTCTTTGATTAGTTAGTTATGGTTTATTTCATATTTAGCATTGTGGTTTAATTGTTATTTATCGTTCATGGATTAATTCTGATTAATGGAGCTTGGTTTATTGAGTATTTCATGGTTCATCATGGCATTGCATTGGCTTGGTTTGGTTCGGTTTAGTGGGTTTGGCTTGGTTGGGTTTTATGTGAACCAAACTACTCCCACCTACCACCACCCTCATTTATATCCCACTCTCTCTCTCTTCCATTATTACACATTACTCATTTCTTCTTCTCCATCTTTACTCTTCACCCACCAAGAGATAGAGAGGTCTAGGCAAGTGCATCTTGCTTCATAGAGGAACCCAAATTTTATTGTTCCATTCTCTTCCTTGCAGCATTCTAACACACTTTAGTACTTAGCATTTTTGATTTTCATGGCTAGATTCTTGTAGATCTAAGTTTATTTTATTTTCGGATTTCTTGGGTTTTGATCTAATTAATCTTGTTATTTTCAAGTTTTGATAGTTCCATGTTGTAGAGTATTTCATTCTGCCCCATTTTGACCTATGAAAGTTCGGATTTGGGCTCCGGATGATGGAGTTATGGAGCTCGAGAACTTGGCTTTCATGGTGTTCTTCTTATCGGAATTTTGGAGAAGATGAACTGTGCTTGACTTGACCGCATGAATATTTCATGCGGCAAGTGATTCCCCTAGCCGCATGAATTATGCTGACCGCATGAACCCCCTTGACCGCATGGCAGCACTTGACCCCATGGACCTTCATGCGGCGAGTCTCCCAGCCGCATAGGCTTCGGCGTAAACTGAGCCGCATGGACTCCGTCTACCTTTAGCCGCATAGGCCCGTATTCTTTTCCAGCCGCATGCGCGTTCATGTTCTAAGCCGCATGAACCAACCCAGCCGCATGAGTTTTAACCCTGCCGCATAAGGCCCAGTCATAACTGAGCCGCATGGCCTTGCTCCCATTTTGAGCCGGATGGACCCGAACTCCTTCTCAGCCGCATGGGCTGTTCTCCTCCCAGCCGCATGTGATCATTCCTGGCCGCATAGGCCTGAGCCGCATGGTTCTCCTATAGCCCTGTATACTATAATTTATTATTATTTGCCCATGTTTTGTAATTCCTTATTGTATATTTTTATGCCCATTTTATATCCTTACGCCTTTTGTCCCGAACTTGATAATCCTGATTTGATTGACATGATTGAAATAATAATTGTACCAGGCATGGTGTGACCAAGAACTGACATGCTTGATAGTGGCCCGTCGTGGTACACTCCTGACATGATAACTTGACCTGCTACACATGACACGACAGTGACCCGTAGTGGTGCACTCCTGATATGTACTATAACATGCTTGATAGTGGCCCGTCGTGGCGCACTCTTGACAAGTAATAGTGATAATGATTGGCCTGGACACCGTGGTTGTTTATATCGATTGTGCTTGAATAAACTACGAGTCCTGTGTGTCTTGCATCATGTCTAGGGCATGATCTCTGAGTACCACGGTCAGGGATTCATACTGAATCTGGCTAGGTTAATGACTAGATGGATCAAATAGTTTATGGAGAATTTCCCAGTTACCTGTTGCCCCTTTGGTCCCGGCCTTATATATATATATATACATGGGATTTGTTGCTATCCGTCGAGATGAGCGCACTTCCAGCCCGCCGTCGAGTATGGTACCTTAGGACACATGTATATTACTACAATGTGTCTGCTATATCCTGCTATCTTTTCCTTTTCTTGCTGGGATCACTCAGGTAGTAACAAACAGGTAACCGAACTTGGAATTCTTATTGCATCTTGCAAGTAACTAGGCCTGTGATAACCCTAGTTAGTTAAAGTAGCAAGCCGTACTTATTGCTTGGCCGCGATTGATTGTATGAGAATAACCTGTCTAGTCTTGTCTTGATTCCCGCACAAGAATTGCCACCAGTCATGATTTTCTCGTATTATTTTGCCGATAAATGGTAGAGAATCCAAGTTCCGTTCAGACGAAGGGTTACAACCCCGGTCCTTGTTTGGTTTATGGGTGGTAACGCGGCTATCTGAATAGTCCCATGGGTATCTCATCGTATATCAGCTGTTATGTTTTTCCTTAATTCATGTCTTTATTACCTTGTTATTATTGTGCTAATTGCTGGTTTTAGTTCCTAAGTGAAGCCTCTTTTGTGGCACTTGCTCGTTCTGGGGTCTGACCCAACTAGTTTTATATGGACAGATGCCGGAGCAGCAGCAAAGGATCTACCGACTTTCCAGCCAGATGGTGACCACTAGAAGGAATCCTGGCGACGAATGGGTTTATTTTGGTCTCCCACTCTATTGTAAAATTATTCTTTTGAGACGTTTAGCCGCCGAGCAAGTGTTAGCTCGTGCTCCTTTTACTTACTGTCTGCCTACGGGCTGTAATCATGATTGGCAACTCGAGGTTGATCATGTATGACTTAACTCTTGCTAGTCCTTACATTTTGTACGACTAGCTTTATGATCATCTGGATATGTAATGTTTGGGACGCCTTACAATTGTATATTTGGTGGTCTGATATCTTGTAACTATTATTAGTTGGTTGAGATTGAGACAATAGGATAATTTATGACCTTAAGAGACTGATGGCTTGTAGATGAACCCTCACATATCTAGACAGCCGTGACCGTATGGTGAGATAGATTCCATTTCATTATACATAGCTGGCTATATCTGCCCCCGCTCTCCAGTATTCTGGTTCTGGGGCGTGACATGGTTTAAGTGGTGGCCCATGCAGGTCTTGTCAATCAAAAAATGTGAGGGTTTACCGGATAGATGTCTCAATCTGTACTCGCCTTTGATCTCCACTTGTATCTTCTTATCTCCTTGGATCCCTGACTTGATAACATGCTTGCATCATTGTTCTATCCTGGTCCTTCCTTAATATTCCTGATGTCATTGCTTCAGTGGCATCATTCATGTTGATCAGCCAGAAGGAGTTCGGCCGACAGCCCAGCAACAGCAAGAAGATCAAGATCAGTCCCCAGCAGCCGCCTTCCAAGCCATGCCTTCTGGAGAACCAGTGCCTCCAGTCCAGCCAGTTCAGCCAGTAGGGTCAGAGGATGGGGTCTTGATAGGGCTCATCCGTGAGTTGCTTGCGTCTCAGGACCGTCAGGGTGATGCCTTGCAACAAGCAATACAAGATGCTATGAGCGAAAGTGGTCCTCGAAGGAACAGTACGGTCAACAATTTCAAGCGCCTGAACCCTCCCTTCTTCGATGGCAGCGAGGATGCTATTGCTGCAGATGCCTGGCTACAGGACATTGAAGTTATCTTGGAGGCGGCAAGGACCCCTGAAGCAGAGAAGGTGGCGGTGGTGCGCCTACAGTTACTAGATCTAGCCCGCAACTGGTGGGCTATGCAAGCAGCAAGTTTGGGTACGCCTGTCATATGGGCGATATTCAGTGATATGTTTCAGACAAAGTACTTCGACGCAGTGGCTAGATATGACCTATAGACCAGGTTTAGTAATCTCAGGCAGATGAGCAGGACGGTCGACGGATATGCGGTCGAGTTTTCAAGGTTGAGTCGGTTTGCTCCCAACTTCGTGGCAACCGAGCTAGACAGAGCACAACGATTCCAGCAGGGGCTCCACTTGGAGATCATATTGGCAGTAGAACAGTTCGAGCATAGAACTTTTGATGCCGTCTTGCGAGCAGCGAGAAGGCATGAGTACACTTCCCGAAGGATAGCGGACCAGACCGGAGATCGGAAGCGGTCTCACGACCAGATGAACCAATCCTCAGCACCGGCCCCAGCAGCTAGAGCCCTGACCATTGGAGCTACGAGGGCAGATTTGGTTACCTCTTTACAGCATTCTGCCCCGACCTATCCCCAGCAGCAGAAACAGAAGCGGCCTTTCGCAACCGGTTGTTCTCATTGCGGGAAGCCCGGGCATGTTGTTACTGAGTGCCGCAGAGCACAGGGATTGTGCTTGGTTTGTGGTTCGTCGGACCACATGATAGGATCTTGTCCGTTCAGAAATAGATCATCGTCGACAGTAACTAGTCCCTCGGTTATGGGACCAGCACCAGCACCATAACCAGCTCCAGTTCACCAACCACAGCAGCTCCTGTTCCCGGGTCCATTGCCGTCTCAGGCCCAGGCCTTCCAGCAACAGAGGCCTCAGCAGTTCGTCCTGGCCCAGGCCCGGATCCAGAATCGGCAGAGAGGTATCTGTGTCCTATTGTCTTGCTTTCCGTCGTCGTCATGCGGGACACATGTCATGTTTCATGTATCCTAATTACAACGGTATATCCCGGGCCCGAGCCATATCCTAGATCATTCGAAAACGGTTATTGGTACCAACCTTTTCGTATGAGGAGAGGTCCGTGTCCCTGTTTGACCAAAGAGAGAGACCTCAAGCGCAAGACTATCAGTTTAGTTCGTGTTGCTTGAGTTCATCGCTCCTTGGGAGAGTCAAACGTGGGAGTGTGAGGAGGATATCCGATCACGTTATCCCAATCGGTTTGGCTCGTAAGGTGTAATATCTTCTTTATGTCTTGCACTTCGATTCCTTGCTTGCATGTATGATTGTGTGATTGATTGGCAGCATAGATTGCTTTCAATAGTATAGTTGTCCCGACATCTCTAGCCTCTTGATTAAATTCCGAGGACAGAATTCTTTTAAGGTGGGTAGGATGTAGTGCCCCGAAATTTGTGATACGTATTTTATACGTGTTCGTATTTCTGACCCATATTTCTCATTTTCTTTGATTAGTTAGTTATAGTTTATTTCATATTTAGCATTGTGGTTTAATTGTTATTTATCGTTCATGGATTAATTCTGATTAATGGAGCTTGGTTTATTGAGTATTTCATGGTTTATCATGGCATTGCATTGGCTTGGTTTGGTTCGGTTTAGTGGGTTTGGCTTGGTTGGGTTTTATGTGAACCAAACCACTCCTACCTACCACCACCCTCATTTATATCCCACTCTCTCTCTTCTATTATTACACATTACTCATTTCTTCTTCTCCATCTTTACTCTTTACCCACCAAAAGAGAGAGAGGTCTAGGCAAGTGCATCTTGCTTCATAGAGGAACCCAAATTTTATTGTTCCATTCTCTTCCTTGCAGCATTCTAACACTCTTTAGTACTTAGCATTTTTGATTTTCATGGCTAGATTCTTGTAGATCTAAGTTTATTTTATTTTCGGATTTCTTGGGTTTTGATCTAATTAATCTTGTTATTTTCAAGTTTTGATAGTTCCATGTTGTAGAGTATTTCATTCTGCCCCATTTTGACCTATGGAAGTTCGGATTTGGGCTCCGGATGATGGAGTTATGGAGCTCGAGAACTTGGCTTTCATGGTGTTCTTCTTCTCGGAATTTTGGAGAAGATGAACTGTGCTTGACTTGACCGCATGAATATTTCATGCCGCAAGTGATTCCCCTAGCCGCATGAATTATGCTGACCGCATGAACCCCCTTGACCGCATGGCAGCACTTGACCGCATGGACCTTCATGCGGCGAGTCTTCCAGCCGCATAGGCTTCGGCGTAAACTGAGCCGCATGGACTCCGTCTACCTTTAGCCGCATAGGCCCGTATTCCTTTCCAGCCGCATGCGCGTTCATGTTCTAAGCCGCATGAACCAACCCAGCCGCATGAGTTTTAACCCTGCCGCATAAGGCCCAGTCATAACTGAGCCGCATGGCCTTGCTCCCATTTTGAGCCGCATGGACCCGAACTCCTTCTCAGCCTCATGGGCTGTTCTCCTCCCAGCCGCATGTGATCATTCCTGGCCGCATAGGCCTGAGCCGCATGGTTCTCCTATAGCCCTGTGTACTATAATTTATTATTATTTGCCCATGTTTTGTAATTCCTTATTGTATATTTTTATGCCCATTTTATATCCTTACGCCTTTTGTCCCGAACTTAATAATCCTGATTTGATTGACATGATTGAAATGATAATTGAACCTGGCATGGTGTGACCAAGAACTGATATGCTCGATAGTGGCCCGTCGTGGTATACTCCTGACATGATAACTTGACCTGCTACACATGACACGACAGTGACCCGTAGTGGTGCACTCCTGATATGTACTATAACATGCTTGATAGTGGCCAGTCGTGGCGCACTCTTGACAAGTAATAGTGATAATGATTGGCCTGGACACCGTGGTTGTTTACATCGATTGTGCTTGAATAAACTACGAGTCCTGTGTGTCTTGCATCATGTCTAGGGCATGATCCATGAGTACCACGGTCAGGGATTCATACTGAATCTGGCTAGGTTAATGACTAGATGGATCAAATAGTTCATGGAGAATTTCCCAGTTACTTGTTGCCCCTTTGGTCCCGGCCTTATATATATATATACATGGGATTTGTTGCTATCCGTCGAGATGAGCGCACTTCCAGCCCGCCGTCGAGTGTGGTACCTTAGGACACATGTATCTTACTACAGTGTGTCTGCTACATCCTGCTATCTTTTTCTTTTCTTGCTGGGATCACTCAGGTAGTAACAAACAGGTAACCGGACTTGGAATTCTCATTGCATCGTGCTAGTAACTAGGCCTGTGATAACCCTAGTTAGTTAAAGTAGCAAGCCGTACTTATTGCTTCGCCGTGATTGATTGTATAAGAATAACCTGTCTAGTCTTGTCTTGATTCCCGTACAAGAATTGCCACCTGTCATGATTTTCTCGTATTATTTTGCCGATAAATGGTAAAGAATCCAAGTTCCGTTCAGACGAAGGGTTACAACCCCGGTCCTTGTTTGGTTTATGGGTGGTAACGCGGCTATCTGAATAGTCCCATGGGTATCTCATCGTATATCAGCTGTTATGTTTTTCTTTAATTCCTGTCTTTATTACCTTGTTATTATTGTGCTAATTGCTGGTTTTAGTTCCTAAGTGAAGCCTCCTTTGTGGCACTTGCTCGTTCTGGGGTCTGACCCAGCTAGTTTTATATGGCCAGATACCGGAGCAGCAGCAAAGGATCTACCGACTTTCCAGCCAGATGGTGACCACTAGAAGGAATCCTGGCGATGAATGGGTTTATTTTGGTCTCCCACTCTATTGTAAAATTATTCTTTTGAGATGTTTAGCCGTCGAGTAAGTGTTAGCTCGTGCTCCTTTTACTTACTGTCTGCCTACGGGCTGTAATCATGATTGGCAACTCGATATTGATCATGTATGACTTAACTCTTGCTAGTCCTTACATTTTGTACGACTAGCTTTATGATCATCTGGATATGTAATATTTGGGACACCTTACAATTGTATATTTGGTGGTCTGATATCTTGTAACTATTATTAGTTGGTTGAGATTGAGACAATAGGATAATTTATGACCTTAAGAGACTGATGGCTTGTAGATGAACCCTCACTTATCTAGACAGCCGTGACCGTATGGTGAGATGGATTCCATTTCATTATACATAGCTGGCTATATCTGCCCCCGCTCTCCAGTATTCTGGTTCTGGGGCATGACATGGTTTAAGTGGTGGCCCATGCAGGTCTTGTCAAACAAGAAATATGAGGGTTTACCGGATAGATGTCCCAATCTGTACTCGCCTTTGATCTCCACTTGTATCTTCTTATCTCCTTGGATCCCTGACTTGATAACATGCTTGCATCATTGTTCTATCCTGGTCCTTCCTTAATATTCCTGATGTCATTGCTTCAGTAGCATCATTCCTGTTGATTAGCCAGAAGGAGTTCGGCCGACAGCCCAGCAACAGCAAGAAGATCAAGATCAGTCCTCAGCAGCCGCCTCCCAAGCCATGCCTTCTGGAGAACCAGTGCCCCCAGTCCAGCCAGTTCAGCCAGCAGGGTCAGAGGATGGGGTCTTGATAGGGCTCATCCGTGAGTTGCTTGCGTCTCAGGACCGTCAGGGTGATGCCTTGCAACAAGCAGTACAAGATGCTATGAGCGGAAGTGGTCCTCGAGGGAACAGTATGGTCAACAATTTCAAGTGCCCGAACCCTCCCTTCTTCGACGGCAGCGAGGATGCTATTGCTGCAGATGCCTGGCTACAGGACATTGAAGTTATCTTGGAGGCGGCCAGGACCCCTGAAGCAGAGAAGGTGGCGGTGGTGCACCTGCAGTTACTAGATCTAGCCCGCAACTGGTGGGCTATGTAAGCAGCAAGTTTGGGTACGCCTGTCATATGGGCGATATTCAGTGATATGTTTCAGACCAAGTACTTCGACGCAGTGGCTAGATATGACCTGCAGACCAGGTTTAGTAATCTCAGGCAGATGAGCAGGACGGTCGACGGATATACGGCCGAGTTTTCAAGGTTGAGTCGGTTTACTCCCACCTTGGTGGCAACCGAGCTAGACAGAGCACAACGATTCCAGCAGGGGCTCCACTTGGAGATCATATTGGCAGTAGAACAGTTCGAGCACAGAACTTTTGATGCCGTCTTGCGAGCAGCGAGGAGGCATGAGTACACTTCCCGAAGGATAGCGGACCGGACCGGAGATCGGAAGCGGTCTCACGACCAGATGAACCAATCCTCAGCACCGGCCCCAGCAGCTAGAGCCCTGACCATTGGAGCTACGAGGGCAGATTCGGTTACCTCTTTACAGTATTCTGCCCCGACCTATCCCCAGCAGCAGAAACAGAAGCGGCCTTTCGCAACCGGTTGTTCTCATTGCGGGAAGCCCGGGCATGTTGTTACTGAGTGCCGCAGAGCACAGGGATTGTGCTTGGTTTGTGGTTCGTCGGACCACATGATAGGATCTTGTCCGTTCAGAAATAGATCATCGTCGACAGTAACTAGTCCCTCGGTTATGGGACCAGCACCAGCACCAGAACCAGCTCCAGTTCACCAACCACAGCAGCTCCTGTTCCCGGGTCCATTGCCGTCTCAGGCCCAGGCCTTCCAGCAACAGAGGCCTCAGCAGTTCGCCCTGGCCCAGGCCCGGATCCAGAATCGACAGAGAGGTATCTGTGTCCTATTGTCTTGCTTTCCGTCGTCGTCATGCGGGACACATGTCATGTTTCATGTATCCTTATTACAACGGTATATCCCGGGCCCGAGCCATGTCCTAGATCATTCGAAAACGGTTATTGGTACCAACCTTTTCGTATGAGGAGAGGTCCGTGTCCCTGTTTGACCAAAGAGAGAGACCTCAAGCGCAAGACTATCAGTTTAGTTCGTGTTGCTTGAGTTCATCGCTCCTTGGGAGAGTCAAACGTGGGAGTGTGAGGAGGATATCCGATCACGTTATCCCAATCGGTTTGGCTCGTAAGGTGTAATATCTTCTTTATGTCTTGCACTTCGATTCCTTGCTTGCATGTATGATTGTGTGATTGATTGGCAGCATAGATTGCTTTCAATAGTATAGTTGTCCCGACATCTCTAGCCTCTTGATTAAATTCCGAGGACGGAATTCTTTTAAGGTGGGTAGGATGTAGTGCCCCGAAATTTGTGATACGTATTTTATACGTGTTCGTATTTCTGACCCATATTTCTCATTTTCTTTGATTAGTTAGTTATGGTTTATTTCATATTTAGCATTGTGGTTTAATTGTTATTTATCGTTCATGGATTAATTCTGATTAATGGAGCTTGGTTTATTGAGTATTTCATGGTTCATCATGGCATTGCATTGGCTTGGTTTGGTTCGGTTTAGTGGGTTTGGCTTGGTTGGGTTTTATGTGAACCAAACCACTCCCACCTACCACCACCATCATTTATATCCCACTCTCTCTCTTCTATTATTACACATTACTCATTTCTTCTTCTCCATCTTTACTCTTTACCCACCAAGAGAGAGAGAGGTCTAGGCAAGTGCATCTTGCTTCATAGAGGAACCCAAATTTTATTGTTCCATTCTCTTCCTTACAGCATTCTAACACTCTTTAGTACTTAGCATTTTTGATTTTCATGGCTAGATTCTTGTAGATCTAAGTTTATTTTATTTTTGGATTTCTTGGGTTTTGATCTAATTAATCTTGTTATTTTCAAGTTTTGATAGTTTCATGTTGTAGAGTATTTCATTCTGCCCTATTTTGACCTATGGAAGTTCGAATTTGGGCTCCGGATGATGGAGTTATGGAGCTCGAGAACTTGGCTTTCATGGTGTTCTTCTTCTCGAAATTTTGGAGAAGATGAACTGTGCTTGACTTGACCGCATGAATATTTCATGCGGCAAGTGATTCCCCTAGCCGCATGAATTATACTGACCACATGAACCCCCTTGACCGCATGGCAGTACTTGACCGCATGGACCTTCATGCGGCGAGTCTCCTAGCCGCATAGGCTTCGGCATAAACCGAGCCGCATGGACTCCATCTACCTTTAGTCGCATAGGCCCGTAGTCTTTTCCAGCCGCATGTGCGTTCATGTTCTAAGCCGCATGAACCAACCCAGCCGCATGAGTTTTAACCCTGCCGCATAAGGCCCAGTCATAACTGAGCCGCATGGCCTTGCTCCCATTTTGAGCTGCATGGACCCGAACTCCTTCTCAGCCGCATGGGCTGTTCTCCTCCCAGCCGCATGTGATCATTCCTGGCCGCATAGGCCTGAGCCGCATGGTTCTCCTATAGCCCTGTGTACTATAATTTATCATTATTTGCCCATGTTTTGTAATTCCTTATTGTATATTTTTATGCCCATTTTATATCCTTACGCCTTTTGTCCCGAACTTGATAATCCCGATTTGATTGACATGATTGAAATGATAATTGTACCTGGCATGGTGTGATCAAGAACTGACATGCTTGATAGTGGCCCGTCGTGGTGCACTCCTGACATGATAACTTGACCTGCTACACATGACACGACAGTGACCCGTAGTGGTGCACTCCTGATATGTACCATAACATGCTTGATAGTGGCCCATCGTGGCGCACTCTTGACAAGTAATAGTGATAATGATTGGCCTGGACACCGTGGTTGTTTACATCGATTGTGCTTGAATAAACTACGAGTCCTTTGTGTCTTGCATCATGTCTAGGGCATGATCCCTGAGTACCACGGTCAGGGATTCATACTGAATCTGGCTAGGTTAATGACTAGATGGATCAAATAGTTCATGGAGAATTTCCCAGTTACCTGTTGCCCTTTTGGTCCCGGCCTTATATATATATATATATATATACATGGGATTTGTTGCTATCCGTCGAGATGAGCACACTTCCAGCCCGCCGTCAAGTGTGGTACCTTAGGACACATGTATCTTACTACAGTGTGTCTGCTATATCCTGCTATCTTTTCCTTTTCTTGCTGGAATCACTCAGGTAGTAACAAACAGGTAACCGGACTTGGAATTCTCATTGCATCTTGCTAGTAACTAGGCCTGTGATAACCCTAGTTAGTTAAAGTAGCAAGCCGTACTTATTGCTTGGCCGTGATTGATTGTATGAGAATAACCTGTCTAGTCTTGTCTTGATTCCCGTACAAGAATTGCCACCTGTCATGATTTTCTCATATTATTTTGCCGATAAATGGTAGAGAATCCAAGTTCCGTTCAGACGAAGGGTTACAACCCCGGTCCTTGTTTGGTTTACGGGTGGTAACGCGGCTATCTGAATAGTCCCATGGGTATCTCATCGTATATCACCTGTTATGTTTTTCCTTAATTCCTGTCTTTATTACCTTGTTATTATTGTGCTAATTGCTGGTTTTAGTTCCTAAGTGAAGCCTCCTTTGTGGCACTTGCTCGTTCTGGGGTCTGACCCAGCTGGTTTTGTATGGCCAGATACTGGAGCAGCAGCAAAGGATCTACTGACTTTCCAGCTAGATGGTGACCACTAGAAGGAATCCTGGCGACGAGTGGGTTTATTTTGGCTCTCCCACTCTATTGTAAAATTATTCTTTTGAGGCGTTTAGCCGCCGAGCAAGTGTTAGCTCGTGCTCCTTTTACTTACTGTCTGCCTACGGGCTGTAATCATGATTGGCAACTCGAGGTTGATCATGTATGACTTAACTCTTGCTAGTCCTTACATTTTGTACGACTAGCTTCATGATCATCTGGATATGTAATGTTTGGGACGCCTTACAATTGTATATTTGGTGGTCTGATGTCTCGTAACTATTATTAGTTGGTTGAGATTGAGACAATAGGATAATTTATGACCTTAAGAGACTGATGGCTTGTAGATGAACCCTCACATATCTAGACAGCCGTGACCGTATGGTGAGATGGATTCCATTTCATTATACGTAGCTGGCTATGTCTGCCCCCGCTCTCCAGTATTCTGGTTCTGGGGCGTGACAATTTTTCTATGAAATGTACTTAGCTTTAATTATTGTTTCCCATATGCCATGATATGTCTTTTGATAGATTCTTTCTTACAAGCTATGATAATTGTTGCCATGCCTTCTTGCTTACTAGATAGTGGCCCGTTGTGGCGCTCTCATGATACATGTCCTTCTTTGCTTACATGATAGTAGCCTTTCATGGCGCACTCTTGATTCTAGTACATGTCTAGCTCCTTGATAGTGGCTCGTCGTAGCGCACTCTTGTCTTGATATTGTCATGTCTTGTTGTGTCTTGTTGTAGTACACAATCTTGCTTGTATTGTCCAGTCTTGCATGTCTCATGTCTAGGATGAATTCTGCGAAATGCCACACCCAGAATCCAACAAAAAATGTTAAGGACTAAACAACTCGCTTGATTACCTAGATCATTGGAGACTTTCGCGGTTACCTGTTGCCCCTTTGGTCTTGGTCTTGTAAATATATATACATGGGATTTAGAGCTATCTGTAATGATGAGCACTCTTCCAGCACACCGTCGAGTGGGGCACCTCCTTAGGACACATGTATCTTACTGCAGTGTGTCAGCTATACTTGTTTTCTTTTTGGCTTGGATCATTCAGGTAGTAGCAGGCAGGTAACTGGACTTGGATTTCTCAAACTTGAATGTGTTAGTAATTAGGATTGTGGCAACCCTATTTAGCTAAAGTATCAAGCCATACTCGTTGCTTGGCCGTGATTGATGGATGGAGCCCATTCCTGTCTAGTCTAGTCTTGCTCCAGTTTATCTTATTGTAGTACTTAGCTTCCTGTCATTCCTTACATGCTATTCTTCCTACTACATGCTCGGTTTCACCATATGCTCACATGTCCAGTTTATTCTATGTATTCACTTACTATCCTTCTTGCATGTTCCAGTTTTCTTTCGTAAACACTGTGGTACCAATTTACTATTCTAGTTTTGTTTACTGCTTTATCTTAGAGATGTTGAAAATTGCATGCTGGTTTTAGTTCATAGTTTGGCTTCCTTTGTGGTACTTTCTATTGGGGTTCTGACCCCACTGGTTTTGTATTGACCAGATTTAGTTGAGGAGCCCGAGGATCTTCCGGACCTTCCACTCAATGGTGACCATCCGGAGCACCAGGGGACTTGAGTGAGTGTTCTTTCTCTTACCCACTCTTTTCTGTACATATTCTTTTAAGGCGTTAAGCCACCGAGCACGTGTTTAGCTCGTGTTTTGGACTTGACATTTGGCCTACGGGCTTAGACATGATGTTATATTTCTAGACTGCAGCTAGAGCTGATCATGTATTACTTAGTCTTGCTAGTTCTTCATTTTGTATTACTAGCTTCATGATCATTTATATAGTTTTGGACGCTTTACTGTCTTATATGCATGATGATCATATTCTTGTACCTTACTTCTTGTCTGAGACTGAGATATCTAGGATTATGTGACCTAGGATTGACTGTTAGTTTATAGCAGTGACCTCCATCTATACAGCTTAGACGTTGTTTCGGAGTACTGGAGTACTTTGGTATACGTAGCTGGCCTAGTCCGTCCCTACTTGCCATTATTCTGGTTCTGGGGCGTGACAAAAGCAGCCTGGGAGTAGCAAGACGAAAGTACCTAACACAGGTGTGTTCCAACACACGTGCGCCAAGTCTAGCTCCTTACTGCAAAATGATGCCACATCAGATGCCGGGGGTAGCCAGTCCTCCACCATTCATGACAATCCTGCATTCCAATCCAACGAAGGATTGTATGGCACAGATGGGACTCAGCCTTCTGAACTACAGAGAGAAAGATTGCAACCTGCCGATCTATCCTCTAGACGATGGGACTCAGCCTTCTGAACTACAGAGTGAAAGATCTAATATTCCTTCTACCGAACCGCACATGGTGTCCATGTTTATGGCCGAAGGTGACAACAACGTGAAAAGCAGCAAAGGCTCTAGTCAGCAGAAACATATAAAGGTTCTCGAGGAGAGCCTAAACCCGTTGAACATTACTATGAAGTCCTTAGCTTCTGTTGTCCTGGAGATCAAGGAGAGATTGACCCCCTTTGGCTCCACTCCTGCTGCAGACCTAGCAGCTAATGGTAGGTCCAATGTGCTTTCCGTCGTGAGCCAAGCAGCGCCAGCATCATCTCCTCCATCAACAACCGGGCCTATAGTGTCGAATGAAATGCAACAGGCCATCAAAAAATTGTACCCTCGCTATGACGCCAAAGAAAAGCAAGCAACACTCCAAAAGATGGGGATTCGACAGCTATATCCTACCGAATGGGATAATATGATCTATCCTCCCTAATATAATCGTAAACGCTCACACCGTTCGATGCAAAGGAGGCTCCCCGCCGATACTTGAGATACTTTGCCTCAGTAGCGGGGCATCTACCAAAGGATGATGCCCTCCTCACCAACGTGTTCGTAGGAGCCCTGTAGGAGGTGGCCTACGATAATGGTTTTGCAGCCTTCCAGACAACTGTAATTCATCCATTGAAGACTTGAAGAACCTATTCCTCAATCGATTCGAATGAGGAATGGACATGGCGATGTCGACACTAATGGATATCGTTCAGAAGAAGAAAGAGCTGGTGCGCGCATACATTAAGCGCTTTCGCCAGGCCGCGTTGAGGTTACCTCCTGGTATACCTGAGCCTATGCTTTTGGACTTCTGCCCCAAGAACATGCTTCCTGCAATCAAGTTGTGGCACAGTGCTCCATGTGTAGAGTGGATGCCTTTCATCATAGAGGAAGATGTGGCTCAAAGAAAAGTGCAGGATGCACAATTGCTGGGACTGAACTTCCCCTCCCTCAAAAATAAAGGAAAGCGCTTATCTGACAACAAAGACAGAAAAGGGAAGCAAGCCATGACCGCCAACATTTCCAAAGGTTCGTCATCAGCGAACCCGAAGCTGACCGAAGCACATAGGCTGGAAGAAACCTACTCTTTTACCGACGAAGACACACTAGAGCTCTTCGATATGTTGGCAAAGAGTGCCAAACTTTAGCATCCGCCGCCTAAGCGTCCCGATGAAGTAGAAAAGGTGGACAATCCAAAAATACTGACACTACCACCAGTATGTCCAACATTCGATGCGTGATTGTTACGTATTGAAAAGACAAATCCAGCACCTCATCGACGCTAAGATCATCTCACTCGACTACGAGAAGAAGACTATTACTGCCAACATGGTCACTTT
Source organism: Iris pallida (assembly GCA_029216955.1). Lineage (NCBI taxonomy): Eukaryota > Viridiplantae > Streptophyta > Magnoliopsida > Asparagales > Iridaceae > Iris > Iris pallida. Next base: position 25,520,805 of record JANAVB010016195.1, read on the forward strand.
CCAGTTCAGAAGGTTTTCAAGAATAGAGGCTCAAGATGGCATCATCCCCATCCCGAGAGCGACGATAGAAGTAGTCAATCTTCTACTGGCCCGTAACAATGGCCAAGGCCTCATCCCATTTATGATACCGCTAGCCAAAGTAATATGAATCCATCCTGGTCTTGCACCAGACAAGATGATGCCTGCAGCGCGCTCTGTCAAGGAAAAGATGGTTAGGTTGTGTCGCATGATCGCTACGACAACTGATGACACCCTGGTTACCACTCACTTGGCTCACCAGCGAGAAGAGAACCAAGCTCCAGAGGAAGAGATACCTCTGCCCGTTGCGGCCAACATCCCCAACACATCGGAAGCAGGCCTATCCCAAGCACCTGCTGTAGATAAACAGAAGTAGATGGAGGTTCGCTTTGACAAGCCTCTGAGAAAAGACTTGGCATTAGGGCCAATCAAGCCCTACAATTTCAACATATTGGCACAGCTGGACAACACTCTGGCTCACTGTCACTCTTCGAGCTTCTCTGTCTCTCCAAAGAAACTCAAGACGCCCTCATCGAAGCTTTACAGAATGCTGACTCCTTCCTCACTCAGGTGCAACCGCCCAAGGAGAACCCTGCTGAATGTCCATATTATCATAGTGTGGTCGAGGTGATCCCTAACATCACCTTCTCTCAGGAGAACATGCTACTAAAAAACAATCGGCACAATCGACCCCTTTACTATACAGGGTATGTTGGTGCCATTAAGGTCGATCGTATCCACATTGACCATGGCTCTTCTCTCAGCATCATCCCTCAGAGTTTACTACAAGCTTTGGGGATCCCGATGCATCGGCTAACTACGTCGAACACTACAATCAGCGGTTTCAATGCTGAAAAAAGTGGACCCCTCGCCAAGATCTGCCTGAAATGCCAAATAGGCGATCTCCAAACTGCGTTACTTGCTACGTCATTGACGCCGACATAAACTACAACACGCTGCTGGGATGTCCATGGATTCATGAATACATGATCGTGCCCTCCACTCTCCATCAGTGCATGAAGTATGTGGCCAGCGACGGGACTATCAAGACCGAGTTCACTGAAATTGATTTCTTCCGAGGACTCAAAGCGTACTGTATAGATGCTAATCTGTACAAATCAGTCCTATGGGACAACGACGCCAATGACGTCGACGATGAAGCAGAAGCACAGTTATCGCTGAAGAACCATTGAGGGTTCGATTAAAGGGAAAACCCCCTAAGACATCGACTTTCCTCGTCATCCAGGCTCTAAGGCAAAGCTCTGACTAGATCATCCTCGACCATGTCAGAGGCTGGTCAGGAGCCTATGCAAATAAGGCTCCCCCAGAAGCCTCTAAAGCCAATTCTAAGGTCACACGAACCTCCGACTGCATCTTGCTTGGTAGTCAAGCTGAAAGGGAAACGTCCTCCACCTTCTTCCGTAACAGCCCTGGTGCTTACTGATGAAGAGTTGGGAGACTACATATGTGCTAATATCGATGTGCATTCTTTAGATGATGTAAACCCTCGGGACAAAATTTCACATTTTATTAATAGGAAGCTGTCTTTGAATTACTCTTATGCGCAATGGAACACTATGTATTTCTTAGACAACGCTCTATATATGCTACAAACACAAGTGACAACCGCCAATCTCACAAGCCAAGTTGTCCCTTCTCAAGACGCCTACTTCTTGGTTCCGGTAAAGAAGAAGAACGAGAAACCCATCATCTTCGATCGATTGGAGCAATCGCAATGATTGGCTCCGGCAGAACCAAAACCCGATAAGGATAAGATGTAACTCTATTGTTATACTACTCTGGCCAAAAACCTCATCCAAAATGGGTTATGACTTGAACAGTGACAGAGGACTGAACTATGGCAAAGGCCGATGCCTTCCCTTACGACTGCGTGTCTCGACGGAAATGTTTCAAAATTACTACCAACGTACTCATCGGGGGTTGGGTTACGTTACACCCTCAACAACTTCGGAAAGCTCTGAACCAGAGGTCCCAATGCATTCACATTCTTCGGACTCCTCAACCTGGGACTCAGAAAGCCCTCAAGAAGGTATTGTCCGTTAGTATGGTCTCTGCAGATCCCCCAGTCGAGAATGAAGACCAAACGCTTGAATACTTTGAAGATAAACCCTGGGCTCAACGCCTGGGATCCTAATGGGAATGGCACTTCGAACATCGCAAACCTTCCACTGAAGATGAAGTCGTCCAAGTCGAGCTAGGAGATGAGGTTTCCCCTAAACCCATCTTCATTAGCAAAAGCCTGATAAAGGAAGACAAAGAATCTCTGATACAGCTTATCCGAGAATATATTGACGTCTTTTCATAGAGCTACGAAGACATGCCAGGTTTAGACTTGCAAGTCGCCATGCATCGTCTCAACATCCTACCCGATGCTAAGCCTGTCAAACAGCAACAACGGTGTTTCTGCCCCAACATCATGGATGCTATCGAAGAAGATGTAGACAAACTCTTAGAGAGTGGCTTCATTTGCGAAGAACAACACCCAGATTGGGTGGGCAACATTTTCCCAGTCTCTAAGAAGAACAGAAAAATTTGAGTCTGCATTGACTTCAGGGATCTCAACTCGGCTTGCCTAAAAGACGAGTTTTCCCTCCCGATCACCGACGTAATTATCGAAAACACTTGTGGTTTCGTGCGTATGTCCTTTATGGATGGTTTTCCAGACTACAATCAAATCAAGATGTTTCCCGAAGACAAAAAACATACTTCATTTCGGACTCCAAAAGGGATATACTGTTACACAGTGATGCCCTTTGGGTTGAAGAATGGGGGAGCAACATACCAGCGGGCAATGAGCACCATATCCACAAGCACCTCTGAAAGACGGTAGAATGTTACGTTGATGACATTGCCGTCAAAAGCAAAAAGAAATCCAGTCACTTGGATGACTTAAGAACATTGTTCGACTTGATGCGAACACATCAACTGAAGATGAACCCAACCAAGTCATTTCTGGGAGTCTCCAATGGCAAATTCTTGTGCTTTATCGTCACAGCCAAGGGTATTCCTATTGACCCAGAGAAGACTAAGGCGATCTTGGACATGGCTCCTCCGAAGAATCTTTACGAGCTTCGAGGCCTGCAAGGGCGATTAGCATATATCAGAAGATTCATAGCAAATCTCTCTGGTAGATGTCAACCTTTCACCAAACTAATGAAGAAAGGGGTTTCTTTTCTCTGGACAGAAGAATACTAGCACCCGTTCGACGACATCAAACAGTGCCTCACTAGTCCTCCAGTACTGGTGGCACCAGTCGCAGGGAAACCTTTTCTGATGTACGTCCGAGCCATGGATCATTCTCTCGGTGCTTTGGTAGCCCAGAGGAGCAATTAAGGCCACGAACCGGCGATCTACTACCTCAGTAGGACCATGATTGGGGCCGAGCATCGATATAATCTTGTAGAGAAGGAGTGTCTTGCCCTGCTCTTCGCCATCCAGAAGATACGTCATTTTGTGGCCAGACAAATGATCCACGTCATATCCCGGGTCAATCCCCTCAAGGTCGTCATGACCAAGCCATGGGCCTTAAACTTACGGTTAGCTACATGGGCGATACTTTTGACTCCTTATGACATGGTGTTCGTCCTACAAAAGACAGTCAAAGGCCAAGTATTGGTCGACTTCTTAGCAACACACCCCATGCCAGAGACATCAAAGCTCTATGACGACATCCCGGATGAAGTCCTAGAGTCCAATGCCACCTCAGATAACACGGTTTGGTGAATGTTCTTTGACAATGCTTCAAGAACAGGGCCCAAAGGCGAGATCATCGTAGGGGTCAGAGTGGTCCTCATCACTCCCGACGGCTTGGTCATCCACCATGAAAATTCTTTCATGGAGTCATGCACCAATAATGTCGCTGAGTATAACACTCTCATCATCGGACTCCAGCTCGCTAAACAGCTGGGGGTGGGCTATATTGAAGCCTATGGCGACTCGAAATTGATTATCAACCAGGTTCGAGGACAATACGAAGTCTGACATGAAGATCTGGTCCAATACCACCAGGCAGCAATCGATATCATCTCTACCTTCACAAGGTTCTTTAGAGAACATATACCTCGGTTGCAGAACTTGGAGGCCGATGCACTTGTTGGCCTCACCGCTTCTCTGGCAGTTCCTGTGGGAACCCAATATATCGTCACGGTAATGGGCAGAGAGCTGTTTTTCCCGAAGAACAATCTACATACGTGTCTGAGTTACTCAGTACAAATGGACGCTAATGTTGACACTCGGAACTGGCGATTCCAGTTCATAGACTATGCAGTCTATGGGATTTTACCTGAAGACCTGAAGGAAGCTACTTTTTTTAAGAGACGCTCTTTTCGGTTCTTCTACGACACAACTACCATGATGTTGTATCGTCGTTTATACGACGGGCTTCTTCTGCGATGTTTATCTAAGACAGAAGCACAAAAAGTACTCAGGGAGGCGCACGATGGCACCTATGGAGCCCATCAGCCTGGTCCTAAGTTGCAAGATCGATTGTGTTGCATGGGCTACTACTGGTCCACTATGATGGCAGATGCTGTTGATTACCTAATAAAGTATCGGGTATGTCACTTGCATGCAGACTTTATCCACCGACCTTCGGAGTTCCTGCACCCGACGATGGCTGCCTGGCCGTTTGAAGCATGGGGAATGGATATCATTGGGCCAATAAGTCCACTATCCTCTAGAGGACACCGGTTCATACTTGCCACCACCGACTACTTTTTTAAGTGGACGGAAGCAGTACCTCTGACCGAGGTAAAAATTACAAACGTGATCAGCTTTATCAAACATTACGTTATGTACCACTTCGGCATTCCTCGAAGGATCATCCATGAAAATGGTCCTCAACTCGTGAGCCATGCTTTCCATCGGTTCTGCGATAAAAATCAAATATAGAATGTGGCATCAACGGCTGATAATCCTGCAATGAACGGACTAGTCGAAGCGTTCAACAAGACTATCGTCAAACTACTTAAGAAAGTCATTTCTTCTAATAAGCATGACTGGAATGAGAAGATCGACGAATGTCTGTGGGCTTACCGTACGACCGTTCGAACACCCACGGGAAATACACCATTCTCTTTTGTTTATGGAAGCGAGGCAGTGCTTCCCCTCGAGATCCAGATCCCGTCCTTACGGGTAGCTATCCCCTATCGGCTGACTGACGAAGACAATCAATGCCGGCGGCTACAAGAGTTAGAGGTATTGGATAAAAAATGTCTGCTAGCTCAACAACGAATCGAGCTTTACCAAGCTCAAATTTCTGGGGCCTTTAATAAGAAAGTCCGGGAAAGAACATTCCAAGTGGGTGAACTTGTCTTATCAGTTCGAAGACCGATGATAATGACTCACAAGATGGCTTGGAATTTTGAGCCCAAGTGGGAGGGACCATTCATCATAGAGGCGGTCTACTCCAATGGTCCCTACCGACTCGCCAAACCCAACGATGACTTGCTAATGATACCAATCAACGGTAAGTTCCTGAAGAAATACTATGTCTGAGTTTCAAACCAGTATAGGCTCCCACATCACCAGTGGGTATTCATGGATTCTGTTAAAGAAAATTTACCCCTTATATACTTCACCCGAGTAGAAAAACAATTCACGTCCATACCACCTCTGAGTTGTCTTCCTACACCCTAGCGAAGTTCACATCTACCACGTCTATATCACCTCTGAGCAGTCGTCTCTTCTATGATAACCTCGTGTTGTCATAACTCCCTAGAAAACATTTTACGTCTATACTACCTCTGAATTGTCATACTATACCCTAGCGAAGATGTGCCTACCATGTCTATATTACCTCTGAGTAGACGTCTCTTCTATGACAATCCACCATAATTGTCATATTCATCTATAGAACCTTTCACGTTCATACTACCTCCGAGTCGTTCTATACACCCGTAGAGTCTATCCTTGCCACGTCTATATTACCTCTGAGTAAAGAAAAGTCAACCATCAAAGGAATCTATGCTTACCATATCTATATAACCTTTGAGTAAACACCCTATTTCCAACGGAGTTATCTCCATCCCTTCACGACATGCTACCTGTAACGCCCAAGTCCCAAAATACTTAGGACTATGGACGTCGACATGCCAGCTGCATATATACGAAGTAACTCCAATATATGGAACCTTCGTATGTATACATAAGCTGTAAAATACAGTAATCCATGACACTAATCTCATCCATAAATAAAGGAGAAAGAATTTAAAATAAACTTATGAATTATCATTTACAAGTTGTTGGACGGAGACAAATCCACTACCAACTAGAAAGAGAGAAATACACGATAAAGAAATTTTGTCGAGCGATGCGAAGGCGATCCAAGTACAATCCTTCGGAAGAAGAGAGAAAAACATGGCCTTGGAGAGTGCACCTGCGAAAACCACAAACGCACACCGGGAGAATTCAGCAGGTCCTCAGTGGGACGTAAGAAGATAATAAATAACATGCCATATAAATACTGAATATAAAATATGCTACGAATAAAAGTAAGTGACATGACATTAATAAGGTAACCTAACCGTACTAAAGTGAACATGCAGTTGAGAAATAATCCTTTTGACGCATGAGCCCTGGCTGTAAATAGGATTGGCATAGTCCCCATATAGGGCACCAGGGGCCTACGTCCGTAAGGTCCGAAGATCGTCAGAGGGCATCAAGTGCAAGGGGGTACATCCATAACGCTCTGGGAAACGTCAGAGGGCACCTGGAAACTGCGTCTCCGGAGGAGCGCACAGGTAATCAGGGAAGTGCAAAGAAGCCTATACGTCAGGTATTGTTCTCCCCACTCAATGTTCTTTTTAAAGTCGCATCCATGACCATATACCTCTACTAACTGCTAAGTCTTCTAACATGTCTCTATTAGTAGTTAGCCCTAACGCATGCGCACGGATGATCAGCCAACACGTAAGGACCTCTACATGCTACTCATCTCACACATACTCGTGGCACAACTGTGTCGAGGTATATGCAATATACTACAAATGGTAGTCTCTTATCTCTAAGTCTATATGTAATCAAAGGATAATAATAAAGTACAACTTATATCACTGAGCAGTCACTAGATCAGGAACTGTAATAATGGTACAGCTAAAATAACTGAAAATAAATACACAGTGATATGCAATAAATAAAAAAAAATTGAGTGGCACCCCAGTTATTTTATGATTATTTAAGGTGCACCCCACAAGTTTACATGAATGAATGACACACCCTACTTTGGACGATTTTTGTCCAAAACGAACAGTCAACCCCTTTGACCAATTTTTTAGACAAAAATACCCTCGTCTTCTTTTGTGTGTCCCTCCTCCCCGTCACCCCGTGGCTATCCCCCCTCTCCGTCACCTCGCCGACGTGCCTCCGATCCCCCAACCCCTCTGCCATCACTACTACCACCACCATCATCACCATCATCAACATCACCACCACCATCAACCATTATCACCACCACCGATACCCTCTCCCCTTCCGCTTCGCCCCCTAACCCCCACCGCCGCCGCTGCTGCTGTTGCTGCTGCCGCTGCCGCAAATTACTAAAGAAAGTAAAGGAATACGAGAGAGAGAAGAGTCTCCACTTTGCTTTACTCGGATCTAGGGTTTCGGTCACCGATGGCGAGCCCTCGGCTGCATCCGTTCTCATCACCGGTCACTACTCCCGCCTCGGGTGCCACCGTTGGAGCTAGGACTCCGGCGCCTAAGTTTTCGAAGAGCTCTGCGAGCGAGGAGGCGATCTAGAAGCACCTAAGGGAGGCGGGGTTCAACAAGGAGACGGTGAAGAGGAGGGACAAGGCCGCACTCGTCTCCTACATCACCAAGCTCGAATCCAAGGTCCGATCTCAAAATTTCTCATTTCTTGAATCAATTTCTCTCATTGACACATTGCCCTTTGAATGTGTAAAGAACTGGGAACGCTTTGTTTTTTTCCCTTCTATTTTTTGGAAGGAGAATATGTGCTAGAAGTAATTTAAAAGAAGAAAATAGGTTGAAATATGAGCGCTTGAACTAGGAAGCATGAACATCCAAAAATAGGTGGTTGTGGTGGTGGTGTTGGCCACGGAGGAGGGGGTACGTCGAGGTCGGGGGGGGGTGCGGCGATGCCGTGGAGGGGGGCCGAACACGGCGGAAGGGAGACGAATAGTTGACACGGGGAGGAGGACAACAAACATGGGGGTATTTTGTCCAAAAAATTGGTCAAAGGGGTTTACCGTTCATTTTGGACTGAAACCGTCAAAAGTGGAGGGTGTCATACATTCATGTAAACTTGTGGGGTGCACCTTAAATAAGCATAAAATAAGTGGGGTGCCACTCAAAATTTCTCTAAATAAAATGTAGACTGATTATAAATAGTAAATTATGGCAAGGTATCTTGACTGATGACTGGAGTGAGGTTAGATGATGTCCTGGTGATGAATCAACAACAAACCACAAAGGGGAAGATGTAGGAACAACTTCAGATGCTGAAAATAGTCTATTATATAATTATTATTTATAATGCACCTATTACATTTATTTAATAGATTCTGAAATTAGGATATGGCATAGTTTTTCGTATCAGCTTTCCAAAAAACTAAACGGATTGCATTTTCATTTCCGGAATCTCCCAAAATCGCAAAAATACTGAAACACGTTTATTTTTGGGTCACTAGATACTCAAACAGTTTTGCAGAAATCTATATGACAAATTTTGTCTAATAAAATATGTTTCAGGAAAGCTTACCTCGATACGCTTCTTTTAAAAAAAACTGGAGGCGAAACGGAGTTTCGAGCTAGGAGATATCGTCGTTCCAAGTTGCTCTTGCTACTAAAAAGCGGGGCTGAATTCTGATGACGAATTTTTGAGTTCTTATTGGACTAAAAATAATTTCATATTATGGTTGATAGGAAGGGAATGTATTGGGTATATATAGGTACTTATTTCAGATTTACCTCCTAAATTAGATATGATTTGATTTAAATTGATCGTAGTTACTTTGTTATGATATAATATAGATAGGGATGCTTTCCTATTAGACTATGCATTATGATTAACTTAAAATATAGTTCATATTTATCTAAATTATCTATAATATTATTTAAAATTACTATAGATAATAAATAGAGTTAATATTTATTTAAACAACCTACATCTAATCTCATTTATACAAGATGAAATATTTAATACTAAATTGACATTTATTCTATATTATGTAAACAGTGTACAATATAAGTAACATTTAAAAAGTAATAAAAGTTATGAAATAAATCCTAAAATTTTGAGAAAAATTGTATAATATAGTTTAGATCCTTAATGTACTAGAAAAATAGTTTTATATATTTTTATACTAAATTCACTAATAAGCACAATACTAAATATATGTAAAATAATACAAATTATATAATAAGTCAATAAATAGTTATTTAAAAATCCAAAAATTCCATAAATAATTATTTTGAAAAATTAGGGGGTTTACAAAAGTCTAATCTAGATAAGGACTAAGAAGAGTTTTAATTCTCCTTAGATTTTCCACTATTTAATTCAAATTGATCTAAAAGTAACTCAATCAAATATAATCCAATGTAGATAGATTCTACCACTAATTTAAACTTTATTTAAATAACTTAATAATTTTTTCAACTTAAATTACCATAATTAATTACATATTAAATCAACCCATATTTAATATACCTTTTCGAAATAATATATTAATGATAATAATTAATTTCAAAAATATAAATATATATACACTCGCATGCAAAAATAATACTTACATAAAACATAGTTTTTCTAAATTACTAGTTACACTAGTACCATAAAATAAAATGGCCTTTTAAAAAAATAAAAAAATAAAATCTGGCAATCCTCGGTACGACGCATTTACAACTTCAAGCAATATAAAATATTTATCGTCTATTATTTTGAAATATTTTCAACATCTATATAATTAAAATGTTTTATAAAAATATGTACTTCGCACTTATTCGCACTTGACGAGAAATTTACGAAACACAAACTCGTACGCGACGTACAAATACGAAGTACAAAAATCAATACCATATTTATTTAAAAAAATCGTAGTAGAAATTTAGGGATTTTACATCCTACCCAACTTACAAGAATTTCGTCCTTGAAATTTAGGAATATCTAGGGTAGGGGAGATAGAAAGAGTTCATCAATACCGAAATACGATTAAATTTTTGGATGAGGCGAAGAAACGACGTTCGACACGAACATGCATTGGAAGATCGTGATTTTGATATCTGCGAAAATACATCATGGTTATGGAATTGAAGAAGGGTCACTAGTTGTAAAATCCCTAAATTTATACTATATATTTTTATTTTATTATTAAATTTGGTACTGATTATAATCGTACGTTGAGTAGTTGCATTGTACGTCGCGCGCAAAATTTTATTTTCGTAATTGCTCGACTAGTGGGAATATGTGCGAGCGTACATATTTTTAGAAAAACATTTTCTATAATAGATATAATAATTATTTTGCTATCATTTCTAAGTTTGTTATTTTTAATTCATTTCTAAAAGTTATTAATAATAAATAATATTTTTGTATACTAGAAAAGCATAATTGTGTAAAAAAATATTTGTGCATATTTCGTAATTATTTAACAGTTATTTATAAATAAATAATATATTTTCAAAACTATTATTATTAGTATTTTTGAAAAATATAATTTTGAAATTATTGTGGCAATTTAAATATTTTATTAGATTTTATGGATTTATTTAAATAGTTTGAATCGATTATCTAGATTTAAATTAATTTAGATTTGGATTTGAATTTAGTGAATTGATTTAAATTAATAGATGAATTATCTAATGGGGATTTGAATCATCCTAATCCATATCTATCTAGGAGTCCACCTCCTATATAAGGAGAGCTCCTCTTTGCTATTTTTTTTCATAAACTCCAATTAAACTCCACAAAATTTCCACGACAACCAAAACATGCATCGTGTCCGTGCCCCCTTCCCATCCAATATATTTTGTTCTTTTACATATACAATCCGTCAACTCCCCTCTGTCCGACATGCCGGACGATTGCTACCTCTCATACCCGATCACCCCGTCATCATGGAGAACCACCGCAATCACCACTGTCCCGTTCCACCACATTCACGTTATCACCGCCACCCGCGTCGTCATCGTCATCATCCCCTTCGCCACCACCATCTCCTCCATCGCCATCACCACGTCTGTCACCACACAGGCCGCCAACCCCCTATTTTCACCAACATTACAAACACCATCGCCACCATCATCGTAATCAAACCATACCACCAACACCACCACCTTCAACGGCACCACCACCGCGGCCGATCGACCGCCTCATCATCACCACCAATACCAGAAAGAAAATAAAAATAAAATCAAAACAAACCCTGACCTTCCGAGATCCCCGCGCGCCGCACCGGACCTCCTCCTCGGTTGCGCTACTGAGTCTCTCCCACACCTTCCGGATCGGACGGCTTCAGATCCGCTCATCACCATCAGGCGGTCGAGCCATGATGCTAGCGTCCACGGGACCCGATATCCCTGTGCGTCGGCCATCCCACCCACCAGCACCGATGTTGGACCGACGAGCCGGCGGACCCAGCTTCCTAGACTAGGGACCGGCGCGCCAATGCGTGGCTTCCTCCACTGCCAGGCCTGCGCGCCCCTACAAGCACCGCCTTCCGTCAGATCAACCAAGCGCCCGACTCATCGAGACCCGATCCGCGTCTGCCGTCGGATCTGGCCAGTCCCGCACCGGAGCCACCTCTACCGCTTGTCCTCTCCGCTTTCTCCTCTCTATCGTTCCGCAAGTCACAAGTTTCTCTCTCTCTCCTATTTCTACTGCTTCCATGAGTTTTTTTTGTTTGTACTCTTTTTCCTAGTGCCTCCCGAAAGAAGCCAAGTTCAGTTATTTTATTTATTAATATTTTCTTATCAAAAGAATTGATATTAGTAGTATATTGTTCTGATGGCATAGTACTGTATCTAAAGTGCTGTGTCTGTACATAAATATATATATACATATTTTTAATCTATTTGATTTTTAAGTATTCTATTAATATCATTGATATCACTAGTAGTATTATTCTTGTTGTTTTAGTAATACCTTTATTTTTGGAATGGTAGAGAAATATAATTATAATAATTTTTTAAAAAAGTAAATATAGCATTGAAGTTGTCCTACCTTATTTTCATGTTTGGATATTATATTGTGTTATAATAAACTAATTTAATATAGTTTTGAAAAAAATGTATTTGACCAAAAATTTGGGGGTTGTAGACTAAACTGATTGTTTTAGAATTTTAAAAGTATTTTTGCGTAATAACTCTAGCTTTCAAGTATTATAAATGATTCCCCAGAATTTCAAATGTTTACCAAGATATGTCTAAAGTATTTTTGATATATTTTAACTATAGTTGTTGACCTAAGAATCATAGTTTGTTCATTTTTTTTATTTAAAATTTTCTTAACCAATATAATATTTTTGTATATTATTTTTCTAAAATAGTTATATATATAATTATATTGCATAATTCTTGTGTCGTCATCTTGGTCAAAACTAATCATATGTTTCTATTTTCTTGCAAATTCGAACCCTTGCACATCGACCATGGCTATCGGACAAATTGGGACTTGTCAGATTTTCGCACACCATCAGTCTGTGCCATATTCATAGGCCGTCTAGCGTATTTGTAACAACGAAGTTATATCAGTGCAACCGTGATCATCGCAACACACCAGACGTCACTACCAGGCAAGACACCTTGCCATTTGCTGTTTATTTATTTTAGCTCATATTTCATGCGTTATTCATTATTTACTTTATACAAAATAAACTGTGATACATGGCATAACCTGTTAGAACTTACTGTTCATTTATATTTCCTGTTATGTATTATTTTTCTTACACATTAAACCTAGATTTAAGGGACCACCTTCTGTGTTGCATACATAGGCCTTGACACATTTATACCACGTTATTGTGAGTCGCATATAGGACTCAGACATACTTGATTGGCTGGCCACCAGTACATATAAGCCGTGCGTTAGAAAATAACTGCTAATAGAGTTGTATGCTAGATGACTTAGCAGTTATGAGTTGGCATTGGGCGGGAAGAACATGATTGGAAGTTGACTTCCACCCTATCTATCGTAGACTCGCTCGCTACCAAGGAACGATAGGTAGACTATATGCTATAGACTCGCTAGATACTGAGGAATAGTATATGGTGTTGTGACTCGCAACTGAGGTACTGCATTAGTATTTTCTTGACTTGACCCGGTAGTCATGCGACCATGAAATGTTCTTAAAACTGCATTCACTTAGATTTGGTTAGGCGTCCTTATCCGTTAGGTATGAGTACTTTTGGTTTGGGTACTTGTATCTGACCGTGGCTTGGAATAATAACTTGTCGCGGATTAGTTAGTCACACCTTGTCCTTGTTTGGTTGTAGGTATGGCTTACTTCTTCGATGAGAAGGTATTAAACCTTGTTGGGGTCCGGATACCATATTAGATTCATAGCATGGGAAGATACGTCACCGTGAATTAGTTTACCATCTCCTGTCTTTGTTTTGTTGGGGGGATGGTACGCTAGTTCAATAGGTGTGTATTGGACCATGTTATAATTCAATTGACTTATTTATTTGAGCAGTATTTATTCAGTTTATATGGCATGATATTATGTGCCTTGTTACGTCCCTCTGAGGACCTGGTTATCTCGCCAGGTGTGTGCTATTGTCTTTCTATGGTATTCTAGCTCTAGCCGTGATCCTCTCTATTTCTTCGAGGATGATTGCGTTTGGATCGTCTTCGCTTCGCTCGCCAAGAATCATTTCTTTTCTCATGTATTTTTTCTTTACTTGTTGATAGTGGATTTATCTCCGTCCAACATATTGTATCAAGACAATTCATTATCATTATATGATATCTTTTATTCATTTATTTTTGTGTGGATGAGATTAGTTATGGTTCTACTGCATTTTACAGCTTATGTATCCATACGAGGCCCACGTACTTCGTATGAATACATCTGGCATGTCTACGTTCCTAGTCCTACATATTTTGGGACTAGGGCGTTACATGTTTTTGTGGTGGCCCATGCAGGTCAAGATAAATTGTTTGGTTACTTTACCGTACCAAGCAAGCCTGCGAATAGGATTAGAAGTCTAGGATCTCATCCACATACTTGACCTCTTTTCTCGATTCTATATTCGAACTATCGTCCGACTCATCGACTGCATCTTACTTGATTCCTTCTATCATTATTCTTATATCTTCTTCGTGCTTGCTAGAGGTTAGGAAGGTGACCCCTACTGGTTAGACGTGTTACTTTTGTCCCCAAAACACCATTAGTTTAATTCTTTTAAGTTGGGTAGAATGCCTTATGACCTAGCAACCCCTTCGTCCTTGTGACCTATATTAGCAAGTTTACTTAGATTCTAGAATTTAGAGGACCCTAACCCGTCTAGCCAACCATGGACTTGGACAAGAAGACTATAGGACGACTGTATAAAGACCATCACAGGACATGACTTAGGTCATTTAGAAGTTCGACTATACTCCCTCTCAATTTTAAACTCTCGTGCCTATAATTTCACTCTCTTGACAAACGTTGCTACTATAACCTAGATTTGCAAGTTCATTGATTTATCGAGCTTGTTCGCGACATATGTTATTGGAAGAGCTCCCACTAACGTATTGTCTAATCATAACCGGTGCATAATGGTCTGATCAACTAAGTGCACTTTGGTTCGCTTTTATTTATCGTTCTACGTGGATGGGGACATAGCTAAACTTGTCCTTTAGAGTCCCATCCACGACTGCCTTGACAATTTCTTTGAAATTTTCGGTCGTCTTTGAACCATGTATTCGTATTCGATAACGCCTCCTTCGAACTCTATATTGCTTTCGCCTTAACCTATTTTAGAAGGATGAAGGCGTTATACTAGAAGTTCCTCTAGCCTTCCTATCGACTATGACCATTATCACTCGAAGTTGCTATATCTTCATCCTAAACTACTCGTCCTTTTTTTGGCCCTATCATGACCTTTTAATTCGCTTAATTTAGGAATGAAATCTAATTCGTTTTCTAAAACGTGCCCTCAACCTACTCTCAAGAGACCATAACCTTAAGGTCTCTAATTTATTTTATATTTTGTGAACCCATACTATTCCTTATAGCGCGTTATCTTAACCATTTTCCTTCTTGCGTTAATCCATGATTATCTTCGCCATTATTGAAATCACGACTCTAATGCATGTTTTTATTAAACGTCGTTTCCTTGTCTCGCCCAATGATTTGACTGTACTTCCTTATCGATATACCCTTGTACCTTCTCACTCCATACAAATTCTTAATTTCGAGGACGAAATTCTTTTAAGTTGGGTAAGATGTAAAATTCCTAAATTTCTACTAGATATATATTTTTTTTATTAAATTTTGTACTGATTTAAATTTTTTTAATAATTGTACGTCACGTAGTTGAATTGTACGTCGCGCGCAAAATTTTATTTTCGTAATTGCTCGACGAGTGCGAATATGTGCGAGCGTACATATTTTTAGAAAAACGTTTTCTATAATAGATATAATAATTATTTTGCTATCATTTCTAACTTTATTATTTTTACTTCATTTCTAAAAGTTATTAATAATAAATAATATTTTTGTATACTAGAAAAGCATAATTATGTAAAAAATATTTGTGCATATTTCGTAATTACTTAACAGTTATTTATAAATAAATAATGTATTTTCAAAATTATTATTATTAGTATTTTTGGAAAATATAATTTTGAAATTATTGTTGCAATTTAAATCTTTTATTAGATTTTATGGATTGATTTAAATAGGTTGAATCGATTATCTAGATTTAAATTAATTTAGATTTGGATTTGAATTTAGTGAATTGATTTAAATTAATAGATGAATTATCTAACGGGGATTTGAATCATCCTAATCCATATCTATCTAGGAGTCCACCTCCTATATAAGGAGAGCTCCTCTTTGCTATTTTCCATAAACTCCACAAAATTTCCACGACAACCAAAACATGCATCGTGTCCGTGCCCCCTTCCCATCAAATATATTTTGTTTTTTTACATATACAATCCGTCAACTTCCCCCTGTCCGACATGCCGGACGATTGCTACCTACCATACCCGATCACCCCATCATCACGGAGAACTACCTCAATCACCACTGTCCCGTTCCACCACCTTCATGTTATCACCGCCACCCGCATCGTCATTGTCATCATCCCCTTCGCCACCCCCATCTCCGCCATTGCCATCACCACGTCTGTTACCATACAGGCCGCCAACCCCTATTTTCACCAATATTACAAACACCATTGTTTCACTTAACAAAATGCCTGAAAATCAAATTTTGAAAATAAAAGGAGAAAAAGTACAAGAAGTACAAATTTGATTCTGGGAAGTATTGCTATGGAAGTCTGATCTGTAAATGATCACTTTGTTCCTTAGACCATACGATGATGATGAAGATCACTGCTAGAAGATGAACAATTGGAAGAACTAAGTCACCAGAAAGGTATCGACGCACTTGGGCACTGATGGCGAGGCCGAATGCTTTCCTGCTTTGCTTCACTCTGTTCTGGAAGAAAAGTTGAAGAAGAAGGCTCCGAAAAATCAAAGTCTCTGGGCTCTGATCTCTATATATTCTCTCCTCTCTCTCTGTGTGTGTTATATGAGAAAAATCAGTCTATTTATAGACTTGGCTTCTTGGGCGTAAAAACTCAGCAAAAGTTCCGTCTTTACGCTAACAACTGCCACCCATGATTGGAGTCATCCTCTGCATACGTTGACACGTGTCCCATTATTTCAGTAAGAATAGGATGCACGTACACACGTTCCTCGAGATATGTAGCATGAAAGCCATGTAGACAAACCACGTTCTGAGTTGGTGAAGAAGAATAGGGCGTAAAAACAACCCAAATATACCCTGAGCATAAAGTAGTAGACTAGGCGTAAAATAGTCCTGACATGGACTTCTCGCGTAAAGTGGTTGTTAATAACCTTGAGCGTAAAAGTAGCCCAAATAAACCTTACGCACACGTCAACTTTTGAGCGTAAAAACTCGTATAGTCTCCGTGCGTAAAAGAAGCCATACTGTGAGCGTAAAATAGCTCAGTCCACATACTAAACGACAATATTGGTCTCTGTGTAAAACAAATCCCTTTGATTTCTGTGATATATGCCATCATTAAATCTTCATGTTAGACTTTGCATTAAATGCAAGACTTGACAGCTTTGTCCAGCGTAAAAGTGGCTAGCCTGTCTTAGGCGTAAAACCATTAGCTTTGACCCGGGCGTAAAATGATTAGCCTACTTTAGGCGTAAAGTGGATCAATTTGAATGGAATGATCCATCTCTTTGACTCATTCTTATGAAGCACTTTTTACGCTCCTACAAGACCCCCTTCAAAGTTTTCAAATATCCTCAAAATTTGAAACACTTTGAACAGAAGCATAAAAGTCAAGATTTGACCAGTCAGCATAAAATTTGGGATACTCAACATTCATCCACGTAAAAGTGGGGATATCCAACAGTCGGCGTAAAAATCAAGAAATGGTGCCGGTCAATACTTAACCGTCATAATGAATTTTCTTCTCGAAACTTTTGAATGCTTCTTCATCTTTCCGAGCTTGCATTAATAATAAGCAATTTCCCATAAGGAATTTGAAAAGTTGATTTGATTGTATAAATAAGGACAAATTCTTCATCCTTGCTTTTCATCCTTATACTATCATGGCACCAAAGAAATAAATTAACAAGGAAGAGGCTCCGAGCTCAAAGGTTGATATAGAGACAGAAGTTGAGCGGGCACGCAACTTTGTAGAGTGCTTTGGACTGACTCCAGCAGTCTTTAGTCGTATCGATGGTGGTCCTTCAACTGCGCATGAAGGATCAGGAGATGCAGAAACATTTCTTAATCTGATGCGTCGCTCCGGGATTCGCAACATGCACGAGTTAGGTGCCTCCCTTCGTCAGCCCAACGAAGGAGAGAAAAAATAATGTAGAAGTGTCGTCTATGTATTGCGACTCTTCAATTTATCTGTAGGGGCCTACTCCCCTTTAAATAAATAAAATCTTGATATTGATTTCATCTATTGGTATAGATAGAATTGTTCTATATCTCCTTTAACTGCATTTATGGTTGTTCATTCCTAAGAGAAACAAAACAACACGTGGCATCTGCCTTGTGGTCGCGAGCGCCTTTTTAGTAGGATCTTTCCTGAAATAGACTTATGCCAACCGTTTCCTCAACCCTTATAAATAGCTGAGTTAAAGAATGTTTTATACATTCTCATTCTCATTCTTTCGAAGATAGCTTTTTGCAACTTTTCATTCTCTAGCAAATGATGATGCTTTCCGATGCTGTCTCTCTGTACGCCCGGTAGCTCTTTGCAAGATTTCATTCTTCAACAAATGATGATGCTTTCCAATGTTGTTCCTCTGTACGCCCAGTCGATAGACGTTGATTCAACAATTCTCAGAGCCGAATCATCTGACCTCAATGGTAAGTTTAATTCGTAAAACAATCGTCTGCCTTTGAACTTTTTTGTCGAAAACAGATGCCCATGAGTGTAAATCCTTGACAGACGTAGAATCTTATAGATAAGATGCACATGCGTAAAAGCTTTGTTGAATAATATGCTCATGAAACATTGGCGTAAAAGCCTTGTTAAATGAGGTGCATATGAAACAATGGCGTAAAAAGCCTTGTTGAGTAAGGTGCGCGAGCATCAGTCTTTAATTGATCAGTAAGTGGCTGTTGATACTTCTGTTAAAAATTTTTCTCTGTTGTTTTCTGCAGAAGCTTGGCTGAAGAACTTTTCCAGAACCGGTATTGGCGACTTTGACGCTGTGAGGAGTATTCTTCTGACATCAGCATCAGGGAGCTCATGCGCTTTTGATGCGTAAATCAGACAACTCAGAACTTTTTGTGGGATAAAAGGGTCTTCCTCAAATGGTAGGAAGAGCCTTTATACACGAAAAGTTGGATGGTGGAGTCAACTCTATCCCGAGAAATTGGGTAGTAGAGTTTCTTTCACAGCAGGACTAGGAATCGTATCCCAATGCTGGATACATTCCTATCTCCTCTGAAAGGCCGCCACTTCTTCACCAATTATATTGGCAGCAACACGTCTTCGGGCTGCCATACTCTGGGATTCTCCTCTCGTCTGAGAGAGAAGAGCAGAGTTTGATTCCTACTGTTCTGGTCGCTATTGAGGCTCAGACAGTAAGGAATTGACACCAACAACGAATCCGATGAAGAAGATCCAAAGAAGAAATAGATCTCGATTAGGTCATCATTGTTGTATAGAATGAAAATCCAAGATGTAATAGATTTCCATTATGATTTGTAAGAAAGTCTAAGAAATGTAATAGACTTTTATGATGAAATGAGAATAGAAATGACAAGTCTTCTATGCTCAATAATTTGTATCTATCCAGAAGTAATATGGACATGATAGATAATAAAGTCTTGTTTTCTGTTTAGCGTATACAATACTATCAGAGGTATTATGGACATGATAGCATGTAAGAACTCAAAGAAAAAGTAAATTAATATCTATACAGAGGTCAAATGGATTTGATAGATAAGAAAAGCAAGCAGATTTAATATTTATTCAGAGGTTATAAGAACGTGCTAAATAATAAATCCAATTTTAGAAGATCAAAATTTCTCTCAAGAGAGATGAGTAATCAGCTTAACCAAACCTTGGTAGCTGGGGATTAAGAAGACAGATGTCATTGAGGATATATGCCAATATGAAATGAATCGACATAACTTTCGGGAAAAGAAAGAACAATTCAATTCCATAATTAAATGGATGAATCTGATGTATTGAACGGACATGCCTTTTCGGGAATGAAAAGTTATTTTCACTTTCAAAGACCGGTTCATTAATAGATCTCTCCTATTAAATAGGTGAGAAATCTTTGTAACTTTTCATTCTTATTTCCTCTCCTCCATTGGAAATGTCTTCCAAGGATATGCAGCAAAAGAATGAAGTCTCCAAGAAAGTTGAGGACATCATTGAGACGTGCCCCATTGAACCAATTGTATCAGGTCCAACCGAAGTAGGCGAAAGATCTTCTACGCCCAAGCCACCACAAGACATCCTCACTTTCTTAGTAGAGCCAGGGAAAACTCCTGAAGAAGAAGCACTGAGGATGACTGCCTGCAAGTTTTTTATGAACTCAGGCAATGATGCCTTCGATGCATTGGCCGACTATGTATTTAATAAGGAAGGCAGTGGTCCTCGTCCTTAATCCTTTGTTCAGAACAAAAATAATAATAAAAGAAATTTTATTTTCATTCTGTCCCTTTTTTTTATACATAGTACTTCTTAAGAAATTTGCCATTGATTGGCATCATGAGCAGATCTCCATTAGGCTTTGATAACCGATAGGCGCCATTAGAAAATACGGTCTCAATTACATAAGGACCTTCCCATTTCACTTGGAATTTCCCTTTGCTTTTGTGAGTCATAATCATCGGTCTTCGAACGGCTAATACCAACTCGCCAATCTTGAATACCCTCTTTTTAACTTTACGATTGAAAGTTCGAGATATACGGGCTTGATATAGCTCAATATGCTGTTGTGCTTGAAGACGCTTCTCGTCCAATCCTTTAAGTTCTTGGAGTCGTAAGCGATCATTGTTCTCTATAGTTAGCTTATTAGCAATAGCTATTCGTAGAGATAGAATCTGGATTTCTAAGGAAAAAACAGCCTCACATCCATAAACCAATGAAAATGGTGTAAAACCAGTAGGAGTCCGGACTGTTGTTCGATAAGCCCATAAACATTCTCCAAGTTTCTCATTCCAATCACGTTTATTAGAAGAGACAAACTTTTTGAGAAGTTTAATGATCGTTTTATTGAAGGCTTCGGCTAAACCATTAGCAGCTGGATTATAATCCGTAGAAGCCAGATTTTGAATTTGATTCTTATCACAGAACCGATAAAATGCCTGACTGGCAAATTATGGACCATTATCATGAATTATTCGTCGAGGAATCCCGAAGCGATAAATGATATGATGTTTGATAAAGCTGATCATATTAGATGTTTTCACTTCAGCAAGGGGAACTGCTTCTGCCCACTTAGAAAAGTAATCAGTTATAGCTAATATGAACCGATATCCTTTAACAGAAGGAGGGTTAATAGGACCAATGACATCCATACCCCAAGCTTCGAAGGGCCAAGAAGCTGCTGTAGGATATAGAAATTCAGAAGGTTGGTGAATAAAATCGGCATGAATCTGATATGCTTTACACCTTCTGGCATAATCCACAGCATCTGCTATCATGGAAGGCCAATAATACCCCATTCTTTGAATGCAGTCCTGTAATTTTGGACCCGTTTGATGAGCACCACAGACGCCATCATGAGCCTCACGGAGTATCAGTTTAGCTTCACTTTCTGAGAGACAGCGCAGCAAGAGTCCATCATATGAGCGACGATATAACATATGTAAAGATGAATCATAATAGAATCGAAATGATCGTCTTTTAATTGATGCAACTTCTTTTGGATCCTCAGAAAAATCCCATGAACTGCGTAATCAATAAATGGAGTTCTCTAATCCCTTTGCTGAGAGCTTGATTCTGTAGTATAACTCTGTTCAATACACAAATTATTCTTGACACAAAATAAATCTCGGTCCAACAAAGTAATTGTATTTTGTCTTCGGATTGGAACAGCCAAATCTGTAGCTAGGCTAGCAAGAGCATCAGCCTCCACATTCTGAGAACGTGGTACAAATTCAATGAAGAATCCTTTGAATGAAAGGACCAATTCAACTACTACTTGATGATAAGGGATGGGATCAGGATTTCTGACTTCATAGATTCTTCTAACCTGATTAACAATCAGCTGAGAGTCTCCATAGGCTTCCAGGAATTCAATATTCAATTATTTTGCGACTTGGAGACCAATCAATAGAGCATTATATTCTGCTACATTATTGGAGCATAGTTCATTGAGAGAATAGGCACGATATATGACCATTTTGTCAGGAGAAACCAAGACGATTCCAACCCCAGAGACAATATTACCTTTAGGTCCAACCCGTGATGCTCCGTCAAAATATAATTGCCAAATGTCATTTTTCAAAGTCATATTGCAATCTACAACTTCATCTGGAATGTCATCATATAACTTTGATGTTTCAGGTATAGGATGAGCAGCTAAGAAATCAGCTAATGGTTGACCCTTCACTGATTTTTGAGGTATATAAACCATGTCATAAGGAGTGAGCAACATCACCCAGGTAGCTAACCTAGAGTTAAGAATGCTCGGTTTTCTCATCAATACCCAAATGGGATTTATTCTGGAGATGTCATGGATAGGCTGTCCTGTCACATAATGTCTTGTCTTTTGGACAGCAAAAACCAAGGCCAGACATTCCTTTTCTACAGGAGTATACCTGTGTTCTGCTCCGACCATAATTCGGCTAAGATAATAAATCGCTTGTTCATGCCCTATATCACTTTTTTGTGCAAGAAGAGTACCAAGTGAATGATCCAAAGCTCGATCATATAGCAAAAATGGTCTTCCTATCACTGGAGGTACCAAAACAGAGGGATTTGTAAGGTATTGCTTGATGTCATTGAAGGCTTTCTGACATGCTTCATCCCAAACAAATGATACACCCTTCTTTAATAGACGAAAGAAAGGATGGCATCTTCCAGAGAGATTGGATATGAATCTCTTGATATATGCAATACGACCTTGGAAGCCACGGAGTTCTTTTAAATTGCGTGGAGGACGCATTTCAAGAATTGCTTTAACCTTATCAGGATCAACATGGATACACTGAGAAGTAATGACAAATCCTAAAAAACTTGCCACTGGAAACCCCTAAGAAAGACTTAGTAGGGCTCATTTTCAATTGATGTTGGCGCATCAGTTCAAATACTGTCTTCAAGTCTTGAATGTGATAATCTTTTGATCGACTCTTAACAGCAATGTCATCTACACAATATTCTACTGTCTTTCGTAGATGTTCTTGAAAAATGTTGTTCATGGCCCGTTGATATGTGGCACCGACATTTTTAAGACCAAACGACATCACCGTATATCAGTAAACTCCAAGGGGTGTACGAAAAGCGGTATGCTTCTCATCTTCTGGATGCATCTTAATTTGATTATATCCTAAGAATCCATCCATGAAAGACATGCGTTCAAAAACACATGTATTGTCTATCATGACATCAGTAATTGGAAGTGGAAATTCGTCTTTTGGACAAGCTACATTAAGATCTCGAAAATCTATGCAAACTCGGACTTTTTCGTTCTTCTTTATAACAGGAACAATATTGGCAACCCAATCGTGGTGTTGTTCTTTACGAACAAAACCACACGTGATCAGCTTTTTGACTTCTGCTTCAATTGCATCCATCATACCTGGTCGAAAATGCCATTGCTGTTGTTTTACAGGCTTAGCATTAGGAAGAATATTGAGTTTATGAGTAGCAACTTTGGGATCTAGACCTGGCATATCCTCATAACTCTATGCAAAAATATCAATATATTCTTTGATCAGTTTTATCAATTCTTTCTTTTCATCTTCAGAAAGATTCTTACTGATGAATATTGGTTTGGGCGTAGTTCCATCTCCAACGTCAATCTGGACAATCTCGTCCTCTGTAGGTGGTTGTCGTTGTTCAAAACGAAGTTCCCATTGAGTGTCCATCTGTTGAGCCCAAGGATCATTCTCAAATGGCTCAGATTCACCATCAATTTGAACCATGGAAGCTAAAAATATTTGCTCAGATTCATCATAATAGTCTCCTTTAACACACGAAGAGTGAGAAATATTGGATTCGATGAATTGGACTTCTTATGAATCTGATGAATGTGAAGAGCTAGAAGAGAATTCTTCTTGAATATCGTCATTAAATATATGGGACTGATCATATCCCAATCCATGACGAGTTTTCTGGTAAAATGGATCACCACATAATGGTAGTCGTCTACCTTTGCCTTGATTGAGACCTTGCATAGTCTTCTTCAAATTATATCCCATGTTCTGGATAATCTTGAGAGATTGTTGACTATATTTGTCAATTCGGATTCTTCTTTTATCTTTATCTCTCAAATCATCTGCCTAAGCAACAGGTATATTTCTAGCCAGGCCAAACATAATTTGGCGCTTGTTTTTCTTATCAGACGGAACCACGAAATAAGATTCTTTGTGACGTCTATAAGTTACACAAGCTTGTGATGAAGCGCCTACAGGAAGAAGATATGGAGAAGATGTTAGAAACCTTTGAGCATAAGGTCCAACATCGACATGAGGAGGAAAAGAATTTTCCTTATTGTCAATGTATAAGGTTTCCTCTGTGTCTATGTCGTCTTTATAGGGATGACTTTGATTATCAGAAGATAAAGTTATTCTTTCAATAAACTTGACAGCCATATACTCGAAAAGGAAATCTTCATTGATATCAAAAGTACAGAATGATCAATATTTACATTATTTACAATTTGACTGCTACGCTTCGGATTAATCACTAGTGGACTATCATCCGTCTTCTGCGTAGATTTGCCAAGGTTGATAATCAATAGGGGTTCTGGATCATTCGTACGAAATGTACGCCCTTTGACTTTGATCACAAGAGGTTGAACTTGGCTTTTAGCAGGAACATTCACTGATTCCTCAAATGAAGCTTAAGTTCTTCCTTTAACCTTGACCATCAAAGGTTGATTGTTGATAGGTTGGGGTTGGATTCGCCCTTTGACTTTGATATTCAAAGGTTGCTCTTCTGACGGATCTTCGTTAATAGACTGATCTTCAGATGATGATTGATCTTCAGCCATATCTGATATCTTTTTCACATGCTCTTGTTTGTAAAGCCTTGAGTCGAAAAAATAGGCTTCGACACCCTTAAAAGGATTGATATCAGCAAACTAAGTCTTCACAACTCCTTGGGGATCCACTTACTTGAAGCATTGGTGGAGAGTCGAAGGCACGATGTTATGCTCATGTAACCATGGTCTTCCAAGAAGAATATTGTAGGATACGTCTGAGTTAATAACATAAAATGTTGCCATAGTTCGAAGATCACCAATCTGAATCTTCAGACGAATCTTTCCCAGTGGTTTGCTCTTTCCAGAGTTGAAACCAAATATTGTGGTACTAGTGTAAGTCAGATCACTAGTGGGAATCCTCAATGGTCTTAGCATACTTTGAAAAATTATGCTAATGGAAGACCCAGGATCAATGTAAATTCTGTCAACTTTAATGGATTCAATATACCCAGTGTAACACAAAGGCCTATCATGCTTGTTATGCTTCAACAACATATCTTCTTGTGTAAAGGTGATGTTGGGAATTGCTTCCATCACACTATGACATTGTGGGCATGAAACTGGTATATTGTCAGGAGTTTTGAGTTGAGCTAACTAGGAATCAGCTTGCAGCAAAGCTTCACTCAAAGTTTCGCGGCTTTCTTTAGAAAGGCGAAGCAACTCGACGATAGATAATCTAGCCGGAGTATTAGCTAACTGGGCTAGAATATCAAATTTATAGGGTTTTATCACCACCCCCTGACTGGAAGTTGACTTCAATGGGACGTCAAAGCGTACCGCTTTTTGTTTTCCCTTTTCAACCACAGCAGGAGCAAGAGACGGTTGAGTTGATGGTGTTTCAACATTCTCAGCTTCTTTGGAGGACCCCTCATAATCTTTGTGGTACTCTTTTCCAGATCTTGTACCAGCAAAAGTTTCTTCTTCAAACTCAGAAGAAGGAAGTACCATATTGCAGGATTTAATCCTCCTTTCCTTAGCCTTCTTCTTATGAGGATTGTTATGAGGAACCTCAGAACCCAATCCAACAGTGGATTTTTGACTTTGAATTTGTAAAGGAAGTCGTATCCCTTTATAATAATTCAAACCTTCTGCCTTTTGAAAGTCATAACCCATCTTCTTTATGAGAATGATAGATTGCTGACTGTACAAGTGAGTAGGCAGTGGACTTTCAACAGGTGGTTCCATAGATGAAGAAGAAGAGATCTCCGTGACTACAGGAGAATGAGGAATAAACGTCTCTGTAGCTACAAGAGAAAAATGATTCGGGATACGAAGAAAAATTCCTGTAGGAGCTTTTTCATAAGCAGCAAAGACTTATTGTGCCCTGTATAAGGGAACACTATTCATGGCTAGCCACTGCTGATGAGTAAGCTCGAGCTTGGCAGGAGGAGCCAGACTTGGAGGACATATGTTCAATCCTCTCAGTCTATCTTCCAAAGGAATGCCATCCCATAGATGATCCAAATCATCAGGATCTGGAATAAGATGAGAAATCATGTTGCAGGTTTTGACTTTCTTACCTTTCTTGGATTTTGAAGTTTTACCTTCATCTTCCATTTCAGATACTAAGTCAGGATGTACCCACATAATTTCACCATTCTTTAATGTAAGAGGCAACAATCCTTCATTTTTCTCCCTGGCAGGCGGGATATTCACAATCTTCATCGTCGCCTTCGAAATTGGGACAATTTCATCTGGTACTTGTCGTCGAGAAAAATATCCAAATTGAAGAGAAACCATATTAGTTGTAACCGTATGGTCATCATTGGTTAAAGCAATAGCACCACCATTTATCAGCTCTTGGATTTTCTTCTTCAAAACATAGCAAACACTGGTAGGATGATTAATGTATCTATGATAGATACAATATTTAGGATTGTCAGTCAGATTCACCTCATTATGCCTCTTTGGCTCCGGAATCTGAAGTTTGCCACTCTTCACCAGACATTGAAATATCCCTGGGATATCACTTTCGTCAAAAGAGTATTCTTCTTTTGGCCTGGAAGATTCCTGATTATTCGACGTCATTTTATTCTTGAAAAGATTGACCATGAGAGTATCTTTTCCTTTCATATTACGATTGCCGGTATTATTACCAGGATTACTTTTCTTTCCTTTATCCTCAGAGGCGAAAATCATCCCATTTTCACGAGCCAACCTACCATTGGTTTCGGCAGAAACTGCTGCTATGATAAACGAAGCCCAATCTATGAATTAGAAACCCGTGAAGACAGTGATGGATGGTCGCAGATTCATCTTACATGTATCAATCAGCGCTGAATCTGGCATACCAGGGGGCATCTTTAAAGTCGCCTGTCGGAAACGTTCAATGAACGTCCGAGTATCTTCTTTCTCCTTTTGCTTAATTTCTATTAAAGAGGACATGTTCATGTCCATACCTCCTTCATAGAAATGGGAGAGAAACATTGCCTTAAATTCGTCAAAAGACGAAATACAATTGTCGGGTAAACTACGATACCAGTCGTAAGCTGAACCCGTCAAGCATCCAATGAATACTCTAGTGAGAAGAGCATCATTTTTCTGCAAATGTACAGTCATAATATTAAAGTAATTGATATACTGACTAGGAGAAGCCTTTCCATCAAACAATACCATTGACCGAGGCTTGAATTTTGGTAGAAAGGGTACATCATTCCATTGAGGAGGATAAGGTTGCTTAATCCCTAACCTCTGGAGTTGATCTTTTTGTTTCAAAACTTCAAACTGTGCTTTGAGCTCACGCACTGCTTGAATGGCTTTGCTGGTTTGTGGAAGCACATTTGATTGAAAAGTTGTTGGTTGTACTGTAATTCCCACCGGAGATGGTACATCTTTTAGAATGATGGGATCTGGAGATGCAGAATTTTGGTTAACAGCAGGCTCTTGGATATTCAAAAGTATATCAACCCCTTGGCTATCTTGAGTTGGTGCTGCTGCCTGAACCGGTGTTACAATTGCTGGTTGAGCAGTTTATTGAGCCATTATTATCTGGTGCATGCTTTGCATCATGTTAAGCATGTCTTTCAATGATTTCTCAATGGCAGTGAGACATTGTTCTGTATTAACAGATGATGTCTCTGGTTCGTCTCCAATTGCGTAGGATTCAAACTCTCTTGAAGATACAGAAGGATTAGTATAGAAGTATGAATCAACACTATCAGTTTCGGACTCAAGAGATTAAGTACCCCTAGCTTCAGAATCAGAAGTCTGCAATTGTCTTTGTCTTCTTGATCGAGTATTCTGATATACTCCTTCAAAAGAATCAAGAAGTCTATTGAATTATTGTTGACCTGGGGTTTGGGACGTGTTCCGTCTAGGACGTCGTCCTTTGTTAGTGTGAGATGCCATGTTGACTGATGCATATGACAACTCATCAACTTGTTGTTTGGGCGCATTAAAATTCAATCGATCAAAAACTGACCGTGTGGAAGCCGAGCAACAACATTTGATCACAATCTGGTGACACTCACAGTGATGATTTTCTCGGAGGAATGTCACGGAAGATTGTCTATTTTTACGCTTTTGCATTAGCAATTCACGTAAATCAGAAGGAGTAGAAGGAGTAGTCTTCGTTATTACATTTGGGGTAGCAAAATGTTTAGTCCCTTGTGTATAAAGAAGATAACTGGCTGCATTTGCAGAACCAAACTGTACATTTCTACGCGTTTGGAGTTGTGTGCGCAAATCTTGAGATTTTTGAGCAGAAAGTACTCCATTTTTATTGCGTATGATTTGTAGGTTTGGTACTTTGCGTAGAGCAGTATAAAAATGTTGTTGGTGTAGAACTGAAGGTTTACCAACAACATTTTTACGCTGTATGCATTTAGGTACATTCACATTAGATGTAAAAACATCGTTGCGAATTTTTTCTACACTGTCACAGACATGAGACTTACCTTTACGCGAAGAGCGTAAAAATTGATTATCTACCACGTCACTGACGGGAGATTTTCCTTTACGCGAAATGCATAATTTTTGTGTGTCTACCACGTCACAGACGGAAGACTTATTTTTACACTTAGAAGCACAAGCATTAGAGTCTGCCTCATTATAAATGGGAGACTCGTTCTTATGCACTGAGCATAAAATTTGGTTTTTACCCACTGGGCGTAAAACCTGATTATCTTCACCGTCACAGACGGAAGATAACTTGCCACACTTAGAGTGCAACGCTGAAGTAAGGACTGCCTCGTTATGAATGGGAGCCCCTACGACAGGAGTGGGAAGAATTCCCTTGCCATCAGAAGCAACAGAGAGATCAGAAGCTATTTTGGATTTAGGAATCCAAACTTTTCGTGCTTTGCGAGATTTTTGAACATTGGAGCAGCGAGAACCACCCCCAGTTCGGAGCATCTCTTCATAAGCAGTCTGGTCGAAGTGTACAACCAGAGTCTTCTTTGTCGATCCAATCGACACATCATCGTATTGAGCAATTGCCTCCTCATCAGAGGAGAAGGTCGTCCCCAGCAGAGTCGCCATTTTTGTTTCACTTAACAAAATGCCTGGAAATCGGATTTTGAAAATAAAACGAGAAAAAGTACTAGAAGTACAAATTTGATTCTGGGAAGTATTGCTATGGAAGTCTGATATGTAAATGATCACTTTGTTCTTTGGACCATACGATGATGATGAAGATCACTGTTAGAAGATGAACAATTGGAAGAATTAAGTCACCAGAAAGGTATCGACGCACTTGGGCACTGATGGCGAGGCCGAATGCTTTCCTGCTTTGCTTCACTCTGTTCTGGAAGAAAAGTTGAAGAAGAATGCTCCGAAAAATCAAAGTCTCTGGGCTCTGATCTCTATGTATTCTCTCCTCTCTCTGTGTGTATGTTATATGAGAAAAATCAGTCTATTTATAGACTTGGCTTCTTGTGCGTAAAAACTCAGCAAAAGTTTCGTCTTTACGCTAACAACTGCCACCCATGATTGGAGTCATCCTCTGCATACGTTGACACGTGTCCCATCATTTTAGTAAGAATAGGATGCATGTACACATGTTCTTCGAGATATGTAGCATGAAAGCTATTTAGGCAAACCACGTTCTGAGTTGGTGAAGAAGAATAGGGCGTAAAAACAACCCAAATATACCCTGAGCATAAAGTAGTAGACTAGGCATAAAATAGCCCTGACATGGACTTCTCGCGTAAAGTGGTTGTTAATAACCTTGAGCGTAAAAGTATCCCAAATAAACCTTATGCACACGTCAACTTTTGAGCGTAAAAACTCGTATAGTCTCCATGCGTAAAAGAAGCCATATTGTGAGCATAAAATAGCTCAGTCCATATACTAAACGACAACATTGGTCTCTGTGTAAAACAAATCCCTTTGATTTCTGTGATATATGCCATCATTAAATCTTCATGTCAGACTTTACATTAAATGCATGACTTGACAGCTTTGTCCAGCGTAAAAGTGGCTAGCCTATCTTAGGCGTAAAACCATTAGCTTTGACCCGGGCGTAAAATGATTAGCCTGCTTTAGGCGTAAAGTGGATCAATTTGAATGGAATGATCCATCTCTTTGACTCATTCTTATGAAGCACTTTTTACGCTCCTACAACCATCGCCACCATCATCGTAATCAAACCATACCACCAACACAACCACCTTCAACGGCACCACCACCGCGGCCGACCGACCGCCCCATCATCACCACCAATACCAGAAAGAAAATAAAAATAAAATCAAAACAAACCCTGACCTTCCGAGCTTCCCGCGTGCCGCACCGGACCTCCTCCTCGATTGTGCTACTGAGTCTCTCCCACACCTTCCTGGTCGGACGACTTCAAATCCGCTCATCACCATCAGGCGGTCGAGCCATGATGCTAGCGTCTACGGGACCCGATCCCCCTGTGTATCGGCCATCCCACCCACCAGCACCGGCGTTGGACCGACGAGCCGGCGGACCAGCTTCCTAGACCAGCGACCGGCGCGCCAATGTGTAGCTTCCTCCACCACCAGGCCTGCGCGCCCCCACAAGCATCGCCTCCCTCCGCCAGATCAACCGAGCGCCCGACTCATCGAGACCCGATCCGCGACTGCCACCGGATCTGGCCAGCCCCGCACCGGAGCCACCTCTACCGCTCGTCCTCTCCGCTTTCTCCTCTGTATCGTTCCGCAGGTCACAAGTTTCTCTCTCTCTCTCTCTCTCCTATTTCTACTGCTTCTATGAGTTTTTGTTTGTTTGTACTCTTCTTCCTAGTGCCTCCCGAAAGAAGCCAAGTTCAGTTATTTTATTTATTAATATTTTCTTATCAAAAGAATTGATTATTGTTCTGATGGCACAGTACTGTGTCTAAAGTGCTGTGTCTGTATATAAATATATATATATATACATATTTTTAATCTATTTGATTTTTAAGTATTCTATTAATATCATTGATATCACTAGTAATATTATTCTTGTTGTTTTAATAATACCTTTATTTTTGGAATGGTAGAGAAATATAATTATAATAATTTTCTTTAAAAGTAAATATAGCATTGAAGTTGTCCTACCTTATTTTCATGTTTGGATATTATATTGTGTTATATTAAACTAATTTAATATAGTTTTGAAAAAAATGTACTTGACCAAAAATTTGGGGGTAGTAGACTAAACTGATTGTTTTAGAATTTTAAAAGTATTTTTGCGTAATAACTCTAGCTTTCAAGTATTATAAATGATTCCCCAGAATTTCAAATGTTTACCAAAATATGTCTAAAGTATTTTTGATATATTTTAACTATAGTTGTTGTCCTAAGAATCATAGTTTGTTCATTTTTTTATTTAAAATTTTTTTAACCAATATAATATTTTTGTATATTATTTTTCTAAAATAGTTATATATATAATTATATTGCATAATTCTTGTGTCGTCATCTTGGTCAAAACTAATCATATGTTTCTATTTTCTTGCGAATTCGAACCCTTGCACATCGACCATGGCTATCGGATAAATTGGAACTTGTCAGATTTTCGCACACCATCAGTCTGTGCCATATTCATAGGTCGTCTAGCGTATTTGTAACAATGAAGTCATATCAGTGCAACCGTGATCATCGCAACACACCAGACGTCACTACCAGGCAAGACACCTTACCATTTATTGTTTATTTATTTTAGCTCATATTTCATGTATTATTTATTATTTTCTTTATGCAAAATAAACTGTGATACATGGTATAACCTATTAGAACTTACTGTTCATTTATATTTCCTGCTATGTATTATTTTTCTTGTACATTAAACCTAGATTTAAGGGACCACCTTCTGTGTTGCATACATAGGCCTTGACACATTTATACTACGTTATTGTGAGTCACATATAGGACTCGGACATACGTGATTGGCTGGCCACCAGTACATATAAGCCGTGCGTTAGGAAATAACTGCTAATAGAGTTGCATGCTAGAAGACTTAGCAGTTATGAGTTGGCATTGGGCGGAAAGAACATGATTGGAAGTTGACTACCACCCTATCTATCGTAGACTCGCTCGCTACTTAGGAACGATAGGTAGACTATATGCTATAGACTCGCTTGATACTGAGGAATAGTATATGGTGTTGTGACTCGCTACTGAGGTACTGCATTGGTATTTTCTTGACTTGACCCGGTAGTCATGCGACCATGAACTGTACTTAAAACAGCATTCACTTAGATTTGGTTAGGCGTCCTTATCCGTTAAGTATGAGTACTCTTGGTTTGGGTACTTGTATCTGACCGTGGCTTGGAACAATAACTTGTCGCGGATTAGTTAGTCACACCTTGTCCTTGTTTGGTTGTAAGTGTGGCTTACTACTTCGATGAGAAGGTATTGAACCTTGTTGGGGTCAGGATACCATATTGGATTCATAGCATAGGATGATACGTCACCGTGAATTAGTTTACCATCTCCTGTCCTTGTTTTGTTGGAGGGATGGTACGCTAGTTCAATAGGAGTGTATTGGACCATGTTATAAATCAATTGACTTATTTATTTGAGCAGTATTTATTCAGTTTATATGGCATGATATTATGTGTCTTGTTACATCCCTCTGAGGACCTGGTTATCTTGCCAGGTGTGTGCTATTGTCTTTCATAGGTATTCTAGCTCTAGCCGTGATCCTCTCTATTTCTTCGAGGATGATTGCGTTTGGATCGTCTTCGCTTCGCTCGCCAAAAATCATTTCTTTTCTCATGTATTTTTCCTTTACTTGTTGGTAGTGGATTTGTCTCTGCCCAACATATTGTATCAAGGCAATTCATTATCAATATATGATATCTTTTATTCATTTATTTTTGTGTGGATGAGATTAGTTATGGTTCTACTGCATTTTACAGCTTATGTATCCATACGAGGCCCACGTACTTCGTATGAATATAGCTGGTATGTCTACGTTCCTAGTCCTACGTATTTTGGGACTGGGCGTTACACTAGTTAAGGTAATAAAATTATGATAACACGAATTAGAGAATAGAAATGAATTGAGTAGGTCAAAGAGAACAATTTAGACATTTACGAGAGATGGTTTCTTGAGCGAATATAGTCGTCTAGGTTTAAGGTATGGTTAAGGAAATAATTTGAGTCGTTTTGAAGTTTCAAGAACGATTAGAAGGTTGCGATAATGAATCTAGGGTAGAAGAAAAAGGTAACTCAAGACGGGGATATAGTCACATTAGTTGGTCAGTGGTTAACTATCTTGGCAATAGATGGTGGGCAACTAAGGGGATATCAAGTGCGAGTGTTTGTCTTTATAATATAGGTGAAGGACGAAAACAATAAAGAGTTCTAATAAGATATTACCGAATACGAATAAGTGGTTCAAAGATGATTGTAAATTTTCAAAAAAAATTGTCAAGGCATTCGCAGATGGAATTCTAGAGGGCAAGTTTAACTATGTCTCCATCCACGTCGAACAATATATTAAAAGTGAACCAAAGTGCACTAGGTTGATCAGACCATCATGCACCGGTTTTGATTACACAATGTATTAGTGGGCGTCCCCAATAACACATATGTCGTGAACAAGCTCGATAAAAGAATAAGCTTGCAAAACTAAGGCTAAATTAGCATCATAAGATAGTCAAAATATAAGTAAGGAATACTAATGAAGGAAATTAAATAGTCGTAGATCCATTAAAATCTAAGTCTTGCCCGAAGTTTGGGCTTATGCTGTCGTCCTAGTATTTTCTTATCGATGGCTTAGTTGACTAGATAAGTTAGGGTCCTCTGAATTCTATAGTCTAAGTAAACTTATCAATGTGGGTCACAAGGACAAAGGTTTGTTAGGTCATAAGGTATTCTACCCAACTTACAAGAGTTAAACTAGTAGTGTGATGGGACAACGGGTCAAGCAATCAAGATAAAGCACAAAGTTAAGCATTTAAGGAATTAAGTAGAACAAAATCACATATCGGATCGAAAGAATTGAGTCGAGGTTGAGTCCCTATCCTTGGTTGAAAAATATATCGGTATCATAGTAAAGGTTATAGTCTAGTCTTTATGATCCGAAAGTCATATCATAAAAATAGAGTACCAAGGGACGTGTTTGAGTGGGACATGATATACCTACATGAAGGTGAGCTCGTCTAGGTCTTGCATATGAAATTTGTTGGAAGGTAACAACTAGTATTACACTATAAATATCAAAGTCATGGTAAAGGACACATAAAGATCTAAAATAGAAAGTGGGAGTTCATGAAGTGACAATTAATGCACAAACATTAAAGAAGATCAAGTTGGAGCATGAAATAAAATTAATTAAGGAATCTAGTAAAATAATTTAGGGACACAGTTTTCAGAGAGAAAATAGTCTTCTAGGTGGATACAGTCAAGGAACGATTAAATCATTTCTCAAATTTCAAACGGTTAGAAGGTCACAATAAAAGATCTGGATTTGGGAAAAGGTCGAGTAAGTAAAAATTAAGATATAGTCACATGGTTTGGTCGAAGACTAACTATACTTGTGTATATACAACTATCTTGGTCATAGATGGAATGTAGAGTACCTCTATCTCATTAGGGTGACCTTGCCTGCTTCTTGGTTCTCGATCAAGATAAGATATAATCCCAAAGTTTGAGTTACCAATATGTATTTCCAAGCTTGACATAAACTATGATATTCAAGCATAATATAAATGTAATTCAAGTCTTTAATAACCCTAAGATAACCCTTAGTATGACAAAAAATATATATATTTCCCCTCAAATATGCACAAACTAAACTTTCTTATTCTCTAGTCGGTTGAGGTCATCCATCATAACTTAAAAAAATTTAGATCCCTCTAATCAATTTCAAAATAATCTTTATCATATCTCTTAATAAAATTTCCACAAAATTGCAATATTATAAATCCAAACTTTAAACTCAAGATTTAGATAATCTTATCAATCGTGAATTATGCGACAAAATTAACATTTTTTTTCATAATTGAAATATTAACTCAAAATCTAAATAAATTTATCAATCATAGATCGTATGACACAGTTTGAAATTTAAAATTTTTCTCAAATCAATTTATATCCTCAAAAGATATTAATAGCTATAACTCGAAAATCATAAATATTTTCTAAATCATCAAAATCACAGATTTTACTCAATCTTCTATCAATCCTTTGGTGAATACTCCTAGTAGTCTCAAGATAAAATTTTCTCTGTCCTCAAAGTTGGTAATATTGCTACTACCCAACTTAGAATTAACTAATACTTAAGATCATACTTTTAGAAAAATAAATGCCTCTATATCTTAAATAAGACCTCAATGTATACTAATTGTGAATGTAATCCTTCTAGTCACGTGTTTGACCTATGAGCATATACTAGTGTATTCATCTTCCTAACCGACATTAAGCACGAGAAAGTAAGGATTCACGGTAGAAAGGGGTCAAACAAGAGGCAATCAAGGGAGGCAAATGAGAGTTTAAAGTTTGGAGTCAAAAAAGAATGTCAATTATATGGATGAGATCCTAGACTCTAATCCTATATGTAGGCTCACATCGGTACAATAACGTAACCGAAGTGATAAACTTGACCTGCATGGGCCACCACAAAAATATATAACGCTCCAGTCCCAAAATACTTAGGACTAAGGACGTCGACATGCCAGTTGCATATATACGAAGTAACTCCAATATATGGAACCTTTGTATGTATACATAAGCTGTAAAATACAGTAATCCATGACACTAATTTCATCCACAAATAAAGGAGAAATAATTTATAATAAACTCATAAATTATCATTTACAAGTTGTCGGGCGGAGACAAATCCACTACCAACTAGAAAGAGAGAAATACACGATAAAAAAATTTTGTCGAGTGATGCGAAGGCGATCCAAGTGCAATCCCTCGAAAGAAGAGAGGAAAACATGGCTATGGAGAGTGCACCTGCGAAAACCACAAACGCACACCTAAAGAATTAACCAGGTCCTCAGAGGGACGTAACAAGATACAATAAACAACATAGCATATAAATACTGAATATAAAATATGCCATGAGTAAAAGTAAGTGACATGACATTAATAAGGTAACCTAACCGTACTAAAGTGAACATTCAGTTGAGAAACAATCCTTTCGACGCATGAGCCCTGACTATAAATGGGATTGGCATAGTCCCCATATAGGGCACCAGGGGACTACGTCCATAACGTCCGAAGATCGTCAGAGGGCATCATGTGCAAGGGGGTACGTCAATAACGCTCTGGGAAACGTTAGGGGGCACCTGGAGCCTGCATCTCCGAAGGAGTGCACAGGTAATCAGGGAAGTGCAAAGAAGCCCATACGTCAGGTATTGTTCTTCCCACACGATACTCTTTTTTAAGTCGCATCCATGACCATATAACTTTACTAACTGCTAAGTTTTCAAACATGCCTCTATTAGCAGTTAGCCTTAATGCATGCGCACGGGTGATCAGCCAACACGCAATGACCTCTACATGCTACTCATCTCACACATACTCGTAGTATAACTGTGTCGAGGTATATGCAATACACTACAAATGGTAGTCTCCTATCTCTAAATCCATATGCAATCAAAAGATAATAACAAAGTACAGCTAATATCACTGAGCAGGCACTAGATCAGGAACTGTAATAATGGTACAGCTAAAAGAACTGTAAATAAATACAAAGTGATATACAATAAATAAAATGCAGACTAATTATAAATAGTAAATTATGGCAAGGTATCTTGTCTGATATCCGGAGTGAGGTAAGATGATGTCCTGGTGACGAATCAACAACAACGCACAAAGGGGAAGGTGTAGGAACAACTTCTGATGCTAAAAATAGTCTATTATCTAATTATAATTAATACTGCACCTATTACATTTATTTAATAGATTCTAAAATTATAATATAGCATAGGTTTTCGTATCAGCTTTTCGAAAAACTAAACGGATCACATTTTCATTTCCGAAATCTTTCGAAATCGCAAAAATACTAAAACACGTTTATTTTTGGGACACTAGATACTCAAACAGTTTTGCAGAAATCTACATAATGAATCTTGTCTAATAAAACATGTTTCTGGAAAGCTTACCTCGATATGCTTCTTCTTAAAAAACTGAAGGCAAAACGGAGTTCGGAGCTAGGAGATATCGTAGTTCCAAGTTGCTCTTGCTACTAAAAAGCGGGACTAAATTCTGATGACGAATTTTGAGTTCCTATTGTACTAAAAATAATTTCGAATTATGTTTGATAGGAAGGGAATGTATTGGATATATATAGGTACTTATTTCAGATTTACCTCTTAAATTAGATATGATTTGATTTAAATTGATAGGAGTTACTTTGTTATGATATAATATAGATAGGGATGCTTTCCTATTAGACTTAGGATTATGATTAACTTAAAATATAGTTCATATTTATCTAAATTATCTATAATATTATTTAAAATTACTATAGATAATAAATAGAGTTAATAATTATTTAAACAACCTACATCTAATCTCATTTATACAAGCTGAAATATTTAATACTAAATTGACATTTATTCTATATTATGTAAACAGTCTACAATGTAAGTAACATGTAAAAAGTAATAAAAGTTATGAAATAAATCATAAAATTTTGGGAAAATTGTGTAATAAGTCAATAAATAGTTATTTAAAAATCCAAAAATTTTACAAATATTTATTTTGAAAAATCCGGGGGTTTACAAAAGTCTTATCTAGATAAGGACTAAGAAGAGTTTGAATTCCCCTTAGATTTTTCACTATTTAATTCAAATTGATTTAAAAGTAACTATATCAAATATAATCCAATGTAGATAGATTCTACCTCTAATTTAAACTGTATTTAAATAACTTAATAATTTTTTTCCAACTTAATTACCATAATTAATTACATATTAAATCAACCCATATTTGATATAGCTTTTTCGAAATAATATATTAATGACAATAATTAATTTCGAAAATACAAATATATATACACTCGCATGCAAAAATAATACTTACATAAAACATAGTTTTTCTAAATTACTAGTTATACTAGTATATAAAATAAAATGGCCTTTTAAAAAAAATAAAAAAAATAAAGTTTGGCAATCCTCGATGCGACGTATTTACAACTTCAAGCAATATAAAATATTTATCGTCTATTATTTTGAAATAATTTCTACATCTATATAATTAAAACATTTTATAAAAATATGTACTTCGTACTTATTCGCACTTGACAAAAATTTGTGAAACACAAACTCGTACGTGATGTACAAGTACGAAGTACAAAAATCAATACCATATTTATTTAAATAAATCATAGTAGAAATTTAGGAATTTTACACTACCTCTAAGAGAATTCTCGTTCTTGTGAGAGGAAAAGTTCACAAGTAAAAAGACAAGCAGAGAAACAAAGCCAATGTTTTCATTTATAAAGTGAAAATGTTTTCTTTCTTTGGTTACAAAAAATTGTCACTCACGAACAATAGGCAAGAAGACAGAAAGAAGATCAAAAATGAGAAGATCGGCGCTGAAATTCTTCCAGCCGACTCTTCAAAAGGGCAACCTGGGGGCCAACCAATGCTTGGGCTCGACGCTCGGCCTCCTGACGACGAGCGACTTCATCCTCAATAGAAGAGAGGCTTTGGCATGCAAGGGCCAGCTCGGCTGGACGAATGCCAATTCTTTCCTTCTTCCGAACCAGGGTCTCGGAACGTTGGCGAAGGATCTCCTTCTGGTCCTCAGATTTGACCAGGTCACTCTTAGCAAGGGCTAGGGTCTCTTCTAATTTCTGGATCTGCTTTCAGAGGGCCTGGTACTGATCCACCACAGCTGCACGGTGACAAACCCGAGCCTCTTTGGTATCACTCACTGCTTCAATCTCGGGCTCAACCTCAGCAAGCCGATTAGTTAGTGCCCGGCATTTCTGCTCGTAGTAAGATGCCTCAGAGACCATCTGTCTAACTCTGCAGCGGCTAGAGTCAGAAGTCCACACTCTAGATTTTGGAGCTCCAAAGCAGCGATTTCCAATTCAGCCAACAGATTTTCTATAGCACCAGCCTTAGCCTCACACTACGGATTCAACAAAAGAAGAGGAAATGATTCGTGATCGAGAGAAATCTTCGAACAACATGGGAACGAAAAGTTGGAATCATGATGACCGTTCCTTAGAAACGAGGAATTAAGATCAACTTAATGAAGCGATGGCTCAAGGCATTTAATGCTGAAGCCTAAGCGTGACGACAGCCTGTCAGTAGGCACACCGAGCATTCGCTCGGAAAAGACACGCGTCATGCTTCTGTTCAACGTATTCCGAGCTTGATTCAAGTTCGAAACACTTTGAAGGGGGTCTTGTAGTAGCATAAAAATGCGCAGACATATCAAAAGCGCAGGTAGTGGTCTCGCTATACAAAGCTTCATAAAAGCACAGATACCCGAAAGCACAGACAGAAGATTAGAAACCACAATTCATAAAAAGCTCTTTACTAAATCATGGATACAAAGATCTATTACAGATTCATCATGATTACAATAAAAGAGCATTGCCTATAAGGATCAATTACAGATTCATCATGAAAAGAACTAAGGCATCCAAAGATCTACAAGAGAGTTAATCTTCACAGGCGCCATATAAGGAGGTTAATCTTCATATATGTGCAGCCCCCCAGATGTGCAACATTTTCAGAGCGAGTCACTTATTGATGCAGCTATTGGTCCGAGCGAGAACTCATTCCACAGCACAGGCCGTGCCACCGCCATTGAGCAGGACAGAGCACAACCGGTGGCTCTTTGGATTTGCAACCAATCCAAATCCGAAAGCTTGGATCTCAAAGACTTCTACGACGTTGTTCAGGTTTGAACTCCTTATGCCAAACATTCAAGTGCATCTCGAAACTCAACATCAGTTCTTCTATAAAAGCACAACTTCTCTGAATAAAGGGATCTGTAAAACCCCTAATTTTTTTAATTATTTTTAATTATTTTATTTGACTTAAAAAAATGAATTTATACAATTTATGGTTTTATTTATTTTTTGATGACCTGGTTTGGCCAATTCAGCCCGAACAGGGCCCGAACAAAATTTTAAGTCCATGTGAGCATGTGGGGTGACTAAGGTGACCATATAGGAATATTTTGTGCATGTACAAATATTTTTAAATTTTTTTAGAATTTGTTGAATATTTATTGACTTTGGGTTAAAAAAATATATATTTTATTAATAAAATAATATTTTACAAAATTTTATAATTTCTGGACCCGGATGAGGGTGTACGGTATGAGTTCACCCATTGGGACGATTTTATAAAATTATTATTATTAAAGTAATTTTGTGGAAATTCAATAAACATGTTTTCCTATTTAAATATTATTATTATTTGAGTTGATTTATTAAGGATTGAATTTATATATATATGTAGATATGCTCAAATATATTAAATAATTGGATAGTTTACTTTTAAATGGTATTTGGATTTTAAATAGATTTTTGGTGTATATATATATATATATATATATATATATATATATATATATATATATATATATATATATATATATATATATATTAAAGATTTAGATAAGATTTAGAAAAGAAAGAAAAAAGAAGAAATAAGATTTAGATTGGGTGGTCGGCCCCACCCGACCACCCCAATGTTTAAAGAATAAACACAGTAGCAAAATGGTGCTCTGGTGCGCCTAATATAGGCCGACCCCCTTCATTATTTATATATAGTTATATATATAATAAGTCTGTGCTTTCTTTTAGTCTCGGGATGAAAGTTTCAGATTAATTCGTCCTCCTATTGTATTTCATATATATGAACTAAACCCTAATCCTTCTTCCTCGCTCCTCCGCTCACCCTCGGCCAACTTCTTCCCTCCCGCGAGCACAGCAACACCCCGCGTCAGCAGTGACGGAAATGACGACGACAACAACAATGACAACAACAACAGATTCCCACTTTAAGGTATCCGACTTCTCCATCAAATTTCTCCTTCAATTTAAATTTGTTTTTAGATCCGTAAATTCGTATAGAAATACCATATGACCCTCTTCGAGATCCCCAAGGTGGATTTCGACATGGCCATCAAACTTGCTTGAAAAATCGAGGCGAAGTTGAAGAAAAACCACTTTTTCTGGAATATTGAAAACTGTTTTAAAACACCAACTTGTTGGCCACTTTTCTCGATGTCCATTAAACTTTCATAAAAACTAATAGAAGGCAGTCAAAGACAACATAATCGAGATTGTAACGCACCTTCTGGATTCACTTTTTATCTAGTATGTAGAAAGTTACACGTTGTTAAAGTTTTCCAAAAAATTATAAATTCTGTTTTCAAAAAAAGTGGAAAAACACCCGATACGGCGTGCGCCCCGACAAACCGGGCGACGTGGTTGCGCACTATACACATCGAAAGGCGCGTATGAATATTGTCGACATGTGGGAACTGACGGAACCCGATTTCGTTGCATGTGCGCGACGAAATCAGTACGTATCCGTCGAGATACCCCGTAACGACCCTTTGCAAATTAAGTCACAACTTTGTGCACACTCATCATATCGCGATGAAACTTGCGCCATTGGACTCGAAATATTATTTTGGTCCTATGACCCAATTTGGTCCGATTCTGAGACTGTTGATCGGGACGCTATTTTGGCGGGCCCACAATCCCATTCAACGAGCGATTTTGTGTACACCCCACTGGAATCCAAAATTGGACATACCGTTGGGTTCGCCTCATCAAAACAAATCTGTAGACATGTAGTTTGACAACTTTAGAGACCATAGATATTGGCACGCATTTCGGTGCAAAGCGGGTCCAACGACGGACATCATTTTGACCCAAAATTACGATTTTGCCCCTGTTCTAGAATTTAACTTTTGGACAGGCGTTTCCTAGGCATATCTTTTATTCCAAACTCGTTCGTGGTGTTTGTTTCGGTATCCAAAGCTTCTTGTAGATTTTGACTTTCGTGTTGACGATTCTGATTGTTGGATTTTGCTGCTTCTCGCACCACCCGCAGGCAAGATACCTTGCCACCTTACTCTGTGATTAATTTACTTTATTTTCAGTTTTTTTTGTCACATATATTGTTCTATATTATTGTGCGTGCAAGTCACACTTGGGTGCAAGTGACTGTATCGGTCGTTCTAATTGCTTCTAAATTATTTTGCATTAACTTAGCTTAGTGACCACCCATTGGATAATGAGGTATTGGTATATCTCATGCGGCCTTGACACATACTTTACCACGTATTGTGAGTCACATATAGGACACGTACTCGCGTAGTCGGCCGTCCACCGATACTTATGAGGCGTGCGACGGTTAGGAG
The DNA here is from genome assembly GCA_029216955.1 of Iris pallida. Classification (NCBI taxonomy): domain Eukaryota; kingdom Viridiplantae; phylum Streptophyta; class Magnoliopsida; order Asparagales; family Iridaceae; genus Iris; species Iris pallida. The sequence continues at coordinate 25,563,435 of JANAVB010016195.1, forward strand.
TAACTGCCAATAGAATTGCATACTGTCACGCCCCAGAACCAGAATACTGGGGAGTGGGGGCAGACATAGCCAGCTACGTATATGAAATAGAATCTATCTCGTTATACGGTCACGACTGTCTAGGTACATGAGGGTTTACTACAAGCCAACAGTCTCCTATGGTCATGAACAAGCCTAGTGTCTCAATCACAAGCAAGTAAGTAAAGTCACAAGATGTATGATCATTAAATATACAATAATAAGGCGTCCCAAATATTACATATTCAGCTGATCATGAAGCTAGTCGTTACAAATTTTAGGACTAGCAAGAGTTTAGTCATACGTGATCAACCCTAGGATCTGTCAATCATGTTACAGCCCGTAGGCAGACAGTAAGTAAAGTGCAATCGAGCTAAACAGGTGCTCGTCGGCTAAACGCCTCAAAAGAATATTTTTACAATAAAGTGAGAGATCAAGAATAAACCCACTCATTGCCAGGGTTCCGTCTAGTGGCCACCATCTGGCTGAAAGGTCGGTAGATCCTCTGGAGCTGTTCCGAAATCTGGCCATGCAAAACCAGCTGGGTCAGACCCCAGAAAGGGCAAGTACCACAAAGGAGGCTTCACTTAGGAACTAAAACCAGCAATTAGCACAAGATAACAATAAGGTAATAAATAAGACAAGAGTTTAAGAAAAGCATAACAGGGTGATATACGATGAGATAACCATGGGACTATTCAGATAGCCGGGTTACAACCCGTAAACCAAACAAGGACCGGGGTTGTAACCCGTCGTCTGAACAGAACTTGGAATTCTTACCATTTATCGGTAAAATAAATACAGGCATTCTGGTCATGCAGTAATCTGGAACAGGATCAGGGCAAGACTAGACTGGTTAGACTCCATCCAATTATTTCACGGCCAAGCAAGAATTACGGCTTGATACTTTAACTAACTAGGGTTGTCACAAGCCTAATTACTAACAAGATGCAATGAGATTATTCCACAGCCACAAGCCCTGCAGACCATCCAGGTTACCCAAGTCGAAAGATTAGGGTTGAATTCGGGTGGGTACATCGTCCTGGAAACGCATGTAGCCTTAAGTAGCTTGAAGGGGCAACACATGACAGCGTGCTAGAAATGTGCCCTACTCGACGGCAGGCTACAGATCCCAGGAGCGCCCAGGTAACGGGATTGCCTGTAGCTGGGAAATCTCTTCATGACTACTGTGTAAGTCTAGTTATTAACCTTAGTCCATTTTAGTAGGTACCCCTGACCCTGGTACTCAGGGGTCCCTGTCCTAGACATGATGCAAGACAATACTGGTTTATTTGTACAAGCACAATCGCCCACGGTGTCCAGGTTGTTCATTCTTGTCAGGTTATGTCATGTCATGTTATGGAGCCGCCGCAACAGCTATTCGAGAAAATTATGTCAGGTATACTTGTCAGGAGTGCGCCACGACGGGCCGCTATCATGTCATGTTACTGTCGTGCCTTGCCATGTCAATTCTTGTCACACCACGTCAAGTACAATAGTCATTTCAATCATGTCAATCAAATCGTGATTTATCAAGTTTAGGACAAAAGCCGTAAGGATATAAAATGGGCGTAAAAATATACAATAGGGGTAAAGGTGTACGCCATAGGAACCCAAGTTTATGCGTGTACTACTACGCTAGGCCAATTAAACCTGAGCGTAAACAGCACTACGCGGGCAAGAGCAAGGTAAGATAGCTTTACGCTAGCAAGGTGCATGCGTGAGGGGTTTTTACGCTAGTCGAATTGTACGTGGGTAAAACTCTCTGCAATTGAGATTCCATACAAGGAACACTTGAGCATAACTTTTACGCTAGCAAGGGTTGGCTTGGGTTAAGGGTTTACGCTGGAAAGGCTTCACGCTAGCAGGATTTTACGCTGGCGGAAGAGTCCCGAGCGTAAAATTAGTTCAGCGTAAAACAGAGCTCGATTTTACGCTAGCTCGATTTTACGCTAGCGGGTAAGCCCCGAGCGTAAAATTTAAGCAGCGTAAAATGAGGTACGCTTGTTATGCGATGCGTGTACGTAAAAAGGGAACTACGCTAACACCTTAAGACATGGGCGTAAAAGCTGAGGAGTACGCTGGCATGCAATACGTGGGCATAAAACTCCATCTTCTCCACACGGTCAATGCAACCATGCGTAAAAGCTGATAAACTCCATCTCGGCCAGGACTTGGTGAAATCCGGCCATCCCAAGACCAAACTTGTGTAAAATCATGAGGCCTACTCCATGGAACTCTTAGTTTTCGAAAACAAGCCATTGTAGTAGATCAAAACCAAGAAATCCGAAAATAAAATAAACATAGATCTGCATGAAGTGAGCCATGGAATTTGAAAACACTAAGTACTAAAGGGACTTAGAATCGTATGGAGAAGAAAATGAAACAATAAAATGTGAGTTCCTCCATGAAGCAAGTTGTACTTGCCAGTGGGGTTACGTGGAGCTCTACGCTGGGTGGAGGAAGAAGAAGAAGAATAAATGCTGAGTTATGAGGGGAGAGAAAGGTGGTTGGGATATAAATAGGGGTAAGTGGTGGTAGGTAGGGGAGTTTTCTTTGGGTCATGATGAACCAAAAGCAACCCCAAAACCGAACCAAGCCAACCCGAACCAAGATGAACCATGGCCAAGGAAATGCAACACAACGTACACGTATTCCAAAAATACGCAATACGAACACATGCATTACAACTCTACCTTCCTTAAAAGAATTCCGTCCTCGAAATTTAATCACGAGGCTAGAGGAGCAATGACAAGCTACACTAATCGCATGCAAGCATTAACTAAGCAATCAATCAATCATGCAAGTAAGGAATCGAAGGTATGAGGCATAAGAAAGACATTATACCTCATGAGTCAAACAAATCGGGATATCGCGATCGAATATCATCCTCATGCTCCCATGTTGACTCACTCAAAGAGTGATGACCCCAAGCAACTCGGACTAACTTGATAGTCTTGTTCTTGAGGACCTTCTCTCTCCGGTCCAATATAGACACGGGCCTCTCCTCATACGAAAGGTTGGTACCAACAACCAATTCCGAATGATCCAGAATGTGGCTCGGGTTCGGGATATACCGTCGTAATTGGGATACATAGAATACGTCATATACCTCGCTCAGCGACGGTAGAAGAGCGAGACAATATGATACATCTCCTACTCGCTCTAGAATGTCAAACGGCCCTATATACCTAGGACTAAGCTTTCCCCGTATGCCGAAACGAATGACGTCACGGTTAGGCGAAATCCTTAGAAATACATGGTCGCCGACCGAAAACTCTAGAGGACGCCGGTGAGAATCGGCCCAATGACGCTGGCGATCCTGGGCAACTCGAAGATGATCTCTGGCCCTCCTGACCACCTCAACTGTCTGGGCAATCATTTTTGGACTGAGCATTTGTCTCTCTCCAATATCATCCCAGGCTAGCGGGGATCTGCACTTCCTGCCATAAAGTGCCTCGAACGGTGCCATCTGGATACTGGCTTGGAAACTATTATTGTACGAGAACTCTACCAGGTGCAGGTGATCTTCCCAAGAACCTCCGAAGTCCAGTGTACAGGATCATAATATGTCTTCAAGAGTCTGGATCGTGCGCTCCGACTGGCCATCTGTCTGCGGATGATAAGCTGAGCTGAACTGGAGGTGAGTCCCCAAACTCTCTTGCAGGCTACGCCAAGAGTACAAAGTAAATCTTGAATCCTGGTCCGAGGTGATACTGTCTGGCACCCTATGTAATCTGACGATCTGCTTGAGATACATTTCTGCTAGCTGAGCCGTCGACTGACCAACTTTGAATGGGAAAAAGTGAGCTACCTTCGTGAGCCGGTCAACTATAACCTAAATAGCATCTCTACCAGCTGGGGATCTAGGCAATCCAGTCATGAAATCCATGGTCACATGCTCCCACTTCCATTCTGGAATCGTCAAGGGGTGAAGAAGTCCTGCAGGCCTCTGATGTTCAGTCTTGACTTGCTGGCAGACCAAACACCGAGAGACAAACCGGGCTATCTTCTGCTTCATGCCATTCCACCAAAAGTGCTGACGGATATCACGGTATATCTTCGTACTACCAGGATGGATGGAATACTGAGAACTGTACGCTTCCGATATGATCTCCTGCCTGATATCTCCACTGGGTACACAAAGACGCTTACCATGTCGAAGTGTACCATCATCATGAATGCATAATTCTGGTCGACGTCCTGCCTCACACTCTGCTCTGAGTCGCTAAAGCTTGGCATCTGCTGACTGCGCCATCCGGATCCTCTCGACTATGGTGGACTGAACTTGCATACTGGCCATCAATGCTATAATAGAAGGAAGAATAACTTCAATACCCATCTTCTGAAGATCTGCTAACAGCTCTGGTTGCGCTGTTAGAAAATAAACTCCGGCTCTCCTGCTCAATGCATCTGCAACAACGTTGGCCTTTCCGGGATGGTACTGCAAGTTGACATCATAATCCACAAGTAGCTCTAGCCATCTCCTCTGACGCATGTTAAGATCCTTCTGGGTGAAAACATACTTCAAGCTCTTGTGGTCGGTGAAAATCTCCACCCTATCTCCGTACAAGTAGTGCCTCCACAATTTGAGTACAAACACTACTGCTGCCAGCTCCAAGTCATGGGTTGGATAATTTCTCTCATGATCACGAAGTTGTCGTGACGCATAAGCTATTACCTTCCTATGCTGCATTAGAACACATCCTAAGCCTCTGCCTGAAGCATCACAGTATACTGAGAATCCTCTTGTTCCATCTGGAAGCATGAGAATGGAAGCTGTTATCAAGCCTCTCTTCAACTTCTCAAAAGAATCCTGGCACTCTGCTGTCCAAGCAAATGGCACATCCTTGCGGGTCAACCGGGTCAATGGTGCTGAAATACGAGCAAAATCTAAAACAAATCGTCGGTAATAGCCGGCTAATCCAAGGAAACTACGAACTTCTGCAACTGTGCTGGGCACTGGCCATGACTCAATATCTACAATCTTCTGGGGATCCACTTCTACTCCTCCTCGAGTGATGATATGACCCAAGTACGAAATGCGATCGAGCCAGAACTCACATTTACTAAACTTGGCATACAACTGGTGCTCCCTGAGAATCTGGAGGACAACTCTGAGATGCTGCTCATGCTCTGCTTCAATCTTGATGTAAACCAGGATATCGTCTAGGAACACTATCACAAACTGATCCAAGTAGGGCATGAAGATACGATTCATGAGATCCATGAATACAGCCGGCACATTGGTCGCTCCAAATGGCATCACTAGGAACTCCCAATGCCTATACCTCGACCTGAAAGCTGTCTTCGGGATGTCCTGCTCTCTGACTCTGATCTGATGATATCCTGAGCGCAAGTCGATCTTCGAGAATACTGCTGCCCCTTTGAGCTGATCAAACAAGTCATCTATCCTCGGAAGAGGGTATCTGTTCTTGATTATCACTGAGTTCAATGTACGATAATCAACACATAACCTGGTCGTATCATCCTTCTTTTTCACAAGAAGCATCGGGGCTCCCCAAGGTGATCCACTAGCACGAATGAATCCCTTGGTTCGAAGTTCTTCAATCATCTTGTACAAGATCTCCAATTCTGACAGCGCCATTCTGTAGACTCTCTCCGATACTCGGGCTGCCCCGGCAATCAAGTCAATGGTGAACTCGATCTCCCGTTCTGGCGGCATACCTGGTAGCTTTTCTGGGAAAACATCTGGAAACTCTTCGACTATTCGGGGCAACTGCACTGCTGCTACTGCCATCCGCAATACTGAAGGAGAAGGCTCAACTGTACCTCGAGAAAAGGAAAACTCGGCTCGCCTGGAATGCTAAAAACAACCCTACCAATATTGCAGTCTATTCTAGCATACTGGTTCCTCAACCAATCCATCCCTAGGACCACATCATAATCGGCCATCTGGAATTCTATCAATCTAGCAGAAAATTCTTTACCGTTAACTACGATCCGACACGAGGAAAACACCCTATCGACTCCCACAAGTCCGTTACCAGTAAGTATATTGAGCCTTATTGACAATGACTCGGGCTCCAATCCTATCCGTGTCGCGAATCGTGCAGACATAAAAGAATACGATGCACCAGAATCAAATAAAGCTGAAGCTGGAAAGAGTTGACGAGAATAGTACCAGCCACTACCTCTCCTGGTGCCAATTCTTCCTCTACGGTCATCACCATAGCCTGACCATGCCCTCGGGGTGCTGGTCCCCTCTGCTGAAATCCTTACTGCCTGCTCTGACTTTGGGCTTGGACTTGCGTATGCTGCTGGAATACTTGGGTCTGAGGCGACAAGGGCCTCGACAATGGGTACTGCTGCTGCTGGACCGGTGCTGGTCCTCTCACCGAAGAGCTATAAAGGTTGGACGATGATGAACCACCCCTATTCGGGCAGGATCCAACCCTATGATCCGGTGCTCCATAAGCCAGGCACAATCCCTGCGCCCTGTGACACTCTGCTACCACATGGCCTGGCTTCCCATAATGAGAACATCCCACTGCAGAAGACTGCTTCTGCTTCTGCTGCTGTTGCTGTGGGTACGTCGGGGTTGAATGCTGGACCGACGTCACTGAGGCCGCTCGCCTAGGAGCTCCAATAGTCAAAGCCCTGGCTGTCGGGGCTGGTGCTGAAGACTGATTCATCTGGCCGTGAGATCTCTTCCGACCTCCGGCCCTATCCACGATCCTCTTGGAGGTATATTCATGCCTTCTGACTGCTCTTAAGACCACATCAAACGTCTGATGCTCAAACTGCTCTACTGCCAATAAAATCTCCAAGTGGAGCCCCTGCTGGAACCGCTGGGATCTATCATACTCGGTTGCCACCAAGGTGGGAGCAAACCAACTAAGTCTCGACAACTCGGTCGCATATCCATCGACCGTCCTGTCCATCTGCTTCAGATTGGTAAACCTGGCCTGTAGATCGTACCGAGCTACAGCATCAAAATATTTGGTCTGGAATCTCTCTCTGAATACTGTCCAAGCAATGGGTGCCACTATTCCAACGACCTACACCGCCCACCAGCTGCGGGCAAGATCCAACAACTGCAGGCGCACTACGGCCACCTTCTCGTTCTCTGGGGTCCTGGCTGCTTCTAGAATTACCTCGATGTCCTGAAGCCAAGCATCTGCAGCGATAGCATCTTCACTGCCGTCGAAGAATGGAGGGTTCAAGCGCTTGAAGCTGTTGGCCGTGCTGTTACCCTGATGACCTCCTCTAGTCAGAGCATCCGTCACCGCCTGGTGCAAGGCATCTCCACGACGATCTTGGAAAGCTATCAGGCTCGGCAGGATGATCTGGCTGGACTGGTGGCTCTCCGCCAGAAGGCTCAACTCTGGAGGCTACTCCGGAATACTAGGCTTGATTTCCGGGTTGCTGTTGATCCACGGGTAGTGCTCTGTCTTGCTAACCGGCAGGTCCAGGAACAATGCCGCTGATAAAGACGACATAGGGAACAATAAGGAAGGACCAGGTCATATCGACGATACAAATATATGATCAGGACAAGAATCCAGGGATTCAGAAGATACGAGCAGAGATCAAGGACGAATACTGATTGAGACATCTATTCGGTAAACCCTCACATATCTTGATTTACAAGACCTGCATGGGCCACCACTTAAACTAGGTCACGCCCCCGAACCAGAATACTGGAGAGCGGGGGCATACATAGCCAGCTACGTATATGAAATGGAATCTATCTCGCTATACGGTCACGGCTGTCTAGGTACATAAGGGTTTACTACAAGCCAACAGTCTCCTATGGTCATGAACAAGCCTAGTGTCTCAATCACAAGCAAGTAAGTAAAGTCACAAGATGTATGATCATTAAATATACAATAATAAGGCATCCCAAATATTACATATTCAGCTGATCATGAAGCTAGTCGTTACAAAATGTTAGGACTAGCAAGAGTTTAGTCATACGTGATCAACCCTAGGATCTGTCAATCATGATACAGCCCGTAGACAGACAGTAAGTAAAGTGCAATCGAGCTAAACAGGTGCTCGTCGGCTAAATGCCTCAAAAGAATATTTTTATAATAAAGTGGGAGATCAAGAATAAACCCACTCGTTGCCAGGGTTCCGTCTAGTGGCCACCATCTAGTTGGAAGGTCGGTAGATCCTCTAGAGCTGCTCCAAAATCTGGCCATGCAAAACCAGCTGGGTCAGACCCCAGAAAGAGCAAGTGCCACAAAGGAGACTTCACTTAGGAACTAAAACCAGCAATTAGCACAAGATAACAATAAGGTAATAAATAAGACAAGAGTTTAAGAAAAGTATAACATGGTGATATACGATGAGATAACCACGGGACTATTCAGATAGCCGGGTTACAACCTGTAAACCAAACAAGGACCGGGGTTGTAACCCTTCGTCTGAACAGAACTTGGCAATCTCACAATTTATCGATAAAATATATACAGGTATTCTGGTCATGCAGTAATCTGGAACAGGATCAGGGCAAGACTAGACTTGTTAGACTCCATCCAATCATTTTACGGCCAAGCAAGAATTACGGCTTGATACTTTAACTAACTAGGGTTGTCACAAGCCTAATTACTAACAAGATGCAATGAGATTATTCCACAGCCACAAGCTCTGCAGACCATCCAGGTTACGCAGGTCGAAAGATTAGGATCGAATTCAGGTGGGTACATAGTCCAGGAAACGCATGTACCCTTAAGTAGCTTGAAGGGTACAACACATGACAGTGTGCTGGAAATGTGTCCTACTCGACGGCAGGCTACAGATCCCAGGAGCGCCCAGGTAACGGGATTGCCTGTAGCTAGGAAATCTCTTCATGACTACTGTGTAAGTCTAGTTATTAACCTTAGTCCATTTTAGTAGGTATCCCTGACTGTGGTACTCAGGGGTCCCTGTCCTAGACATTATGCAAGACACTACTGGTTTATTTGTACAAGCATAAACGCCCACGGTGTCCAGGTTGTTCATTCTTGTCAGGTCATGTAATGTCATGGAGCCTCCGCAACAGCTATTGGAGAAAATCATGTCAGGTATACTTGTCAGAAGTGTGCCACGACGGGCCGCTATCATGTCATGTTACTGTCGTGCCTTGCCATGTCAATTCTTGTCACACCACGTCAAGTACAATAGTCATTTCAATCATGTCAATCAAATTGTGATTTATCAAGTTTAGGACAAAAGGCGTAAGGATATAAAATGGGCGTAAAAATATACAATAGGGGTAAAGGTGTACACCATAGGAACCCAAGTTTACGCGTGTACTACTACGCTAGGCCAATTAAACCCGAGCGTAAACAGCAATACGCGGGCAAGAGCAAGGTAAGATAGCTTTACGCTAGCAAGGTGCATGCGGGAGGGGTTTTTATGCTAGTCGAATTGTACGTGCGTAAAACTCTCTACAATTGAGATTCCATACAAGGAATACTTGAGAATAACTTTTATGCTAGCAAGGGTTGGCTTGGGTTAAGGGTTTACGCTGGCAAGGCTTCACGCTAGCAGGATTTTACGCTGGCAGGAGAGTCCCGTGCGTAAAATCAGTTCAGCGTAAAACAGAGCTCGATTTTGCGCTAGCTCGATTTTACGCTAGCGGGTAAGCCCCGAGCGTAAAATTCAAGCAACGTAAAATGAGGTACGCTTGTCACGCGATGCGTGTGCGTAAAAAGGGAACTACGCTAACACGTTAAGACGTGGGCATAAAAGCTGAGGAAAATGCTGGCACACAATGCGTGGGCGTAAAACTCCATCTTCTCTATGCGGTCAATACAACCATGCGTAAAAGCTGATAAACTCCATCTCGGCTAGGACTTGGTGAAATTCGGCCATCCCAAGACCAAACTTGTGTAAAATCATGAGGCCTACTCCATGGAACTCTTAGTTTTCAAAAACAAGCCATTGTAGTAGATCGAAACCAAGAAATTTGAAAATAAAATAAACATAGATCTGCATGAAGTGAGACATGGAATTTGAAAACACTAAGTACTAAAGGGACTTAGAATCGTATGAAGAAGAAAATAAAACAATAAAATGTGAGTTCCTCCATGAAGCAAGTTGCACATGCCGGTGGGGTTAAGTGGAGCTCTACGCTGGGTGGAGGAAGAAGAAGAAGAATAAATGCTGAGTTATGAGGGGAGAGAAAGGTGGTTGGGATATAAATGGGGGTAAGTGGTGGTAGGTAGGGGGTTTTTCTTTGGGTCATGATGAACCAAAAGCAACCCCAAAACCGAACCAAGCCAACCGAACCAAGATAAACCATGGCCAAGGAAATGCAACACAAGAAAAAAATAATACGTACACGTATTCCAAAAATACGCAATACGAACACAGGCATTACACATGCTAGTGGACTTGGCAGTTACTAGGGGTTTATATGAGTCATAGATGTGACTCCAATAGGAATTGGGAGGGAAGAACTGTTCCTTGATGTATGGGCCACATTTACATACTGCTATTATACCTGAAGCTCCGTTGGAGACGCAGGTTCACCCTCTTGTACTGATTCCCTCTGACGTTCATGGAACGTTATGGACGTTTTCTTACTGATTCCCTTTGACGTTTGCCGAACGTTATAGATGGATTGTTCTGATTCCCGTTGAGAGGGACGATGCCACTGCTATACAGCCCGAGTGCCCATATGGGAAGGATTGTTCTTTATTGCATATTCTCTATAGTACGGTTAGGTACCCTATTGCATGCATCCCTTATTTTCTATTATATATCACAGTTTATATAGCATAGTGTTTTCCTGTATCTTGTTACGTCCCTCTGAGTACCTGGTTTTCTCTCTAGGTGTGTGCTTCTATAATTTTGCAGGTGTTCTAGCCAAGGCCATGATCTTCTCCATTCTTTCAAAGACGATTGCGCTTGGTTTGACTCATTATTTTATCGATCACTTCTTGTACATTTTATTTGAGATAGTAGGTAGTGGACTTTGTCTCCGTCCAACGATTGTGTATATGACAAATTCAAAGTTGCTTTTATATTATTTATTTATCTAGTGGATGGGATTTAGTTATTATGGTTCTACTGTATTTTACAGCTTATGTATACATACGAGTTTCTATATATTAGAGTATACTTCGTATGTATGCAGCTGGTATGGATACGTACCTAGTCCTAAGTATTTTGGGACTGGGGCGTTACATGTTTTTGTGGTGGCCCATGCAGGTCCAGTTTGTCACTTCGGTTACGTAATTGTATCGATGCGAGCCTCAACTTAGGATTAGAATCTAGAAATCTCATCCATACAGCTTGACCCCTTCCCTTGACTTCAAATTTAAACTCTCGTTAGACTTCCTTGAATTGCATCTTGCTTGATTCCTTTCTACCGTCGATTCTTATTTTCGTGCTTAGTATCAACTAGGAAGATGACTACACTAGTATATGCTCATAGGTCACACATATGGCTATAATGGTTATATTGGCAATTGGAATACATTCAAGACTCTAATAGAGTTAAAAAAAGCTTTTTTTAGTGTGAATTGATGATTAGTAATTTGTAAAGTAGGATATTACCACGGAAAGTTTTAACCTTGAGATTTCTAAATAGTAAACACCAAAGGATTTATTGAATTTTATACTTGGTTTAAGGAATTGATTCATTTTCAAGATTTGATATTTATGATTTATTGGGTTATAGTTATACATCCTTGCACAAGTATGAAATTGATTTGCTTTTCGAGTTGTGATATTTATGAGTTTTGGGTGATAGATATACATCTTTGAACAAATATAAAATTTATTTGATTTTCGAGTTTTGATGTTTATGATTTATTATATTATAGTTATACACCTTTGAACAATTATAATTTGGTTTGAAAATGATCTTAGCTTAAAAAAAAGGGCCATAGGGATTATTTAAATTTGAGTTGTACAACTTGCGATTTTTGTGTTTATTAAATTTTGAATTTTAAGTGGAAGTAATGATGGTAAATTTTGGTTTAAAATATTGAAAGTTATGAAAACAATTTTTAAGAAATTTTTATTTAAAATGGTGTCCTATGATTGAGGATTTACAAATCTATTTAGATTTTTGGTAAAAAAATATTTTTACTGATAAGATTATTTGAAAATTTAGTTTAATGAGAGATTGTAAATATCAAAAAAAATTTGGGAGAATTTCGAAGGATGTGAAAGAAAGTTATTTTGATTGATTAAAGGAAGTTACCATTTAAAAGTTGTGATTTTGTTGGAATAACTTAGCATTAATAGAAGTTAAAATTGATGAGAGCATTGAGCTTAATTTTTGAGATTGCTTTTAATATGCTAAGAGTTTTATTATGAGTTATTTGAAAATTTTAGAGTGTTAAATTTTTGATTGATTGTGAAATTTTTATTGATTCGTAAATTATGAACTCTTGAGTTAAATAGTTGAATTTAAACGTTAATTTTGGAAAAGGTTAGTGGTAACGCGATAAAGTTTGCTTTGAGATTTATGAAAGTGATTTAAATTTTTTTATGATAAATTTGAACGGCTTGGAGTGAATACAAATTTTGATGGTATATTTTTGAAAGTTTATTTTTGAAACTTTTGGAGGATACTTGAGCTAAAATTTTAATGGTAGGCCCCAAGATAACCCTACTGAGTATTCCACACTAATTGCCATGTCACTCATGACCATGATAGTAGTATATACACAAGTGTTGTTAGTCATCTACCCAGCTATGTGACTGTATTACCACCTCGACTTACTCGACCTTCCTTCAATTCTAGATCTTTTAATTGCGGCCTTCTAACCTATTAGCAATTTGAATAATTAGTTGATGGTTCCTTAACTATATTCATCTAGGAGACTATCTTCTCTCCGAAATTGTGTTCCTAAATTATTTTTGTAGGATTCTTTAATTAATTTTATCTCATGCTTTAACTTGATCTCGTTTATTATTGTGCATTAATTATCACCTCGTGAACTCCCACTTTCTATTTTAGATCTTTTGGCATCCCTTACCGTGACTTGGATATTTGGAGTACAATACTAGACTTTTTCTCCAACAAATTCCATATGTAAGGCCTAGACAAGCCCACCTTCATGTAGACATATCATGTCCCACTAATACCCATCTCCTTATACTCTATTTATTGATATGACCTTATGGTCAAAATGGCCAAACTATAATCTTTACCATGATACCGATATTTTTTTTCGACCACAGATATGGATTCAACCTCGACTTAATTCTTTCGACCGATATATGATTTTGTTCTACTTAATTCCTTAAATGCTTAAATTTGTACTCTATCTTGATTGCTTGACCTATTGTCCCATGATACTATTAGCTTAACTCTTGTAAGTTAGGTAGAATACCTCACCACATAACAAACCTTTTTTCTTGTGAACCACATTGGTAAATTCACTTAGACTATAAATTCAGAGGACCCTACCTTATCTAGTCTACCAAGCCATAAATGAAGAAATACTAGGACAACTGTATAGGCCCAAACTTCTGACGAGCCTTGATTTTAAAAGATCTGGGACTATTTAAAATTTCCTTCATCAGTACCTCCCTTGCTCATATTTTGACTATCTCACGCTGCTAACGTAGCTTCAGTTTTGCAAGCTTATTTCGTTATCAAGCTTGATCATGACATATTTTATTGGGTGCACCGACTAACATATTGTCTAATCAAAACCGGTGCATGATGGTCTGATCAACCTATTGTACTTTGGTTCGCTTATCATAACTTATTCTATGCGGATGGAGACATAGTTAAACTTGTCTTAGAGTCTCATCCGCGACCGCCTTGACAATTCTCTTTTGAATTATTTTTGCCGCCTATGAACCCCGTAATTCGTACTCAATATATAACACCGTCTTTGAAACCTTTGTTGTTCTTATCTTTTACTTATTTTGGAAAGACAAGGCACTGTACTTGCTAAGATAGACTCAAGGTATCATCTTTGGTTGCCCAATCGGTTAATTATACACAAATCTAGATAGCCACCGACCGACTCATGTGGCTATATAATCGTCTTTAACTACTCCTCATTTCTCAACCCTAGAATTATTATCGTGTCCTTCCAATTGTTCTTGAGCACTCGAGAATGATTCTAATCATTCACTTAAATCAAACTCTCAATCGAGGCGATTAGTCTCCAGTTTCTCTCTAGGAACCACATCTCCCAAATGTCTAAATTATTCTCTTTGATCTACTCAATTACTTATTACTCTCCAATTTGGATTATCGAAATTTTGCTACCTTCACTGGCAACCCTTATTCAATTCCATAACCATGATATATTTTTGTATATATCGACTCCACAATTTTCTATTGCATGGTGGTGTTGAACGCCGTTTTATCGCCTCCTCCAAAATTTAATTGCATTTTGGTTTTGCCGAACTCTTCCTATCCCTCAACCCTACCTACCATAATATTCCTAAATTTCGAGGACGAAATTCTTGTAAGTTTGGTAGGATGTAAAACCCCTAATTTTTTAAATTATTTTTTATTGTTTTATTTGACTTAAAAAAATGAATTTATACAATTTATGGTTTTATTTATTTTTTGATGACCTGGTTTGGCCAATTCAGCTCGAACAGGGCTCGAACAAAGTTTTTAGCCCATGTGAGCATGTGGGGTGACTAAGGTGGCCATATAGGAATATTTGTGCATGTACAAATATTTTTAAATTATTTTTAGAACTTGTTGAATATTTATTGACTTTGGGTACAAAAATCTACATTTTATTAATAAAATAATATTTTATAAAATTTTACAATTTCTGGACCCGGATGAGGGTGTACGGTATGAGTTCACCCATTGGGACTATTTTATAAAATTATTATTTTTAAAGTCATTTTGTGGAAATTTAATAAACATGTTTTCCTATTTAAATATTATTATTATTTGAGTTGATTTATTAAGGATTGAATTTTTATATATATGTAGATATGCTCAAATATATTAAATAATTGGATAGTTGACTTTTAAATGGTATTTAGATTTTAAATAGATTTTTGGTGTATATATATATATATATATATATATATATATATATATATATATATGTATATTGAAGATTTGGATAAGATTTAGAAAAGAATGAAAAAAAGAAGAAGAAGATTTAGATTGGGTGGTCGGCCCCACCCGACCACCTTAATGTTTAAAGAATAAACACAGCAGCACAATGGTGCTCTGGTGCGCCTAATATAGGCCGACCCGCTCCATTATTTATATATAGTTATATATATAATAAGTCTGTGCTTTCGTTTAGTCTCGGGATGAAAGTTTCAGATTAATTCGTCCTCCTGTTGTATTTCATATATATGAACTAAACCCTAACCTTCTTCCTCTCTCCTCCGCTCACCCTCGGCCAACTTCTTCCCACCCGCGAGCACAGCAACACCCCGCGTCAGCGGCGACGGAAACGACGACGATAACAACAACGACAACAACAACAGATTTCCACTTTAAGGTATACGACTTCTCCATCAAATTTCTTCTTCAATTTAAATTCGTATTTAGATCTGTAAATTCGTATAGAAAGCCCACATGACCCTCTTCGAGATACCCTAGGTGGATTTTGTCATGGCCATCAAACTTGCTCGAAAAATCGAGGCGAAGTTGAAGAAAAACCACTTTTTCTGGAATATTGAAAACTGTTTTAAAACACCAACTTGTCGATCACTTTTCTCGCTGTACATTAAACTTTCGTAAAAATTAATTGAAGGCAGTCAAAGACAACATAACCGAGATTGTAACGCACCTTCTGGATTCACTTTTCATCTAGTATGTAGAAAGTAACACGTTGTTAAAGTTTTCCAAAAAATTATAAATTCTGTTTTCAAAAAAAGTGGAAAAACACCCGATACGGTGTGCGCCCCGACAAACCGGGCGACTTGATCGCGCACTATACGCATCAAAAGGCGCGTATTAATATTGTCGACATGTGGGAACTGACGGAACCCGATTTCGTTGCATGTGCGCGACAAAATCAGTACATATCCGACGAGATACCCCGTATCGACCCTTTTCAAATTAAGTCACAATTTTGTGCACACTCATCATATCGCGATAAAACTTGCGCCATTGGACTCGAAATATTTTTTTGGTCCTATGAGCCAAGTTTGGTGCGATTCTGAGACCGTTGATCGGGACGCTATTTTGGCGGGCCCACAATTCCACTCAACGGGTAATTTTGTGCAGTCCACCGAAATCCAAAATTGGACATACCGTTGGGTTCGTCTCGTCAAAACAAATCTGTAGACATGTAGTTTGACGACTTTAGAGATCATAGATATTGGCACGTATTTCGGTGCAAAGCGGGTCCAACGATGGACATCGTTTTGACCCAAAATTATGATTTTGCCCCTATTCCAAAATTTAACTTTTGGACAGGCGTTTCCTAGGCATATCTTTTATTCCAAACTCGTTCGTGGTGTTTGTTTCAGCATCCGGAGTTTCTTATGGATTTTGACTTTCGTGTTGACGATTCTGATTGTTGGATTTTGCTGCTTCTCGCACCACCCGCAGGCAAGATACCTTGCCACCTTACTCTGTAATTAATTTACTTTATTTTTAGTTATTTATTTTTTTTGTTTCATATATTGTTCTATATTGTTGTGCGTCCAAGTCACACTTGGGTGCAAGCGACTGTATCGGTCGTTCTAATTGCTTCTAAATTATTTTGCATTAACTTAGCTTAGTGACCACCCATTGGATAATGAGGTATTGGTATATCTCATGCGGTCTTGACACGTACTTTACCAGGTATTGTGAGTCACATATAGGATACGTACTCGCGTAGTCGGCCGACCACCGATACGTATGAGGCGTGCGACGGTTAGGAGTAACTGCCAATAGAATTGTATGCTAGTGGACTTGGCAGTTACTAGAGGTTCATATGAGTCATGGATGTGACTCCAATAGGCATTGGGAGGGAAGAACTATTCCTTGATGTATGGGCCACATTTATATACTGCTATTGTACCTGAAGCTCCGTTGGAGATGCAGGTTCACCCTATTGTACTGATTCCCTCTGTTATGGACATTTTCTTACTGATTCCCTCTGACGTTCGCCGAACGTTATGGACGGATTGTACTGATTTTTGTTGAGAGAGACGATGCCATTGCTATACAGCCCGAGTGCCCATATGTGAAGGATTGTTCTTTATTGTATATTCACTATAGTACGGTTAGGTACCCTATTACATGCATCCCTTATTTTCTATTATATATCACAGTTTATTTGGCATGGTATTTTCCTGTATCTTGTTACGTCCCTCTGAGGACCTGGTTATCTCTCCAGGTGTGTGCTTCTGTAATTTTGCAGGTGTTCTAGCCAAGGCCGTGATCTTCTCCATTCTTTCGAAGACGATTGCGCTTGGTTCGACTCATTATTTTATCGATCACTTCTTGTACATTTTATTTGAGATAGTAGGTAGTGGACTTTGTCTCCGCCCAACGATTGTGTACATGACAAATTCAAAGTTGCTTTTATATCATTTATTTATCTAGTGGATGGGATTTAGTTATTATGGTTCTACTGCATTTTACAGCTTATGTATACATACGAGTTTCCATATATTGGAGTATACTTCGTATGTATGCAGCTGGCATGGATACGTACCTAGTCCTAAGTTTTTTTGGGACTGGGACGTTACATGATCCACAACCATCAACTGACTTGTGCAAGGCCAATGCCCGTTCGAAGCAATGTCAGGATCGAGCATAGCATTAGAAATGCTAAAAGAGGAAGACGATTCTTCCGAAAAACTCCCCTTTATATTGGGTGAGTGTGGTCCAACCAACATGCCACGAGGTCGTCGGTCAAAGATGCCCAAATTAATGGGATGAACCTAAAACTTAGCACAATGAACCTCATTTAGTAGGTTCATTTTACTGAGTTCTAGGCCACAGACTTCTTGAAATTCCCAAAAGATGGCGACAATTGAAGAAGAGGA
Organism: Iris pallida; assembly: GCA_029216955.1. Taxonomy (NCBI): domain Eukaryota; kingdom Viridiplantae; phylum Streptophyta; class Magnoliopsida; order Asparagales; family Iridaceae; genus Iris; species Iris pallida. The sequence continues at coordinate 25,581,354 of JANAVB010016195.1, forward strand.
CGACCGACTCGCCCATCAAGAAGAGCAGTCATTTATCGCTCTTAAAAACTTTGACAGAAACCAGCTCCTTCAATTTAGAAGCACAGCTTCCCTATTGTGCTCTCACTTTGATTTAGAAGTGCAGCCTCCCCACTGTGCTCTCAATTCTACCTAGAAGTGCAGCCTCTTCGCTGCGCTCTCGCTTCGACTTAGAAGCATAGCTAGCTCACTTCCTCACATAGATCCTTAAAGCACAGTAACTCCATCGCCTGAAGCATAGTCTACTTGTTGCCCTAAAGCACAGTAACTTTGTCGCCTGAAGCACAGTCTACTCGTCGCCCTAAAAGCACAATGACTCCGTCGTCTGAAGCACAAGTCTACTCGTCGCCCAGAAGTGCAGTGACATCAAAGCTCTGCCAGAAGCGCAGCTTGCATAGCGACACAGACCTATGAAGTAACATGGTTCCACGTGGCCAGATGGGTGTGTATATCTTTTTAGGATACCACCCTATCAGTTTGTTTAAGCCGCTGTTCTTAAGATAAGACAAAGTTTGATTCTGTTGATAAGGGCAGTATCTTATCAGTTTGTTTAAACCACAGATAAGGATAGAGTTTGTTTTTATGGATGAGAGCCATATCCAACTTATATCTTTAAACCAGTGGCCCTCTAAGATAAGACAAAATCCAACTTCGGGGATAGGAACAAAATTTGCTCAGGTTCATCCGATCAACAAATAAGCACACTACATGTCGTTTATTCAGGTATGTTGTTAACTCCCCAAGGATCTCGATAGAAGAGAATCCCCATGCCTGCCATGTGTCAGCTCAATAGTAGCCCTCACCGTGACCGCCTCAAGATTCTCCCATATTACCCCGTGCAGCGTATCTGCACAATCCTTATGCACATCACATATGTACTCCCCTATAAATAGAAGGAATTTTTCTTCGATAAAGAGGCTTCGAAATCTTTAAATTTGGCATCCTCTAGATTGCTAACCCTAGAGTTTCAATCCCCAGCACCTGAAAGCTAAAGCAAGTTCAACTCGTTGTCAGATCGTCAACGGAGTAAAGGAGCCGCTGTAGTGCTCGATCTCCACCGCCATACTTTCCCAAAAATTTTGTACTTAGATCTCCTGTTTAGGAATCGATTATACTCTTTTTACGTTTAAAATATAAAAAAGTTCATATAACCTTTTGTCATGGCAAACATTTTATTTTATTTTGTGCAGTTTCTGTGACCACATCCCACTTCAATGAGGTTCTCTTCGACTCCTCCGTTTGCACGGTAGAAACAAATGTCGATAAGGAGCTCGTCGTGCCGGCCAGGAGGTTGATTGCCAAAGATCAATCGGTGGGACGACTGGATCAGATACAGGAGCAGCATCAGGGCTACTTTTGTCCCACATTGGAATAGGGCTGATTAATGCCCTCCCTCCATATCGGTACGAGGATGCTAAAGCCTTAGTTTCTTTTTGGCGACCAACTGGCTTTGAAGGAGACGAACCTCCTAGAACTCAGGACAAACTAGTATTTTGAGAACGATGGCCTTACTTTATATGTTCTGATGACCGATCGACACCTACCGTTGTTAGTCTTTTTCTGTTTTTTCGAAAGACGGTGTATGGAGTGGAATCTGACCCCGAGCGAGGGAGTTTAGTTGTAGGATGCTTTACATTAGATAAATATTCTAAGAGAAAGGAAACTTTTATGTATGCTCGGTGCGGTCCACCATTTTTTTGTGGGTGCTGCTCCCTGGTCATATGCTCGGTGACCTTACCGCGATGTCCATCATTCGGGGCTTCTATTTTTGCCAATAGGCTTCTGGCGGCCGGATGCACATACCTGACGGGACCCTACCGGGTCGAGGGCTTGGTTTATCCTGACAAGAAGTGGAGTGACTTGACCCGATGGATATTGGCTACCTTTAAGAAAGATTTGAGAGGCACTGGCCTACGCTGTGCCATAAAGGCTCATGAAAATGGTATCCCCATCAACCAGCCTTTGTTCTTGGCCTTGCTGGAGTTGTACGATCACCACACTAGGACCTACTTCATGCCGTGTGGAGAGATGGGACTGGCCCTCCATGAGATATTCGTATCTCGAAGCTGCCTTGGTGTGAGCACCCGTATGAGGAGTACACCCCTGCCAAGAAGAGTTCATGTGGCTAGAAAACAAGTACCCTGAGATGATGGTAGTGTACAAAGAATGCTTTGCTATTATCAGGTGTGTGTGCGTCTGGATTCTGTGAAGACTCATCCCCACCTTAATGCATTAAAAAAGTACTTCTATACGTAGGAACCGTTAGAGCCCGAAATGATTTGTTTTACAACTCACATGGCGTATACCACTAATGAGGTGGAAGATATGATGGTGAAGACGAAGGTGTCAGGTCCTTTGTTTGATGCTGAGGGAAAACCCACCTCCATAGTCCATAATTATTTTTGACAAAACTTGATTGCCCTGAGTCGGAAGGCGGCGCTAGCTACCTTTTTGATGATGTAGCTAAGGAAGGCCGTAGTGCCTGGCGGTTCAGGCTTTGTAGGATGGTTCAATGTGAGGTTGGCCTTTGGAAATTCTCTGGCACTGCACCCTGCCATTGTATGCAATATACTTCGAGGTTTGTAGGAGCTCTCAGAGAAAATAATAGAATATCGTGGTTGCGACAGCGAATTCCCTCGTGCGGAGCTTTTCTGCCATTATCTAATGGCTTGGTTAGCGCTGCATCATACTAGTTTAATTGCTTCTGCCACCATCGATGGTTATAAGGAGGGAGACGTAACCGTGCGCAACTAGTCCATGACGGCGTTCCTGCCTGCAGACAGGCATTAAACCGCTTGGAATGCTATAGTTTCAACAGGTTTTCGCCTTCCTACAGCGGCTACCTCGCAGGTGATGAGCTAGTCGACCGGGAGGGGAAAAGCGATAAGCTAACCATTGGTGCCTTTTGTTGGTTACTATCCATTCGTCCCTCACACCTAGTGTACCGAAACCAGAACCGGGTGTATCTGGAGCCTTATCTGCCAAGCTAATTTGCATCGCAGTTCAGCTACAACCATACTATTATGAACAACCCAAGTCCCTGCCTTGGTTACGAAGGAAGTTTGTTGGATGGCCCCCGTATATGGTGTTGCTATAATGCTGGATATATTGGGGTAGAATTTACAATTCCTGGGATACACGGGAAAACCCGTATTTTATACTCCACTGTAAAGTTTTACTACTTGGTGAACAACTTCTCGTCCGGTTATGATCGAGAGTAGAGTTTCATTATTGGGACAAAGTTCGAGAGGCCCCAATCGACCCTTCAAGAGTTCGAAGTTGCGGGCGGTAGGTCCTCGGATGGCTCCAGTGCTTCTCGGGAGAGAAGGGAGGATGCGATGCCTATAAATTCCCTGCCGAGACGTCGAGCTTCTTCGACGTCGAGTCCTCCTCTTGCCAAGAGAATCAAATAGGTGGCACCTAGGCAACGTTATTTATCGTAGTAGAGTGTTCCTCCTGTTGCCACATCTTTACAAGTATATTTTAGTCTTTTTTATTCGAGTTTTTACCCACAACTTTTCACTTATTATTGTTTTGCTGGTACAGGCAGAAGAGAAGTCGGGGTGGTCAGAGACACTCAGGGAACTTCCTGAGGGTCCTCTTTCTGAGGTACCCCTTAGGGGGCCACTGCGTCTGGCGGTTAGGGTTACCACCCCTTTGTCTGCCGAATGTCCTTATTCAAAAAAGAAAGAAAGTACCGCCTCTGTTACGAGGGCCGAAGAGGCTAGTATTCCTGAGGAAGGCCCAAGAACTGCAGCAGCTGAGGCTGTTTTGTCAGAAGAGGTTTCTCCGCCTATCTCTTTTGATCATAAGACTCGGGATTTTTCTAAGTTTATGCCTTCGCACCAAGAAGTAGCTTCCGCGGATGGACGCATAGTGATCCCGAGGTTGGTCCTATCGTGAACGAAGGTGCATCTCGGGAACCTATACCTGAGACGGGTCACCCAGTCGATAGTGCTAAAGGTATTGCCGGTAGTTCCCCTGTGGAACCTCCTCCTCATGAAGGTAAGAAGGAGCCAGTAACTGAGGAATTACCCCTATCCTATATCAGAAGTCCTCTCCGGAAGCCAGTTGAAGAGGATGTCGAAAAGTTAAAAGCGAAAGCTGTTGACGAGCTAGCTGGCCGAGTGATTGAGAAGACGGTCAAGATGACCATCGAGCAATTGGTCGATGAGGTCATTATGAAAGCTGCCCAGGAGGCTATTGAGGAGTTGGCCGACATGGTCCTAGGAGAGGCAACTGAGGGGACCACGAAAGAGTCGGCCGAGGAGGCTGCTAAAGAGTTGGTCACCGAGGAGCTGGTCAAAGAAGCCACTGAGATGGAGGTCAAGGGAGCTGCTGATAAGTTGGTCACCGAGGAGCCGATCGACGTAGCCACTGAGGTGGAGGTCGAGGGAGCTATTGATGGGCCCATCGACGAGACCATCGATAGCCTGGAGAAGGAGATTGTTGAAGAACCAGTCGAAAAGACCACTGACGAACCGGTTGTCGAGGAGCCCCTCAATTCAGTCACTGGAAAGCTGCTTGAGGAGACTGCTGTTGAGGCAACTGTTAGAGATTTAGTCGAGGAGACCACTGATGAGCCGGTTGTTGAAGAACCAATTAAGGGGACTGTTGAAGGATCGGTTGAAGTGACTGTTGAAAAATTAGCCCTAGAGGCCGTTCGAGTGCCAGTCTATGAGGCTTCCCATAAGTTAATCGCGACAATTGTTGAAGAACTGGCAAGGGTGCCTATTGAAGAGCCAGCCATGCATTAGACAACATTAACAAGTACAGTCCCTGCTACATTGACGGCTTCAGTCCCAGTCATGGCACTACCTACCCCGGTCGCGATACCAAGTCATGTAATGGCTGCTGTCGCTGCTCCGGGTAACCAAAAACTTAGGAGGGCCGGTCTGTTATAAGAGCCCAGCTAGTGGCATTGCGTGAATTTCAGGAATATGAAGTAAAAGTAGATGCGATAGAGGCCCTTCTGACGGAATTAGAAGCTACCCTCTCATAGCTTCAAGATCTTGAGCATTGTATTTCGTCTCTAACAGACACAAAATTAGAGAAAATGGCCGCTGAACTTTCCCAGCACGAACGGAGACGTCAGGCTCTGAGGCTCGTCGAGGTTGAAGCCGAGATTGAAGAGGCTAACGATGCCGAAGAAGTTCAAGTCTGCCGTCGAACAACCTTGGAGGAACAGTACGAGACCCTCCGGGTCCAAATTTGGCAGCTGGAACAGACATTGGCCTTTGCCGAGAGTGAGCTGGAGAAGTTAAAAGACCAGCAGAAGTTTCTTCGCCAATGATATGAGACCTTAGCTCGGGAAAGGAAAAGCATTGGCGTCCGTCAAACAGAGCTAGACCTTGCATGACAGAACCTGTCCCAGCTCGAGGATGAAGCTGCCAGACGACAAGAGGTAGAGCGCCGAGCCAAAGTGTTGGTCGGCCCCAGGTTGCCCTTTTAAGGAGTCATCTTGAAGAAATTATGCATCGATCATTGCAATGTTGATATATTTTGTCTTTTTGTTCCTCTCTTTTTGGAGGCCCTTTTGTAGTAAAGATTTTTTTTTCCTATTCATGAATGAAAGGATCTTAGCTTTATTTCTTTACTTGTCCATTTACTATGAACTTTTTTTATGCAGTAGTAAGAATAGCGGTATGGAGATAACTCCGCTGGGGATGGGATGTTTACTCAGAGGTAACATAGACATGGTAAACACCGAATCTTTATGGTAGAACTTTTCTTACTCAGTGGTTATATGGACATGGAAAAAATAGATTCTATGGGTGTATAGAATGACTCAGAGGTAATATGGACGTGAACTGTTCTATGGATAGTTATGAGAACACGAGGTTATCATGGAAGCAATGACTACTCAGAGGTAATATGGATATAGTAGGCATGAACTTTATTGGGGTGTATAAAAACAGCTCAGAGGTAAAATGGACGTAAAATATTTTTTACTAGGGAAATAAGGAAGGGATGAAACCATTAATAAAATTCATAAACACCCTTGGGTGATATGGAAATATATGTCGATTTAAACCTCAGACATAATAGTTCTTCAGGAACTTGCCAATGATCGATATTATTAGCAAATCGCCGTTAGGTTTGGCCAGTCGGTAAGCACCATTGGAGTAGACCGTCTCTACAATGAACGGTCCTCCCACTTGGGCTCAAACTTTCCAGCTGTCTTGTGAGTCATCACCATTGGTCTTTGAACAAATAAGATGAGGTCACCCACTTGGAATGTTCTTTCTCGGACCTTTTTGTTGAAGGATCCGAAAATTCGAGCTTGATAAAGCTCGATACGTTGCTGAGCAAGCAAACACTTTTCATTCAACGCTTCTAGTTCCTGTAATCGATGGTGTTGATTGTCTTCGTCAGCCTGCTGGTTGGTGACAGCTACCCGTAAAGATAGAATCTGGATCTCTAGAGGAAGCACCGCCTTGCTCCCGTATACAAAAGAGAATGGTGTGTTGCCCATGGGTGTCCGAACAGTTGCACGGTAAGCCCATAGACATTCGTCGAGTTTCTTATTTCAGTCATGTTTATTTGAAGATACGACTTTCTTGAAAACCTTGACAATCATCTTGTTAAATGCTTCGACTAGTCCATTCGCTGCAGGATTGTAGGCCATTGATGCTACATTCTGTATCTGATTCCTATCACATACCGATGGAATACACAGCTCACAAACTGGGGGCCATTGTCATGGATCATCCTTCCAGGAACTCCGAAGCAGTATCTGACGTGATGCTTAACAAAGATGATCACGTTTGAGGTTTTGACCTCAACCATGTAGAAGCATAAAAAATATAGCATCCATTGGCGCAGGCGGGTACCCTTATTACCCTCCAGCTTCACACAAGCGCAGGCGATCAGATACACAGACCAGCCAAAGACAGAGACATTCTCAGAATAATGTTCAGAAAAGACTCTTTTTATTAATCATGGCTATAAGGGTCTATCATAGACTTGTCGCAATTACATAAGAAAGAAACTTCCTGAATCCTAATTGCAGAGATCAATTACAAAGTCTTTGCTACATAATTGAGAATAGAAACTCCTATAGATCCATGAGAAGGTTCGTTTTCACCGGCAGCCTCCATATTGTCATCATCATGGGCATAAAAACCAGAGGAGATGTATACAGTCTCCCTCAAATTCTCCTCTCCGCTGACTCATAACATCGTCAGAGCAAATCATCTCGTCGTCGAGAGAAGCTGGGGCTTAATATATACAGAAGCAGTGGAAGACCCAGACCACAGCACGGCGAAGCCCCGCATCCCTTAATGAGTGGGACAACACACGACCGTCTGCTCATCGGATGAGCAACCAATCCTAACCTTGTAGCTTGGTCCTCCAAGACCTCCAAGACGTCGCCCAGAGTCAAACTCCTTAGGGAGGATACTTGGATACTTCTCAAGAGCGGGGACGACTCCTACAAAGAGTTCTTCTACAAAAACAGGGCCCCTTTGAACGAGAGAAGCCCCAACCAACAGCCGACTTATGTAAGGCCAGTGGCTGTCTAAAGCTAAGTCTAGATCAAACATAGTGGTGAAGGGTGCTAGGAAGAAGATAGTGGCTCTTTAGAGGAATACTTCCCCTTTTAAAGGACCGGGAGTGGTCCAAATTATAGGCCACTTGGCCGACGGTCAAAATTCTCTCATTAATGGGATGAGCCTAGGACTCGGCACAATGGGTCTCCATTAATAGGCCTATTCAAGTGAGTCTCCAAACTGTTCAAATGCTCCTTGAAATTCTCCAATTAACGGTGGCAATTAAGAAAGAGTCTGCATTTAAGGGTAGTCATTTACTTCTCCTGACTGCTACTCTAAAGTATAGTAAAATGGTCTATCTGAAGGTGCAGCCTACTCGTCGCCCTAAAACACAGTAACTTTACCCGAAACACAGCCTACTCGTTGCCCCTAAAAGCACAGAGGCCCCATTACCTTCGAAACATAGTCCACTTGTCGCCCTAAAGCACAGAGGCTCTATCGTCTCCAAAAGCATAGTCTACTCGTTGCCCCAGAAGTACAGCAGCCTTGCCTGAAGCACAGACGACATGGTCCCACCCAATCGGTTTGCTTAAACCGCCTCTCTCAAAGATAGGATTGGGATTGATCAAGTTGATAAATGTGAATATCTTATCAGATTGATTTAAATATCGGACGAAGATTACACATAATCCAAATCTGAGATAAAATCGAAGATTTGCTCGGCTACATCCGAACAAGCAAATTGGCACACACCACATGTCACCTCCTTCGGTTATTTTGATAACCACAAAAGATCTCGTTTAAGGGGAATCTCAACACCCACCACGTGTCAGTACCACTGAAGCCCGTACCGTACAAGCATGGCATGTTCCTTTATATCTCGAAACCCTAATGCATATGCACATGTGCCCCTATACCCTATAAATAGGAGAGGTTTTTCCCCAACAACATGATCGACAAGGGGAACAGAATTATCAAAATCTTCAACTTCGGCATCCTTCAGATCGACAACCCTAGAGTTTTATCAAAGGAACCAGAAAGTCAGAGCAAGTCTCATTTCATCATCGGATTGTCAACAAAGTAAAGGAGCCGCTATAGTGCTCAATCTCTACCGTCATAATTTCCCAGAAACTTTTGTACTTAGATTTCTTCGCATAAGAATCAATTATACTCTTTTTTATGTTCAATATACAAAAAGTTTGTTCAACCTTTTGTCATATCGAACAAGCCAGTGGTACTGCTTTCGTCCACTTAGAAATGTAGTCAGTAATGGAGAGGATGAACTGGTATCCTTTGGATGACGAACGGCTGATCGACCCGATGATTTCCATTCCCCATGCTTCAAATGGCCAGGCGGCCGCAGTAGGATGAAGGAACTCAGAAGGTTGGTAGATAAAGTCAACACGCAACTGACATACCCAATACTTCTTAGCATAATTTACGACGTCTGTCATCATGTTGTGCTAGTAGTAGCCCATGCGACATAGTCGGTCCTACAACTTAGGACCAGGTTGGTGAACTCCACAGGTACCATTGTGTGCCTCCCGTTGTGCTTCTTGTGCTTCAGCTTTAGATAAACACCGAAGGAGAAGTTTGTGGTATGAATGACGAAACAACATTTTTGTAGCTATGTTATAAAAGAACCGGACTTTCTATGAGTCTTCGGGTAGGATTTCGTAGACCACATAGTTTATGAACGTGAATTGCCAGTCCCGAACGTCAACATTAGTGTCTGTTTGTATATAGTAACTTAGACATGCATATAGATTATTCCTTGGGCAAACCAGCTTCCGACCCATCACTGTGACGGAGTAATAGGTTCAAATAGGAGCCGCCAGGGAAGCGACGAGGCCGGTAAGGGCATAGGCCTCCAGGTTTTGCAATCAGGGTACATGGTCTATAAAGAACCCTATAAAGGTAGAGATGATGTCGATTGCCGCCTGATGATAAGGGACTAGATCTTCATGTCAAACCTCATATTGTCCTCGAACCTGATTGATAATCAGTTTCGAGTCACTATAGGCCTCAAGGTAGTCGACCCCCAACTGTTTAGCGAGCTAGTGTCCGATAATGAGAGCGTTGTACTAAGCAATATTATTGGTGCATGACTCCACAAGAGAATATGTGCGATAGATGACCAAACCGTCAAAAGTGATGAGGACCACTCTGACCCCTGCGATGATTTCGCCCTTGGGTCTTATTCTTAAAGCACCGTCGAAGAACATCTGCCAGATGGGATTGTCTGAGACGGTGTTTGACTCTTAGACCTTGTTAGGAATGCCATCTTAGAGCTTTTGGTATAGGATGTGCTGCGAGGAAATCGGCCAATGCTTGCCCTTTAACTGCCTTTTGTGGGACGAACACCATGGCATAAGGAGTGAAAAGGATTGCCCATGTGGTAGCCGCGAGTTTAGCGCCCCTGGTTTAGTCATGAATACTCTGAGGGGATGGACTTTGGAGATGACGTGAATTGTCTGTCTAGCCACATAATGGTGCATCTTTTGAATGTCGAAGACTAGCACGAGACACTCCTTCTCCACAAGATTATACCGATGCTCAGCACCAATCATGGTCCTGCTAATATAGTAGATTGCCTGTACGTAGCCTTCGTTGCTTCTCTATGCTAGCAAAGCACCGAGAGAGTGGTCTATGGTTCGAACGTATAACGGAAAGGGTCTTCCCATCACTGGTGATACCAGGACTGGTGGACTGGTGAGGTATTTCTTGATGTCATCGAATGCGTGCTGACACTTTTCGGTCCAGGCATAAAAAACCCCTTTCTTTATCAGCTTAGTGAAGGGTTGGCATCGCCTAGAGAGATTAGTTATAAATCTTCTGATGTATGCCAATCGTTCCTTCAGACCTTGAAGCTAATGGAGATTCTTTTGGGAACCATATCCAGGATGTCTTTGGTCTTTTCAGGGTTGATATGAATACCCTTAGCTGTGACGATGAAGCCTAAGAACTTGATGCTGGAAACACCCTAGAAAGACTTGGTTAGATTCACCATAAGGTGATGTGTCCGCATCATATCAAATACCGTCCTTAAGTCGTCTAAATGGTTGGATTTCTTCTAGATCTTAACGATAATGTTATTAACATAACATTCCACCATTTTTTGGAGTATCAAATGCCCATCCATGAAGAATATACGCTCGAAATCACAAGTATTGTCGATCATTACGTCAGTGATCAGAAGGGGAAACTCACCTTTTCAACAGGCCGAGTTGTGATCCTTAAAGTCTATGCAGACTCGAATCTTCCTATTCTTCTTAGTGACTGGAAAGATGTTGGCCACCCAATCCGGATGTTGCTCCTCTCAATTTTGTGAGTTTGTCGACTTCTTTCTTGATAGCATCTATGATGTTGGGACGAAAGCGACGTTGTTGTTTCACTTAACAAAATGCCCTTAAGTCTTTTGAAAGAAAACGAGAAAAAGCGTACAAGTAAATTCTGGAGAGTATTGTAGGAACGAAATAGTAAAGCATAATACTCTAGAGGGGGGTGAATAGAGTTGGCAGCGGAATAATGCTAAATAAAAATGTTAGCAGCACAATCACAGAATATTAATCACAACTGAAATAATGTAAAGGCAAAGTTAAGAGAGCAAATGCAAAGACAGCGATGTATACTGGTATTCCTCTGTTGAGGACTAATCCAGTCGGTAGAACTCTTGCTACTAGTTGAATCCACTATTGGAAAAATCGCAAGTTTTCTTACGAAGTCCTTGCAACTTCTACAACGCGAGCTTTGATACGAAGAACTCGTCCTACTTCAAATGTGAAGAGGTATTCTTCAATCAAGCCTTCAGATTACAATCTCTCAGAAACTTCTAGACCGTACCGTACTGGAAAATTGACTAGCGGATTGTAACTAGCTTGGGATCTGAAATTGAAAGCTCTAGAAAACTCTTTGGAAGACTGAAAGCTTTAGATAGAGAGAAGATTGAAAGTGAATGAGTGAGTTGAAATGATCGAAATCCTTCTCTATTTATAGGAGTTCCAAAGGCAGACTTCTGTCAGAATTCGGGCAGAATTCGGGCAGAACTCTATGAGCAAATCTCGGTTAAATCCGCAACTGCAGGAGGACCAAGTTCCAGAGATTCAAAATCACAACGGCCACCAACCGAACTCTGGCCGAACTCTGGCCGAACTCTGGCCGAGTTCTGTCAGGGTTAGGTTAGGGTTTTTAAAAATAGGTTTTGGTGATTTTTGAAAACCTTTTTGAAAACCTTTTTGTAAATATTTTGATAGGTCATTTTAAAAACATTTTGAACTATTTTGGGGATAGCCTATTTGCCAGTACGACTCGGTGTACAACATATTCCTAGACTCAAATAAAATAAAAATTACATTGCATAGGAAATAGAGACTCGAGTAGGCAAAGAGATCTTCAGTCTTGAACGGAGTGGATAGCCAATCTTGCTTATGTCCAAGAAACCGAGATGTCCCAACTAGCTTTGTATATCCAGACAGAGTTTGATCAATTATTAAAATCAGGTTGACCATATGACCAATGGGCCAACAATCTCCCCCATTTTGATAATTGACAAACTATGAATGATATAACATTAAGCTTGTTCAAAAAAAATCAAAATGTGAAATTGTTCATGTCCTATATTTAACTCAAATAAAAATGTTAGATCTTTAATTTTCTCCCCCTTTGTCACTTAGCAAAATAATTGCACAAGAGAAAGCTCCCCCGCATTTAATGCAGAAGGCTCCCCTGCAATTAATACATAAGGAACAAATAGTGAGAAAACATAATAAATAAAACATAAAGAGTAGATATACATCATCACAAGCATGTAAAGTTTCTACAAATTATCATCACATGCATGCTATTGTCTCTAAAGAATATTATCACTGGCATGCTATTGTTTCAAAAACATAAAAAAAATCTCAGGCATGCTATTTCACAGACAGTTTGTAATGAAGAAGCAGTATAAAGAGATAGTGCTTTAAACAAAGTGCTGAAAGAAACTGAAATATCATAAACGAAACACCATAAGCATGTCCATGAAAAAGCATACTACAAAGTGCTGATAAATATCAAAAGTACTGATAAAAAGAAATACTGATAAAAACTTGGAATGTTAGAGCATTTCCAAGTATACAATAGAATGTCACTAAAAAATCAAATCACATCTCCTCATCACTATCCTCGTCATTATCATCATTAGCAGCTCGGCCAGCATGACCGGAAGGACCAGCACCAGAGGTACCAGCGCCAGAAGGATGAGTAGGGGCGCCAGCATAGAACTCACCAACGTAGTCACGAGGTGCACGATACCAATCATATGCGTTACCTGGCTGGAAGTAGGCATGGACAGCCTCATCCTCACAGCGGTAACCCGAAAGAGCTGGATCTCGAGGGATGGAGGCGACAGAGTGACCAGTCTGGGCAAAACGCAGATCGACCAAGGAGTTTGCCATCGCCTGGTAACGGGTGACATCGCAGAACTCACGCTCGCGAGCCATGTCCGTCAACGAGACGTACAAAGCAGATAAGTGCTGATGTATGCCCTCAAATATCATGGCATACTGATGAGGTGGTGGAGGAGGTGCAGTAGAAGAAGCAGTAGGTGGAGCTGAAGCAGTCCGGCTGCGACGAGATAGCTGAAGAAACTTGGGCTCAGAGTCCTGAGTACAAGTCGATAGATCGATTTCAAATCGCTGAAAGATACGAGAGAGGATCATCGCATAAGAGAGATTTCGATCTCTAGCACGACATCGTCCTATCATCTGAATGATAGTCTTAGGGGTGGAAAAAGGAATCCCCTTAAGAATATGGTACATGGCGGACAGCTCAAGTGAGGTCACATCATCTTTGGAAGTGGATTTGGGAAGGATAGTAGAGTAGATGATGCGATGCAATTCGTAGTTGAACAAGTTCAGGTTGTTAGCCTTGAACTTTCCAGAGCGTACTCTATCAGGAGCACAGAGTTCCGCTTTGAAGCTAGTGAGTGTCGTGCCTTCGGGAAACTCGAATTCCGTGATGTCTACTAGCGGTTCACCTTCATTGGGAATACCAAGAATCTCCGCTAGGAGGGCATCATCGAACTCGATGTCGATGCCTCCAACACGTGTGCTCACAACAAAAGTGTTAACTACGAGATTGCAATAGAATAAACGAATGGCATTAGTAGCTATCGGGAAGCACAGTTTAACAAATAGGTGTAACCCTAATGCCTCAAACAAGTGACGATGATCGGAAAATACCGTCTATTTGATCGGAGCGCCGCCGCATATTGATCGGATGGAAAAATCACCGTACCATAAAAGGGCTTGGTCGAGGGTTTGGAAGAAAAACCCATCGAAAGCGCCGTCGCTCGTTTGGATCGGCGAAAAGAGTGAATCCGTGTGTGGATTCGAAGACGACCCTTCCTCACTAGGAGTGGTCTTCTTCTTTCTCTTGAATGGATTAAATTTAGGTGCCATTGAAATAAAAAGCACAAATTGAAAGGTGGAGAAAGAGGGAGTTATACCTCACGAAATTAGGATATGTTGTAGAGAATGTCGATCTCCGCACGATTCTAAATTTTGAAGAGATTTCACCAAGTAGATTGGAAGGAAAAGATTGGTGAAGAACTAGGGTTTGATGGCTCGGGTCGGCTGCTGCTGCTGTTTGAATTGGTTTGGAAGCAGTGAAAGAGAAGAAGCTCCCGGGTTCTGGATATATACACAGATACCCTCAACCGAACTCGGGCCGAATTCGGTCAGAGCTCTGGCCGAATTCGCCTAGGGTTCTTCAAAGTTGATTTTTGCCACTTCTTTTTTATTGTCTTATTTCAAATATTTAATTCAAAGATTAGTTATTTTAGCCTTCAAATAACATAATTAATAATATTTTATGAATTAAATGTCTTTACACAGCGACTGTCTCAGATTAGCTGTAGGAGTACTGTCTCAGCTGGCGGAGGTTCACCGGGGAACTCTTAAATACTGCTTCGCTTCAACCGTAGTTGTGGTGACAGACAGACTCTTTATTGGCTTGTCTCTAACACAATTTTTTGCGTATTGAGATATAATCATAAAACAAAATCAATTAATATTATTGACATCCAAAATTCCTAATTCTCGACGTAAATAATTGAAACGATCTTCCGCTAGAGGTTTAGTGAAGATGTCAGCTAATTGATTTTTAGTATCTATGTACACAAGGTTTATATCTCCATTTTGATGATGATCTCTAAGAAAATGATGTCTAATCTCGATATGTTTAGTACGAGAGTGACATACTGGATTCTTAGTCAAATTAATAGTGCTCGTGTTATCACAGAAAATGGGAATATGTGTGTAAAATAAATTATAGTCTTCTAAGGTTTGTTTCATCCATAAAATCTGAGCGCAACAACGTCCTGCGGTGATGTACTCAGCCTCTGTTGTTGATAGGGCTACAGAATTTTGCTTTTTACTAAACCAAGAGACTAAAGCTTTGCCTAAGAAATGACATGTGCCACTTGTACTTTTTTTATCAACTTTGCATCCAGCAAAATCTGCATCCGAATAACCAATAAGGTCAAAGGACTTAGTTTTGGGATACCACAAGCCAACAGAAGAAGTGCCTTTAAGGTATCGAAAGATACGCTTAACTGCGGACAGATGTGATTCCTTTGGGTTAGCTTGAAAACGTGCACACAGGCAAACACTAAACATTGTATCTGGACGACTAGCAGTTAAATAAAGTAAACTATCAATCATACCTCAATACTTACGTGTGTCGACTGGCTTGCCTTGTTAATCTGAATCAAGCTTTGTTGAAGTTGCCATTGGAGTGCCAATAGGTTTGAAATTGTCAAGATCAAACTTCTTTAGCAAGTCTTTTGTGTACTTGGCTTAATTTATGAATGTCCTATTATCAGTTTGTTTGATTTGCAATCCGAGAAAGAATTTCAGCTCTCCCATCATGCTCATTTCAAACTCATTCTGCATACACTTAGAAAATTCTTGACACAGAGATTCATTAGTAGATCCAAAAATAATATCATCAACATAGATTTGAATTAAAAGCAGCTTGCCATTAAAAGATTTAATAAAAAGTGTAGTGTCAACCTTTCCTTTTGAAAAACCGTTGTCAAGTAGAAAAGAGCTTAGACGATCATACCAAGCACGAGGGGCTTGTTTTAAACCGTATAGAGCTTTCTTCAACTTGAAAACATGATCTGGGTTTTTGAAATCCGTGAAACCTGGAGGTTGTGCTACAAAAACTTCTTCTTTTATAAAGCCATTTAAAAAAGTACTCTTCACATCCATTTGAAAAAGTTTGAAATCATGAAAACATGCAAATGCACATAACATGCGAATGGATTCTAATCTCGCAACTGGGGCATAAGTCTCATCATAGTCGATACCTTCTTCTTGATTGTATCCTAGAGCTACGAGTCGAGCCTTATTACGAGTCACTAAACCATTCTCATTCAGTTTGTTTCGGAATACCCAACGGGTGCCAATGACCGGATGATCAACAGGCCTGGGAACAAGTTCCCAAACTTGATTCCGTTCAAATTGGTTTAATTCCTCTTGCATAGCATCTATCCAAAAACTATCACTACATGCTTCATCAATAGTTTTGGGTTCTAGCTATGAAATAAATGCAACACTAGAAACAATATCTCTACAGGATGTACGAGTACTTACTCCCTTGGTAATATCACCAATTACCAAATCCTTTGGATGATTTGCTGTAAATTTCAACCTTTTTGCTTCATTCTGAAGGTAGCTGGTTCCTGGATCTTCTCTAGGAGGTTCAGCTAGTGCAGAGCTTGGTTGAGAATCAGCTGGAGTTGAGCTTGGTACAGATGTATCTTCGTCATTGTCATCAATCGTCATTTGATTTAATTCATCAAAGGTGACATTGATTGACTCTTCGATGATCATGGTACGTTTGTTGAAGACTATGTATCCTTTGCTCTTGGCCGCATAACCTAAAAATATACCTTTATCGGTCTTTTCATCAAATTTTCCCAAATTGTCTTTTGTATTAAGAACCAAAAATTCTAAAGAATGAAACTGAAGGAATTCTATCAAACCATAACTCAAATGGAGTCTTCTTCGATTTGGGTCGAATTAGAACTCTATTGAGAACAAAGCAAGCTGTGTTGACAGCTTCAGCCCAGAAATATTTGGGTAGACTAAACTGATTTAACATCACTCTGGCCATTTCGGTTAGGGTTCTGTTCTTACGTTCCACAACTCCATTTTGTTGTGGAGTCCTAGGGCAGGCGAACTCATGAATAAAACCGTGTGTGTCACAAAATTGCTCAAAATTAGCATTCTCGAATTCGCCACCATAATCGTTTCATATGCGAGTGATCATGTAACCTTTTTCATTCTGTACTTTCTTGCAAAAGGCGACAAATTCGGATAATACATCATTCTTGCGTGTCAAGAAATATACCCACGTGTATCTAGAGAAATCATCTACAATTACGAAAGCATAAAGTTTACCTCCGAGGCTAGCAACTCTGCTAGGACCAAATAAGTCCATATGAAGCAATTGTAGAGGTCTAGTAGTACATACTGTGTTTACTGACTTGAAAGTGGATCTGGTAGCTTTGTTCCTTTCACATTGACTGCATACCGAATCCTTCTTGAATGTAATGTCCGGTAAACCGCGTACTAGCTTCTTTGTGGATAATCTTGATATTGTATCCATATTAGCGTGACCGAGTCTCATATGCCACAGATGACTCTCATCACTCTTGGCCATTAAGCATCTACCTGAAATGTTAGTTTCTTCTAACAAATAGAAAACATATATATTGTCTTCCCTGATACCTTCAAAGATAGTACTACCAGTTGAGCCATCAGCTATAGTACATTTGTCTTTGCCAAAGTTGATGCCATAACCATGATCAGCTAGATGACTTATGCTGAGTAGGTTATGTTTCAACTCGGTAACCAGACAGACATCCTTAATTACAGGATAGGGAGACTTACCAACATCACCGATACCAATAATATACCCTTTCAAATTATTACCGAAGGAGACATAGCCTTCCTTCTTTTTCTTCGACAGTGTTGCAAATAGGGTAGCGTCTCCGGTCATATGCCGTGAGCAACCGCTGTCGAGGATCCATTTGCTTCTAGCATGTGAAGGGTGTTCCACCTACCAAACAGTTTGCAGATGAAACCTTTGGTACCCATTTCTTGTAGGGTCCTGAATTTTTAGCTTTAGGTATCCAAGCATAAACATTTAGATCTACAAGCTTTCTCATTCTACATGCAGATGATATATGATCAATGAGGCCACAATAATGACATTGTGCATGTCGAGTGTTGAAAGCTGAGTGGTGTGCATGGTTGGTAGGTTTGGGTTTTCTAGTATAGAAGAAAGCATACCTATAATCTTGTTTAGGCTTGACCTTTTGAGGTAAAGGTTTGATAGGGTTAGGTCTGACCGTGTTTGGCTTGGGAATGTTCCGATTTCTCGGTAAGTGACACGTGTTAGGGTAGGAAGCAGCAGGCTCAGGCTGTTTTCCTAACCTAATTTCCAATCTTTTGGAAGTGTCATACAACTTAGTATAATCAGAAGTAAGTGATTCCATTCTGATTTGTGCACATTGAAGACTTTTCTTCTCTATAGAAAGTTCTTTCTTGAGTTGGTCAATAATTTTGTCTTTCTCTTCAGATGACTTGGTAGTCTCGTGTAATAAGAGCTTTATTGAAGAAAGCTCACCAGACTCACTAACATTATTTCTAACCTCAGCTAGTAGGTCGGTAAGTCTACCTATTTCACCTTTGTACTCTTTGAGTACCTTCTTAGAGGTCTGATACTTACTATGCAGTTTCCTGTAATCAGTCATCAGGTCACTGAAGGCATCTCCTAATTGCTCAAAGGTGAAGTCATCATAAGTTTCTACAGGTTCAGTAGGTACCTGATCGGTTGCCATGAAGCATACATTTGCAGCATCCTCTGAGTGTTCGTCTTCTGAGTCGCTGGCTTCACTCTCATGCCATATGCTGGTGTTGGCATATTTCCGAAATGTTGATCTTTTCAGGTTCCTTTTTTCATACCTGTTGTTCTTCTTGCTCGATGATGAGTTTGTGGGACAATCCTTCTTCATGTGTCCCTTCTTCTTGCAGCCATAACAGACAGCATCTTCTTGGTACCAGTTGTTGCTGTTGTTTTTTTGACTCTCTTCTCATGTCTCATGAATCTTTTGAACTTCCTTGCTAGGAGAGCTTGATCTTCAGCGTCAGATCCACTACTGTCTGAGTCATCTTCAGCAGCTTTTCTGTGCTGAGCCTTGAGGGTGATAGTCTTCTCCTTTGGTGCAGGCTCTTCAAAATCTTGTAGCTCCAGTTCATGAGTGAGTAGCTTACCCATGAGTACTTCGAGGGACATAGTTGTGAGGTTGTTCCCTTCAATGATTGCAGTAGGCTTTGGAATCCAGTTCTTGGTGAGAGCTCGCAGGAGTTTGCGAATCTTTTCATGGTTACTGTAATCTTTGCCTAGGGAGGACAAAGGATTTACAATATCCAAGAATCTCTCGAACATTTGTGTAACTGTTTCGTTGGGCTTCATTTTGAACGCCTCGTACTCTTGAGTAAGTCTGTTGACTTTAGATTCCTTGACTTGAGTCGTGCCTTCATGTGTGACTTCGAGTAGCTTCCATACTTTATTAGCCGTTGTGCAGATAGACACCCTGTTAAATTTAGTTCTGTCTAAAGCACAAAAGAGAGCATTAATGGCACGTGCGTCAAGACTGGCCCTTTTCTTTTCTTCCTCTGTATATCTGCTATGGGGTTTTTCAACTAAAACTCCATCAACATTTATACGAGGTGGCTTTTGATAGCCATCAAGAACAATGGACCATAAATCAAAATCAAGAGATTTCAAGAAGAAACTCATCCGTGTTTTCCAATATGTATAATTTATACCATCAAAAAGTGGGGGTCTGTTTGTGGCCTGGCCTTCACTTATGAATTTTACAGTTGCCTTGTGTTGTGCTGTGATCTATATAACAGTTAATTAAAATAAATAAATAATTGCACTGTTACCTTTGCTTTACCTGTAACACCCGCTCTGATACCAATTGTAGGAACGAAATAGTAAAGCGTAATACTCTAGAGGGGGGGTGAATAGAGTTGACAGCGGAATAATGCTAAATAAAAATGTTAGCAACACAATCACAGAATATTAATCACAACTGAAATAATGTAAAGGCAAAGTTAAGAGCAAACGCAAAGACAGCGATGTATACTGGTATTCCTCTGTTGAGGACTAATCCAGTCGGTAGAACTCTTGCTACCAGTTGAATCCACTATTGGAAAAATCGCAAGTTTTCTTACGAAGTCCTTGCAACTTCTACAACGCGAGCTTTGATACGAAGAACTCGTCCAACTTCAAATGTGAAGAGGTATTCTTCAATCAAGCCTTCTGATTACAATCTCTCAGAAACTTCTAGACCGTACCGTACTGGCAAATTGACTAGAGGATTGTAACTGGCTTGGGATCTGAAATTGAAAGCTCTAGAAAACTCTTTGGAAGACTAAAAGCTTTAGATAGAGAGAAGATTGAAAGTGAATGAGTGAGTTGAAATGATCGAAATCCTTCTCTATTTGTAGGAGTTCCAAAGACAGACTTCTGTCAGAATTCGGGCAGAACTCTATGAGCAAATCTCGGTCAAATCCGCAACTGCAGGAGGACCAAGTTCCAGAGATTCAAAATCACAACGGCCACTAACCGAACTCTGGCCGAACTCTGGCCGAGTTCTGTCAGGGTTAGGTTAGGGTTTTTAAAAATAGGTTTTGGTGATTTTTGAAAACCTTTTTGAAAACCTTTTTGTAAACATTTTGATAGGTCATTTTAAAAACATTTTGAACTATTTTGGGGATAGCCTATTTGCCAGTACGACTCGGTGTACAACATATTCCTAGACTCAAATAAAATGAAAATTATATTGCATAGGAAATATAGACTCGAGTAGGCAAACAGATCTTCAGTCTTGAACGGAGTGGATAGCCAATCTTGCTTATGTCCAAGAAACCGAGATGTCCCAACTAGCTTTGTATATCCAGACAGAGTTTGATCAATTATTAAAATCAGGTTGACCATATGACCAATAGGCCAACAAGTATTGCTATGGAAGTCTGATCTGAGAGCGATCACTTTGTTCCTTGGACCACATGATGATGATGAAGAAAATTGCTTGAAGATGAACAACTGGAAAAACTAAGTCACCAGAAAGGTATCGACACAATTGGCACTAATGGCACAGTCGAATGCTTTCCTGCTTTCCTTCACTCTGTTCTTGAGAAAAAGTTGAAAAGAAACACTCTGGAAAATTACTTTGCTCTGAAAGTATCTGGGCTCCAAAATCTTTTCCCTCTTTCTTAAAAAAGAAGTCTTTATATAGACTTGTCTTCTGTGCTAAAAAGCATCAATATTGGGTCTCTACGTAGGCTATTAGAATAACTGTCACCCACGTATAGAAATTGGCTTCTACGCATATTGACACATGTCCCATAATTTAATAAAATAAGGAGAGCACGTACACACGTTCTTCGAGAAGTGTGGCATGAAGGCCACATCAAAAAATTACGTCCCCGCATAATCAGGACAGACTATGCATAAAAAATGTTATTTAAACATGTCAGAGCATAAAATAGCTTAAAGTAAGCTTCCTGCATAAAGTGGCTAAAAATAGCCTTGAGCGTAAAGGCTCAAATAAACTCTACGCGCGCAAAAAGAGTAGCTGAGATAGCCTTGAGCGTAAAAGCTCAAATAACTCTTATGCGTAAAGAGGAAGCTGTTCTTCAAGCATAATGCATCTCATTAGCATGCTAATCAACAAACTTCTCGACTTCTGTGCAATCATTTGTCAGAAAATCAATCTATCAAAACAGTATCTTCGTGTATTTAATGCAGTATGGATAGCTCATTCCTCGCGTAAAGTCTAAATTTAAGAATTGCGTAGAGTTTTGAGTTAGACTCAGTTTGACCTTTGTGTAAAGTCTTATTTGGAATTATCCTTGCATAAATATCTCAATTTCCTTGACTTGGTCTTCGAAATTTATTTACGCTTCTACAAGACCCTCTTCAAAGTTTTCAAATTTTCTAATATTTGAAATACTTTGAACAGAAGCGTAAATTTTGGGATATCCAACAGTCATCAGCGTAAAGTTAGGGATACCCAACAGTCATCAGCGTAAAGTCAGGGATACCCAACGGTCACTTCGAGAATTTGAATCAACCCTTGAGTTTTCTATAAATAGGACTTCTGTTGAAGAGAGAGAACTTTACTCGTATTCTTCATTCCTTATTCTCTTCTTCACTTATCATTCAAATCCTTTCGAGCGAATAGCACCCAAGAGCAAGGCCGCCGCAGCACCACTGAGAAAGAACGTCGAGGAGACCCCAAAGACCAACCCAAACGTGGCTCCGGCCATGATAGGTAGAAATCCTATTTCGAGCAAAGATTGCGTTGGAGAAGATGACCCAAGACCAAACGAAAAAATACGCTCACGTTATACGTGCCAGCGTAAAATCAAAAAAATATGCTCACGTTATACGTGCCAACGTAGAACTTAAAAATAAGCCCACGTTATACGTGCGAGCGTGAAAAACGAAAATACGCCCACGTTATATGTACGAGCATAAAAACTGAAAAATACGCAGATCAAAAGACTATATATTTTTCATATATAAAACTTTACTCTTTTGAACAGAAGCATAAAACCAAAAATACGCTCACATTATATGTGCGAGTGTAACATTGAAAATACGCAAGACTATATTTTTCACACGTAAAACATTATTCTTTTGAATAGAAAAAAGTACGCGTAAAATTTTTATTCTTAGACTGCGTAAAACTCTTGCATAAAATAAATTCTCTTAAAAATAGAGAACTATTTACGCGTAAAACTCATGTATTGTCATTTGCGTAGAGTTTGAATTTGCATAGAGTTGATACTTAAATTCTTTACTAACTTGATTTTTCTTGTTGAACTTCTTTTGCAGTGGATTTGGGTGCCCATCCTCTCTCTGAAGTGTTTGGCTCACTAGTTGGTATTCTGGAATCAAATTAAATAGAAAACTTATCCCATGTCGAGTTTTCTCAAACCGACAAGCAGTATCCCCAGGAAAGACATCAGTTGATAGCTGCTCAAGGAGATAGAATGTTGCTGTCTCTGATGAACGGAGAAGTATTGACATCACTGGATGGCCAGCTTTATTTGAAGCCTGCATTCATGTTCGGGGATGCAATTGACTTCAAATCTCAGACAAACCCCAAGAAGGAGTCTTGGGTGTTCTAATTTGGGGAAAGGGCGATGTATCTCCCAACAATGCCAAGAGATTATCCCCTTTCTTCTTTTGTTCATGCTACTCATCCTAGACGGATGATGTGGAATCTGACTCCCAACAGTCATAGAAGACCAGGAAGAATCATATTCAAGAGAGATAAAAACGAGATGGGCTATCACTCGAGTACTCCCAGTGGTAGTGTCGTTCCTTTCTACGGCTTATTGCCTGTATTTACACCGAGTGAGGGCTCATCTCTGATCCAACCGGTGCAGATACCGATGTTCATAAACAAGTTTATGGACGCCTCAGTACTATATCCCCAGGTCAACCCTAGGCTTCCAGGGTGGATGACCCTCACAATAAGAATTGGGTTCACTTAGTGCTTGGGTCATGAAGAACTTCGAAACAGAACTACGAGCCATTGGGCTGTTAGAAGCAGTAGCCTCCACAAGTCAAGGCATACCCATGAACAATAATTGTTCTTAGCTCTGATGGAGTTGTATATCAACTTGCAGGAACTTTTGCAACCCCAGTAGGCGAAATAGGTTTTGCACTCCATGAGATGCCATTCATTTCCAAGCTACCAATGGGGGAAGTTCCATATGAAGAGTACGTTCCCTCCAACCAAGAACTAGCAGAAATTAGCAAGAAAAATCTTGGTTTAGTTGAGGTATATCGAGAGCTGATGTGCCATTATTTGATTTGTACTACTATGTATGAAAGTGGATTGCATTTGGCATACATCAATAAATGGACAACATATCTATTCTATCATAAGAATAGAATATCCAAGGAAGACAAGGAGAGATTCCAAGACAACATAGCTCAACCCATCAACCCTTGTTCAATAATTCCTGCTGATGTGATAAACACTTAGATGATCACATATAAGTCTTCGGACAAGTATTTGACCACCAAAGGGGACAATTCCCTGCGGGAACTGAAGCATTGAGCTTTCTGAAATATGGCAGTCGAAAGCTCTCAAAGGAAGCCTTGCTGGCGGGCTTTCTTTCCCTGTGGCTGCGAAGATGGGTCGTACCAGGGACTGGTACAGTTGACAGAATTTACCGAAATGTACTATGGCCAGCAGTACGTTTGGTATTCAAGGCCAGACTCAGCCTATTATCGGCAATGGTATGTCGGATAAATGCAGGTTTACGAGCATTTGGTGAAGAACTGATCAATAATGCTCCATACCGTAAAGATTTTCCTAGTGTGGAGATGTCCTACACTTATTTAATGGACTGGTTACTGTATCACAACTGCAGCTTAGTATCACCAGGCCCTGAAAATGATGCTAAGGTATTTCTCTAGAAGTTTAGTAAAGTCACGTGGAATGCGACTTCAGTGACGAATACCGGGGCAGTACTGAATTTTTCATATGGGTTGAATTTCTTCTGCACACGACCACCAGTTCCGACCGACTATTTCGGTGTGCAATTTGACGATGTAGGTAAAGATAGAACAGAAATACCTGCGCCAGTCTTTAATTGGCTAATATGCATCAGACCCTCACATCTGATGTATAGAATTGAAGACAACTGCATCTTTGAGCCATATCTACCTAGCCAGTTCGCTCGTCAATTCGGGTATGACCATCTTCACGTTGAAAATCCCTCCACCATATTCAACAATTAGGGAAAATTAATTGATGTAGCGAGGGCATGGCGGTATTTCAGCGTTGGATGTACCGGTGCCAAATTTCATATGTCAACCGCCATGAGCACAACTGAGCTATGAAAGCTTCATTCGTATGCACATTTTTATGTCTTCCTTCGTTCTTTCGCTAAAGACTACAACATGAAAGGAAGTCTTCGGTAGAAGAAAGAAGGAGACGCCGAAAAACCAGTTATGGTGCCTTCGGACATACCTGATGATGCTGTTCCGGATGAATATCTGGAAGCGATCCCTATAGGAGTTAGAGGAACAGCTGTAGGAACAATTACTATCACTGCAACCCGGAAGCGGAAATCAGATACAGCTGTTACTCTCCGGGAGAAAAAGAAGAAGAAGGCTACTATTAAAGGGCCTTCCAAACAGAGAAACGCTACTCCAGAAAGCGAAACTCCTGTTGAGGAGCCTCACAACATTACATATTCTTCAGCTCAACCTGGAGAAGGGTCTTCAGCACCCCAACCAGCAGCAACAATAGAAGTTACATGAGTCCTATCTCCCGGACGTCTCAGTACTTCATCGTATCTAACTTCGCCACAAAAGGCGAAAGCTGTTGAAGATACTGCCACTACTCATACTAATGATCCGGAACCCATCCCCTCGGATGAACCGGCTCTTGACTTAGATGATGATGACTGGGATCTGGATTATGACGCACTCTTGTCGTGTCCTGCATCTAATCCAGGTAAAGATAAATTACACAAAATTCATACAAAAATATGTATTATGATTTTGTATATTGACTATTTTGTGTAATTTTTGTTGGTATCATCACTGTGGCAAAGCCCGTTGCTCCTCCTCCTCAAAAGTCTATTCATGACGAGGTAGTAGAATCTGAAGAAGAAAGTTCTTCTTCAAAAGAAGATTCTCTTTCTAAGGAAGGTTCTTCTTCTATGGAGATTCAACAATAGCCTGCAGAAGAGATATACCAGGAATTGTCTTCTTTTGCCGCAGAAAGAGAACACGAACCAGCTGCAGACGAAGAACCAGCAGTGCTCAGAGAATCCATTGATGCTAAAGAACAAATAGTTGAGGTCGTAGATATAACGGCAACATCCATTACTGCAACTAATCCTGACCCGATTACTGAGACAGTTGTGTTCGAGTCTGAATTGAACGTAGGAGACATCACCTCCGTAATACCATCCCCTTCCACTAAAACTCATCCTCCGGAGGTAGCAGAAAAAATTGTTGAAGATGTAGTCCCAGAACTCCCTGGAAATCAATTGGCTATGGTAACGATAACAGATATATCGTTAACTCAGCTTGCTACTACAACAACGACAACACCTGTCTCTAATTTTTAGGAAAAGGGATTGGCAGATATTGCTGATACACCAAGCTCCAATGCTGATATGAATCTTTTGGTAGAGATTCATACTGAAACTTTTTACAAAACTTTGGTAGTGTTGATCAAAATAGTTTTGAAGAAAGGCCTCGGTTATGGGAGCTTGAAATGTGCGACTGCTACCACCATAGACAATATTGCAATGTTTAATAACACTGAGAGGGCAGCAGCTTTGCAGAAGATAGTCCAGGGACTTGAATAACCTATCAAGGAATATCTAAGGTTGTCAAGTGGGACTATAGAAGGCCTCGTCCAATCCGAGTATGATGCTCTCACCAATGAGTATACAACTCGAGAAACCATCTTCAAAGAATCTCTTCAAGATTGTAGCAATAAGGTTGCCATGGAAATGACCTTCTTGATAGAAAATAAACCCTTGTTGGAGCAGCATCAACAAGCCTATGACTCAATAAATATTAAAATTCATCAACAAAATGATAGAATTTGTGAAGTCGAGGCTGAGCTAGCTCGATTAAAGGAGGAGCAAAATCGGATGACGGCAGATAGAGATCAATATTTGAGGCAAAGCTCTATTTTGGAAGAACGAATCTTTGGTTCTGAATCTAATATTAAAACCTTTGAAGAAACCAAAGACAAAATGATAGGTGCCTTTGCTGAACTCTTCCATGTTTGTACTGCAGAAGCTCGAAGATCTATAGCATACACAACTATACTGGGCTCTCGCGAAAAACGTCTGGCAGAATTACAGAAAATGATTGAAGATCTGCCAGCTCCGCCTTAGAAATTTTTTGTACCCAAATAAATAATTTTATCTTCTATCATTTTCTTTATTTTGCTGATATACTATTTCCAATCATAAAATAAATAAAATATATTTTAAAATATGTGTGAGATAGAAAACAATTATCAGAGGTAATATGGACATGATAAGTCTTCCAAACTCAATAAAGTAGATTATATCTATCCAGAGGTAATGTGGACATGATAGATAATAAATCTTGTTTTCTTTTTTAGAGTATACAACACTATCAGAGGTAATATGAACATAATAGATCGTAATAACTCAAAGAAAATTAGATTAATATCTATTCAGAGGTAATATGGATATGATAGATAATAATAAAAAGAAGTAGATTTAATATTTATTCAGAGGTAATGATGAAATGATAGATAATAAATTTGAAATTAGCTGGTAAGATAGAAAATGAAAATTCCCTTTTAGGAGAATAAATAATCAGCTTAACCAAACCTTGGTAGCTGGGGAATAAAGAAGAAATTCAAACGTAGTATTTCTTCAAGAATTTACCATTAATTGGCATCATGAGCAAATCTCCATTAGGTTTAGATAACCTATAAGCACCATTAGAAAATATAGTTTCGACTACATAAGGACCTTCCCATTTAGCTTAGAACTTGTCTTTACTCTTATGAGTCATAACCATTGGTTTTCGGACAGCAAGAACCAGTTCTCCTACTTTAAATACCCTTTCTTTAACTTTGCGATTGAAAGCTCGAGATATGCGGGCTTGATACAGCTCAATGTGCTGTTCCGCTTGAAGACGCTTCTCATCCAAACCTTCAAGTTCTTGGAGTCTTAAGCGGTCTTTATTCTCCGTAGTTTACTCATTAGCAATGGTTATTCTAAGCGATGGTATCTGGATCTCCAGTGGAAGAACAGCTTCACATCCGTAAACCAATGAAAATGGTGTAAAACCAGTTAGAGTTCGGACTGTTGTTCGATAAGCCCATAAACATTCTTCTAGTTTCTCATTCCAATCAAGTTTATTGGAAGAGACGAACTTTTTAAGAAGTATAATAATAGTTTTGTTGAAAGCTTCTGCTAAACCATTAGTAGCTGGATTGTAAGATGTAGAAGATAAGTTCTAGATCCGATTCTTGTCACAAAATCGATAAAACGCCCGACTAACAAATTATGGTCCATTATCATGGATTATCCTTCGGAAAATCCGAAAACGATAAATGACATGATGTTTGATGAAGTTAACCATATTAGACGTTTTTAATTCAAGAAGAGGAACTGCTTCCGCCCATTTAGAAAAATAATCAGTTATAACTAGGATAAACCGATGCCCTTTAACAGAAGGGGGATTAATTGGACCAATAATATCCATACCCTAAGCTTCAAAAGGCCAAGAAGCTGCTGTAGGATGTAAATATTCAGAGGGTTGATGAATAAAATCAGCAAGAATCTGGCACGCTTTATACCGTCTGGCATAATCCACTGCGTCTGCTATCATAGAATGCCAATAATAGCCCATTCTTCGAATACGGTCTTGTAAGTTTGGACCTAGTTGATGCATCCCACAAACTCCATCGTGAGCTTCATGAAGTGTTTACTTGGCTTCTCTTTCCGAAAGACAACACAATAAAAGTTCGTCATAAGAAGGACGATACAACACGTACATTGAAGAATCATAGTAAAATTGAAATGATCGTCTTTTGATTGATGCAGCTTCCTTTGGATATTCCATAAACTGCATAATCAATAAATAGACTTCTCCAATCCTTTTGCTGAGAATTTGATTCGGTAACATAACTCTGTTCGATATACAAATTATTCTTGACACAGAATAGATCTCTATCCAATAAAGTGATAGTATTTTGTCTTCTGATTGGAACTGCTAAATCTGCAGCTAAACTAGAAAGAGTGTCAGCTTCCAAATTTTGAGAATGTAGTACGAATTCAATGAAGAACCCATTAAATAAAAGAGCCAATTCGATTACCACTTGATGATATGGAATGTGGTCAGGATTTCTGACTTAATATGTCCCTCTGACCTGATTAACGATCAGTTGAGAATCTTCATAAGCTTCTAAAAACTCAATGTCTAATTATTTTGCTACTTGAAGACCAATTAGCAGAGCATTATATTTTGCCACATTATTGGAACATGGTTCGTTGAGGGAAGAAGCACGGTATATGACCATTTTATCAGGAGAGACCAATACGATGCCTACTCTAGAGACAATATTGTGTTTTAGCCGAACTCATGATGCTCCGTCAAAGTATAGTTGCCAAATATCATCCCTCAAAGTCATGTTGCAATCTATGACTTCATCTAGAATGTCGTCATATAGCTTAGAAGTTTTAGGTATCGGATGAGCTGCTAAGAAGTCAGCTAACGCTTGACCCTTCACTAATTTTTGAGGTATGTAGACAATATCATAGGGGGTAAGCAACATTGCCCAGGTAGCTAACTGGGAGTTAAGAATTCTTGGTTTCTTCATTAATACCCGAATAGGATTTATTCTGGATATGACATAAATAGTTTGTCCCGATACATAATGTCACGTCTTTTGAATGACAAAAACCAAGGCGAGACATTCTTTTCCACATGAGTATATCTGTGTTCAGCCCCAACTATCATTCGACTGAGATAATAAATTTCTTGTTCATGACCTTTATCACTTTTCTGTGCAAGAAGCGCACCAAGAGAATGATCTAATGCTCGAACATACAACAAAAATGGTCTTCTCCACTACTGGGGGTACTAAAATAGGTTGATTTGTAAGGTATTGCTTGATGTCATTGAATGCTTTTTGACATGCTTCATCCCAAACAAATGACACACCCTTCTTCAATAAACGAGAGAAATGTTGACATCTCCCAGAAAAATTTGATATACATCTCCTGATATAAGCAATGCGACCTTGAAAGCCATAGAGTTCTTTCAGATTACGTGGAGGACGCATTTCAAGAATTGCTTTGACTTTATCAGGATCAACATGGATACCTTGAGAAGTAATAACAAATCCCAAAAACATGCCACTAGAAACCCCTAAGAAAGACTTAGTGGGATTCATCTTTAATTGATGTCGACGCATCAACTCGAATACTGTCTTCGAGTCTTGAATGTGATCATCTTTTAATCGACTTTTGACGGCGATATCATCCACGTAACATTCAACTATTTTTCGTAGATGTTCTTAAAAGATATTGCTCATGGCCCTTTGATATGTAGCACCGGCATTTTTTAAACCAAAAGGCATAACTTTGTAGCAATAAACTCCAAGGGGTGTACGGAAAGCAGTGTACTTTTCAACTCCTGGATGCATCTTAATCTGATTGTATCATGAGAATCCGTCCATGAAATACGTACGTTCAAAACCACATGTATTGTCTATCATGACATTAGTGATCGGAAGTAGAAATTCATTTTTTGGACAAGCTGCGTTGAGATCTCAAAAATCTATGCAAACTCGAACTTTTCCATTCTTCTTCATGACAGAAACAATATTGGCAACCTAATCTGGGTGTTGTTCTTCACGGACAAAGCCACATGTGATCAGCTTTTTAACTTCTGCTTCAATTGCATCCATAATATCCGTTCAAAAATGCTGCTGTTGTTGTTTTACAGGTTTGGCATTAGGAAGAATATTGAGTTTATGGATAACTAATTTAGGATCCAGACCTGGTATATCTTTATAGCTCTATGCAAAGATATCAATATTTTTTTTATCAGCATTATCAACTCTTCTTTTTCATCTTCGGAAAGATTTTTGCTGATAAATATTGGCTTTGACGTAGTTTCGTCTCCAACATCAATCTCGAGAATTTTATCTTCTGTGGGTGGCTGTCGCTGTTCAAATCGAAGCTTCCACTGAGTATCCATTTGTTGTGCCCAAGGGTCATTTTTAAATAGTTCAGACTCATCATCGGTTTGAACCATATTAACTGAAGAGACGTGCTCAGATTTAACATACTGGACTCCTTCAGAATATAAGGATTGTAAAGAACTGGAAGAAAATTCTTCTTACATATATTCATTCAACATGTGGAATGTATCGTATCCCAAACCATGATGGGTTCGTTGATAAAACAGATCACGACATAATGATAATTGTTTACCTTTCCCTTGATTGAGACCTAACATGGTTTTCAAATCATATCCTATATTTTGGTAATCTTAAGAGATTGTTGACTATATCTGTCAATTCTGATTTTTCCTTTATCTTTCTCTTCGAGATTATCTGTTTATATAACAGGAATATTCCGAGCCAAACCAAACACAATTTGACGCTGGTTTTTCTAATTAGATGAGATCACAAAATAAGATTCTTTGTGACGTCTATAAGTTATACAAGCTTGTGATGATGATGCAACAGGTAGTAAATAAGGAGTAGATGTTAGGAACATCTGAGCATAGGGCCCAACATCTACATGAGGAGGAAAAGAATTCTCTTTATGATTAATATATAAAGTTCCCTCTGTATTTATGTCAGTTTTATGTTGATGACTTTGATTATCAATAGATAAAGTTATTCTTTCAATAAATTTGACAGCCATATACTCCAAAAGGAAATCTTTATTAAAATAAGCAAACACAGATTGATCAATATTTACATCATTGACAGACTGATTACTACACTTCGGATTAATCATTAACGGACCGTCATCCGTCTTCGGCGTGGACTTGCCAAGGTTGATAACTAGTGGTTCTGGATCAGTTGTACGAGAAGTACGTCCTTTAACCTTGATCATAAGTGGTTGATCACTAGTGTTGGTTTGAACCTGACTTTTGACTGGAACCTTCACAGATTCATCAGACATAGCTTGAGTTCTTCCTTTAACTTTAATCACCAAAGGTTCATCATTGACAGGTTGGGGTTGAATTCGACCTTTAACCTTAATCTTCAAAGGTTGATCTTCTGAAGGCGATTGATCTTCTGAAATCGATTGATCTTCTGCAAGCGATCGATCTTCAGCCATATCAAATATTTCCTTCACATGCTCCTGTGATAAAGTATTGAATCCGAGAAATAGGCTACAACACCTTTAAAAGGATTGAGATATGCAAATTCAGTCTTCACGATCCCCTGAGAATCCACATACTTGAAGCATTGGTGAAGAGTCGAAAGAACAATGTTATGTTCATGTATCCATGGTCTTCCGAGTAGGATATTATAAGATACGTCTGAGTTGATAACATAGAAAGTTGCCATGGTTCGAAGATCACCTATTTGAATCTTCAGACGAATTTTTCCCAATGGTTCACTTCTTCCAGAATTGAAACCAACAATTGTCGTACTAGTGTAAGTCAACTCACTAGTAGGAATCCTCAATTGTCGTAGCATACTCTGAAGAATAATGCTAATGGAAGACCCAAGATCAATGTAAATCTTGTCAATTTTGGTAGAGTCAATATACCCTGTATAACACAAAGGCTTGTCATGTCGATTATGCTTCAATAACATATCTTCTTGTGTGAAAGTAATGTTAGGAATTGATTCCATCACACTGTGGTATTGGAGACATGACACCGGTGTATTGTTGGGACTTTTGAGTTGAGCTAAGCATGAATCTTCCTGTAGCAATGCTTTATTCAAGGTTTCTCGACTTTTTTTAGAAAGACGGAGTAACTCAAAGATGGAAAGCCTAGCCGTGGTATTGGCTAATTAGGCTAGAATGTCAAATTTATAGGGTTTCATCAACCCTTCATTTAAACCAGGGTTTAGTGGGACGTCAAAACGTACTGCCTTTTGTTTTCCTTTTTCAACCACTGATGGCTTAGAAGGTCTTGCCTCGGTAGGAATAGAAGATGACTGAGTTGGCAGTATTTCAGCGGCATCATCCACTTCTTTGGAAGTTCCCTCGTAATCTTTGTGGTAGTCTTTTCCAGATCTCGTACCAGTTAGACTCTTCTTCAGACTCAGGAGAATGAAGTACCATATTATAGGATTTAGTCTTCTTTCCCTTAGTCTTCGCCTTACGGGAATTTTTAGGAGGAATCTCAAATCCCAATCCGACGAAAGATTTCTGACCTTGAATTTGTAAAGGAACTCGCATACCTTTACCATTGGTCAAGCCTTCCACTTTTTAAAAGTCATAGCCCATTTTCTTCATGAGATGGACCGATTGTTGACTGTACATGCGAATGGGTAGCGGACTTTCAATAGACAGTCCAACATATGAAGAAGGAACGGAGACTCCAGTAGTCGCCATGGTAGAAATTTTCGGTACAGGAGGTAAAATCCCAGCCGGAGCTTTCTCATAGGCAGCAAAAACTTGTTGTGCTCCATACAGAGGGACAATATTCATGGCTAACCATTGCTGATGGGTAAGCTTTAGTTTGGTAGAAGGAGCCAAACTTGGAGGACATATGTTCAGACCCCTTAGCCTATCTTTCAAAGGGATGTCATCCCACATATGATCAGAATCATCATAATCTGGGGTAACATCATGAGAAATCATATTGCAGGTTCTGACTTTTTGACCTTTCTTGGATTTTGAAATTTTACTTTCATGTTCCATTTCAGGTACTAGGTCAGGATGTACCTACATAATTTCACCATTTTTCAAGGTGAGAGGCAATAGTTCTTTACTTTGATCTCTGACAGGTGGAAGATTCACAATCTTCATTGTCGCCTTCGGAATCGGGACAATCCCATCAGGAACTTGATGTGGAGGAAAACCTTCAAATTATAGAGAAATCATATTAGTTGTGACTGTATGCTTATAATAAGTTAAAGCGATAGCTTTAGCTTTTATCAACTCTTGTATCTTCTTCTTCAAGACATAGAAAGCCTTAGTATGATGATTTATGTATCTATGATAGATACAATACATGGGATTATCAGTCAAATCCACCTCATTAGGTCATTTTGGATCTATAATCTGGAGTTTACCACTCTTTACAAGACATTGGAATATCCCAGGAATATCATTGTCATCGAAAGAGTACTCTTCTTTCGGCTTAGAAGATTCCGGATTACTTGGTGTAGTTTTGGATTTTGAAAGGTTCACCACCACGGTTTCCTTTCCTTTCCCATTGCGATTACTAGAATTGTTACCTAAAGAGGCTTTCTTTTCTTTATCTTCTGAAGTGAAGAGCATTCCATGTTCACGAGCCAATCTACTATTGGTCTTAGCTGAAACCACTGCTATAATAAACGAGGCCCAATCTGTGAATTAAGAGCCTATAAAAATAGCGATGGTTGGTCACAGATTTATTTTGCATGTATCAATTAATGCTGAATCTGGCATACCCGGAGGCATTTTCAAAGTAGCCTGTCAGAAATATTCGATAAACGTCCGAGTATCCTCTTTCTCTTTTTGTTTAATCTCTATTAAGGAGGACATATTCATGTCCATCCCTCCTTCATAGAAACGGAAGAGAAACATTACTTTGAATTCGTCAAAAGACGATATACAATTATCAGGTAGACTGCGATACCAATCGTATGCCGTACCCGTCAAACACCCAATGAAGACTCAGATGAGCAGAGCATCATTCTTCTGTAGATGCACAGTCGTAATATCAAAATAATTGATATATTGACTTGGAGAAGCCTTTCCATCAAATAATACCATAGACTGTGGCTTGAATTTAGGAGAAAAGGGCATATTATTCTAATAGGGAGGATAAGGTTGCTTGATCCCCAACTTCTGGAGCTGATCTTTATGCTTAAGAACTTCGAATTGTGCTTTTAACTCCCAAACTGCTTGAATAGCTTCATTATTTTGAGGGAGTATGTTTGATTGAATAGTAGTTGGACGTACCATAACCCCCACCGGAGGTGATACATCTTCTGGGATGAGAGGATCAGGAGATGCGGAGTTTTGATTAATAACAGGCTCTTAACTCAGATTATTCAAAGGTATGTCAACCCCTTGACTATCTTGAGTTTGTGCAGCTACCTGTACTGGTGTTATCACTACAGGTTGGACTGTTTGCTGAGTCGTTATTATCTGATGCATATTTTGCATCATTGCAAGCATATCATTTATTGATTGTTCTACCATAGAAAGATGTTGTTCTGTATGAGAAGTAGACGTCTCCTGTTCTTCTCCGATAACATAAGATTCAACTTCTCTTGAACATACAGAGGGATTGTTATAGAGATATGAATCAACGCTATCAGTTTCTGACTCCAAATACTGGGTACTCCCAGCCTCTAAATCTGAAGAATGCATACTTAAGGTCGTTCACTTCTTGACCGAGTATGTTGATATACTCCTTCAAAAGTGTCAAGGATTCGGTTGAACCATTATTGACTTGGAGTCCGGGATGAATTGCGTCTTGGACGTCGTCCTCTATTGATATGAGATGCCATATTAACCGATGCATAGGACAACTCATGTTCTTGGTCATCAATTTGATGCTGAGGTACGTTGTAGCTTAATCGGTCGAAAACTGACCGTTTAGTAGTAGAACAGCAACATTTGATCATAATTTGGTGACATTCACAATGATGATTTTCTTGAGGAAGTGTCCCAGGAGATTTTTTGTTTTTACGCTTTTGCACAAGTAACTCGCGTAAATCAGAAGAATTGGAAGATAACATTTTTTTACATTTGGGATAGAGAAATATTTAGTCCCTTGTGTAAAAAGAAGGTTACTAGCTTCATTGGCAGAAGAAAGCAGTACATTTTTACGCGCTTGAAGTTGTGTGCGTAAATCCTGAGTTGATTTTTGTGCACTGAGAATACCATCAATATTGCGCGTAATCCTAAGATTAGGCACTTTACGTAAAGCAGCACTAGAGGATTGTTGGCATAAAATAGAAGTTTTGCCAGCATTTCTTGTCTCCTTGGATAAATCAAAAGAATTGTTTATCATAGGAGACTTGTTTTTACGCTGTACACGTGTAGGCAAGTTTACTTTAGATGCAAAAGCACCATTGTGAACTTTATCTACCTTGTCACCAACAGAAGATTTGCCTTTACGTGTATAACGCAAAATAGGAGTATCTGCCACGTTACAGATGGAAGATTTGCCTTTACGCGTATAGTGCAAGACATGATTGTCTACCACGTCACAGACGGGAGACTAAATTTTACGCACAGGGCAAAATACTGAAGTAGGAACTGCCTCGTCAGAGATGGGAGCCCCAACAACATGAGTGGGAAGAATTCCCTTGCCTTCAGAGACAATGGAGAGATCAGAGGGTGATTTGGACTTAGGGATCCAAACTTTGCGCACCTTTCATGATTTTTGCACATTGGAGTAGCGAGCACTACCCCAAATTCGGAGCATTTCTTCGTAAGCAGTCTGATCAAATTGAACGACCAAAGTCTTCTTCGTCGATCCAATTGACACATCATCGTATTGAGCAATTGCTTTCTCGTCAGAGGAGAAAGTCGCCCCCAGCAGAGTCGCCATTTTTTTCACTTAACAAAATGCCCTTAAGGCTTTTGAAAGAAAACAAGAAAAAGTGTACAAGTAAATTCTAGAGAGTATTGTTATGGAAGTCTGATCTGAGAGTGATCATTTGTTCCTTGGACAACACGATGATGATGAAAAAACTGTTTGGAGATGAACAACTGGAAGAACTAAGTCACCAGAAAGGTATCGACACAATTGGCACTGATGGCACAGTCGAATGCTTTCCTGCTTTGCTTCACTCTGTTCTTGAGAAAAAGTTGAAGAAAACACTCTAGAAAATCACTTTTCTCTGAAAGTATCTGGGCTCCAAAATCTTGTCCCTCTTTCATAAAAAAAAAGTCTTTATATAGACTTGTCTTCTGTGCGTAAAAAGCATCAATATTGGGTCTCTACGCAGGCTATTAGAATAACTGTTACCCATGTACAGAAATTGGCTTCTACGCATGTTGACACATGTCCCATGATTCAATAAAATAAGGAGAGCACGTACACACGTTCTTTGAGGCGTGTGGCATGAAGGCCACGTCAGAAAACCACGTTCCCATATAATCAGGACAAACTGTGCATAAAAAATGTTGTTTAAATATGTCCGAGCGTAAAATAGCTCAAAATAAACTTCCTGCGTAAAGTGGCTAAAAGTAGCCTTGAGCGTAAAGGCTCAAATAAACTCTACGCGCGCAAAAAGAGTAGCTGAGATAGCCTTGAGCGTAAAAGCTCAAATAACTCTTATGCGTAAAGAGGAAGCTGTTCTTCAAGCGTAAAGCAGCTCATTAGCATGCTAATCAACAAACTTCTCGACTTTTGTGCAATCATTTGTCAGAAAATCAATCTGTCAGAACAGTATCTTCGTGCATTTAATGCAGTATGGACTGCTCATTCCTCGCATAAAGTCTGAATTTAAGACTTGCGTAGAGTTTTGAGTTTGACTCAGTTTGACCTTTGCGTAAAGTCTTATTTGGAATTATCCTTGCGTAAATAACTCAATTTCCTTGACTTGGTCTTCGAAATTTATTTACGCTCAGTTGTTACTTTTTGACAGGTTTAGCATTGGATAGGATGTTGATTCGATGCATAGTGAATTGCGGGTCTAACCCCGACATGTCTTCATGGCTCCAAGCAAAGACATCGATGTACTCTCGGATAAGCTGTATCAGAGATTCTCTGTCTTCTCCAGTCAAGCTTTTGCTAATGAAGATGGGTTTAGGAGAAGCCTCATCTCCTAGCTCGACTTGGGCGACTTCGTCTATGATGGAAGGTTTTCGATGTTCGAAATGCCAATCCCATTGGGATCATAGGCATTGAGCCCATGGTTCATCCTCGGAGAATTCGAACATATGGTCTTCATCTTCGAGTGGGGGATCTGCAGTGACCATGTAGACTGATAATATCTTATTAAAGGTATGGCTGATACTGGTATCAGAGTCCCAGGTTGAGGAATAAGAAGAGTGAGAGTGCATTATAACATCCAGCTCCGAACTATCCGAAGTTGTTGTGGGTGTAACATAACCCAACCCTCAGCGAGTAATTTTTAGCCTTTCACTTAGGAGCACGAAGTCGTAAGGGAAGGCGTCGGCCTTTGCCATAATTCAGTCCTTTATCACCGTCAAGTCGTAGCCCATCTTCTGGATAAGATATTTTGCTTGAGCGGTGTAATAGTAGAGCTGCATCTTACCATTTTTGGGGTCTGTTTCTGCCTGAGCCAGTCACTGATGATGCTCTAATCGATCGAAGATGATAGGTTTCTTATCTTTCTTCTTTGTGGAACCAAGAAGTAGATATTGTAGGAAGAGACAACTCGGCTTGCCAAGTTAGCGGTTGTCACTTGAGTTTGCAACATATACAGTATATTGTCTAAGAGATACATAGTGTTCCAGTGTGCACAAGAGTAATTCAAAGACAACTTTCTATTAATGAAATACGAAACTTTATCCCAAGGGATTACATCATCTAAAGAATGTACCTCAGCATTGGCACACATGTAGTCCCCTAACTCCTCGTCAATGAGAACCCGGGCTGCCATGGGAGAAGGTGGAAGTGGTCTCCGCTTCAGTTTGACTACCAAGGGTGTTGGAGCCGGAGATTCTTGAAACTTTGAGGCTGCCTTCGGGGCCTTTCTGGGGAGTTTATTCGAATGGGCTCCTGGCTGGCAGTCGAAGCTATCGGGGGTGAGTGAGCGGGTGCCTTTCCTCGAAGCTTGATGATAAGAGGTGCTGGTATCTAGGGAGGCTTCCCTTTTAGTCGAACCCTGAAAGGCTCTTCAACAATAATTGCGCTCTCTGATGCCGTTTCTGCTTCATTATCGACACCATTAGCGTCATCATCCCAGGGGACTGACTTGTACAGGTCAGCATCAGTACATTATGCTTCGAGACCTTAGAACGGGTCGATGTCAGCGAACTCGGTCTTGATATTCCCGTCGTTGGCCACATGCTTCATGTATTAATGGAGAGTGAAGGGTATGATCATGTATTCATAGATGGATGGTCGAACAAACAACATGTTGTAGTTTATATCTGTAGAAGCATGAAAAATCTCAGCTGAAGACATCCTTTCGCCAAAGCGCAGAAGATGTAAAAGACTCAGGCTCAGTGCTATAAAAACAAAACAAAAGATATGGAGAGAAGTCCCTTCATTGTTAAGTCTACCAAAGTCTAGTGCAGACACATCAAGATAATACATAAGGGACTAATGTCGTTCTTCTATAAAGGATCTAGTACAGATTCGACAGAAGCCTAGAGGGATCTACAAGGGATATAGTCTTCATTGAAGCGCAACCTTCCTTCTTCTCGATACACATGCTGGAGGATTGATCTCCACCAAAGCATGTTCTGATATTCTTGTGGGTGCAGCCTCTCAGAAGCATATCAGCAACCCAGCACTTAAAGAATCCAGAGCCTTCGAGCCAGAGACGCAGCCACCTGCATGCGCCAACCTCAGAAACAAGACGGTGGTAGGGCCCTCCTCCCCTTCTTTTATTCTAAAAGCCAGTATCTTCACTCCAGAGTCGTAACTATCTGCCTGCACCAATATCAGATGCGTAAGGGTGTCATACCCTTCCCTTTCCAGCCAACGCCTTCACTATTCAGAGGTGCAGCTACTTACTTACGTCCGCATGAGGCGCAGGATGGTGATATGCTCACACCATCTCCATTCCTATGGCGCAGATATCTGTTCTGGATCAAAAGCTTAAGTCACTTCTTAACAAGAGACTTGGGAACTCCCATCGCAACCAATGCTAGTCAACCTGTCGCTCCAAAAGCACAATAACCTCGCCAACTTAAAGCACAAGCCTACTTGTCGCCTACAACACAGTGACTCTGGTAGCTCGAAACACAGCTTCGTAAGTTGCTCTATATGGACAGAAGTCTCGTCGTCAATCGTAGCCAAGTCTACTCGTCGCCTGAAAGCACAGGGTTTCCGTCGTCTCCAGAAGCACGATCTACTCGTCGCCACAGAAGCACAACAACACTTAGTCCTCACCAGAGGCGCATGAAGCATGGGTCCACCATAATTGGTTTGTTTAAACCTCCTCTTGCAGAGAAGATTGGGATTAAATCATGATTGATATCATATCGGATTGATTTAAATCTTAGATGAGGATCAATTAGATTCCAAATCTGAGATAAAATCCTAAGCTTTACTCGACTGTATCCGAGCAAGTAAATCAGCACGCGCTACGTGTCACCTCCTACGATTATGTTCATAACCACCAAAGATCTCGTTTGAGGAGAATCTCGATGTCCGCCACGTGTCAGCGCCGCAGAAGTCCGTACCGTGCAATGATGGCAGATTCTTTCATATCTCAGGAACTTAATGCACATTGCGTATATGCTCGGTTCTCTATAAATAGAAGGACTTCTTCTTCCACCAAAGCATCGATCGAAAGAGAGAGGGAACATTGACAATCGATAATCTTCAAAGGAGCAGCGATCTCCATCCACGAAGAGTCGGCCACCCTCATACACCTATCAACCAAAGAACCGACCAACCAACCATTTTCAAGGGATCTTCTCATCCAGACAGCCTCTTAATCGGTGACCCCAGATGTAAAACCCCTTAATTTTTAAAAATTTGAATTGATTATTAATGTGAAATTATAGCTGAGACAAAAGTAAGAACTAATTATAAGTATGTGAATAATAATCATAACTAGTAATAACAATGAATTATATATATATATATATATATATATATATATAAATATATATATATATATATATATATATATATATATACAAAAAAATATATATATATTTATGTATATATTATATATATATATATATATATATATATATATATATAATATATAATCGAGATGCCTGCACCTCGCCGTTGACCTCAGCATCGCCAAAGAACGGAGGAAAATCGAGCTGTAAAATAGGACACTGCTTCGTAAACGCAGCAAGGTACCCATCTTCATATCCTGATTTCTCCATGTCCTTTCATTCGTTTTGGCTTCTACGAACTTCTATGCGAAGCCCATATGACCCTCTTCGAGATCCTCGAGGTGGATTTCAATACAACCTATCGACTTGCTCGAAAAATCGAGACGAAGTTGAAGAAAACCTATTTTCTAAACTGTTAAAAACTGTTTAAAATGACAAATTGGAAGCCAATTTGTGATCTGTACATTAGGGTTTCACAGAAACTAATTGAATATAGTCAAATACAATATAACCGAGTTTGCAACACACCGGTTAAACCAACTTTTTGATTATTATGCACAATTTTATTCAGTGTTGAAGTTGATAGAAAAATTGTATTAAAAGTATTAAAATTTCTGAAATTTTCCCGATACGATGTGCACCCCGAAAAACCAGGCGATGTGGTCGCACACTATATACATCGAAAGGCGCGTATGGATGTTGCCGACGTGTGGGAACAGACGGAACCCGATTTCGTTGCGTGTGCGCGACAAAATCAGTACGTATTCGTCGAGATACCTCGTATCGACCTTTTGCAAACTTGGCCATAACTTCGTGCACGTTCGTCGGATCGACACGATCCTTGGGCATGAGTACCGAATTGTTTATCTAGTCCTGTGTTCCAAGTTTGGTCCGATTCTGAGAAGGTCGACCGGAATACCTATTTTGCGGGCCCGCAACCCGCTCCAACGGGCAAATTTGTGCAAGGCCTACCGGAATCCAACTTTGGACATACGGTTGGGTTCGCCTTCTCAAATCAGACTTGTAGACATGTAGTTTGACGACTTTAGAGACCGTAGATACTGGCACACGTTTCGGTGCAAAAGGGTCCAACGGCGGACATCGTTTTAACCGAAAATTACGATTTTGCCCCGGTTCCAAAATTAGACTTTTTGACAGGCATTTTCTAGGTATATTACTTATTTCGAGTACGTTCTTGATGTTTGTATTAGCATCCAGAGTTGTTTGGAGATTGTGATATTTCTTTTGCTGACATTGTGATTTTTGGTCTTGCCACCTTCGCACCACCAGGCAAGATACCTTACCACCTTACTCTTTGATTTACATATTCTTATTTTCAGTTGTTATTTTTAGCATTTCTTATTTGTTGTTATTATACAACTGTGCGTCCATGTCACACTTGGGTGCAAGCGACTCCATTAGTCATTTTCTTGCTTTGATTTTATTCTCTTATATTGACTTAGTCTAGTGACCACCCATTTGTGATAAGGTATTGGTATATCTCATATGGCCTTGACACCTACTTTACCATATATTGTGGGTCACATATAGGACACGTACTCGCGTAGTCGGCCGTCCACCGATACGTATGAGGCGTGCGACGGTTAGGAGTAACTGCCAATAGAATTGCATGCTAGTAGACTTGGCAGTTATTATAGGTTCATGGGAGTCATGGATGTGACTCCACTAGGCTTGGAGTGGAAAGAATAGTTCCTTGATGTATGGGCCACATATTCATTGCTATTTCACCTGAAGCTCCCCTGGAGACGCAGGTTCAGCTTACTATTACTGATTCCCTCTGACGTTCATGGAGCGTTATGGACATTTTATTACTGATTCCCTTTGACGTTCACCGAGTGTTATGGACTGAGATGATAGGTTCACGAAGGAAGGGATGATGCCACTGCTATACAGCCCGAGTGCCCATATATGAAGGATTGTTCTTTATTGTATATTTACTATAGTACGGTTAGGCACCCTATTGCATGCGTCCCTTTATTTTCTATTATATATCACAGTTTAAATGGCATGGTATTTTTTTGTATCTTGTTACGTCCCTCTCAGGACCTGTTTATCTCTCCAGGATTAGACGATTTCCTACAGGAGTACAGAGCGACATTGGATCCATCTTTTGTGGGTGACGAGGCGTTTCCCTCTGACATTTAGCTTTATTCTTATCTTCGAGATTATTGAGACTATGTAGTGAGCATCTTATGTTTTTCCTTTTTCTT
This sequence comes from Iris pallida, assembly GCA_029216955.1. Taxonomy (NCBI): domain Eukaryota; kingdom Viridiplantae; phylum Streptophyta; class Magnoliopsida; order Asparagales; family Iridaceae; genus Iris; species Iris pallida. The sequence continues at coordinate 25,623,621 of JANAVB010016195.1, forward strand.
TCTATTTTGCGGAGGTTGGACTCCGATCATTTGAGACTATTTTTATAGCTGTTTGGAGTGGGTATGTCCACCCAGCTATCTCTTTGATACACTTATTATTTATTGGACTCTTATTTATTCTGTGTTGAGCTGTGATGAGATTAGATTATATCATTCTGGCCTGTGATTATATTATATTTACAGCTTATGTACGTATACGTGGATTCCATATATTAGAGTATTCTTCGTATATGTGCAGCTGGCATGATTGCATACTCGGTCCTAAGTATGTTGGGACTGGGGCGTTATATGTTTTTGTGGTGGCCCATGCAGGTCAGAAAATATTGTTGGGTTACATGACTGTGCCCAACAAGCCTGCATATAAGTAGTATCTCATCCAAAACTACTACCTCCTCTGACTTCCAATCTTTTCGAAATTCCTTGGATTAATTGATTTACCTCATATCTAACCTTTCCTTATATCATTCTACTTTCTTCTTCGTGCCAACAATATGCATCTAAGAAGCGGACACACTTCTGCCTTAGCCCTCACATATGGTGAGAAGGCTACCCCGGAGGGCCAGAATCCTTCGATGACTCTGGTAGCCCCATACTAACCAGGACAATAACAGCCTACCTCGACCCCATCGACGGTACATCGTAAGACACAAGCATCCCCAGTCAGCCAGGCTGGGCAGACCACTACAGTACCACCAGGAGGGAATGTGCCACTACAACCACCACCACTATTCCCTTAGCAGCTTCAGCCACAGTCGGGCCCTCAGATGCCCCTACCACTGACTGATGGGAGCCCTACCACTTAGTTCATGTACGCCATAATGCAGGCTCAGTGGAAACAGATGGAGTTGATGAGGCAGAGCATAATGACGAAACTGACTAGCCCCCACCTCCACCTCCGACATCGACAGCAACACCGGCTCTGCATCCTTATGAAGGCTCTATCAAGAACTTTACAGATATGAACCCCAAGTCCTTCAGAGGTACTGAGATGCCACTAGAGGTGTCGGCATGGCTTATTAGCCTGGAGAAGCTACCGAAGGCATCCCAGTTGCCAGCTCGAGATTGGATGACAGCAGTGGACCTACTATTAGAAGATAATGCTTACCACTTGTGGAAGGCGGAAGAAAGACGATTAGGCACCGGGATCACTTGGAAGGAGTTCTATGATCTATTCTATGAGAGATTCTTCCCTATTCATGTTTGAGACGGTCTATACGACCAGTTCCTTCATCTGAAACAATAAAATATGACAGTTGATGATTATGACTCAGAATTTAATCGCCTAAGTAGATTTGGTGCGGGACTGATCCTGACAGAGTTAGAGAAGATGAGAAGATTCCATCAGTGGCTTGTACTAGAGCTCAAGTCTTATACGACTATCCAGTCTCGAGTCTTCCATTCAGCTGTCTTGAAAGAAGCTCATGCTCAGGAGATTCTTCGCAAGGAGCAACAGCAGACATCGAGACGCCATACACCAGTAGTCACACCGGCTAGAGCTACTCAGGATGGACCTATCAAGAGGCCCACATGACAGTATCAGCAGAGGCCCACCCTATATCAGAAACCCGTTTGCCAATACTGTGGAAATGAAGGACATATCCATAGAGACTGTCAAATCCATCATGGATGGTGCTTGCGGTATGGATCCAGCCAGCAAATGGCCAACGATTGTCCAGAGCAGCATGTGATAGTATATGCTCGACAAACCCCGAGGCCGGCAGCTCCTATACTCCCAACACCCCGACCAAGACAACAGGTGTCTGGGCTTATAGCACCAACAGTAGAAGCTCCTCGCCCACTATTACCACCCCAGCCAGTGCAGCACGACAAGACTAGAGTTCAGGACCCCCATCAGAATTACGGACATGCCTTCTCGTTAGCAGTGGAGAATGTAGAAACAGAAGAAAAAGTCGTAGCAGGTATGATTTTAACTTTTCTATTCCCTGTTATCATGACTTTTGACACAAGATCCATGCATCATGAGTTTAGCCAAGGCCGAAGAAATTCATGCAGTAGGATGATTATATTAGCACGAACACTGGACACGGCTTAGACTCTTAAACCTCGAACTACTTGTGTTTTCATTCAATCATAAATCCCGCGTACTAATGTTTGGACTAGCCTGACTAAACACTGCTATTATAGCCTAGATTTGCAAGCTTATCCTTATCAAGCTTGTTCATGACATGTGTATATTGGGGACGCCCACTAACATATTGTCTAATCAGAATCAGTGTATTATGGTCTGATCAACCTTAGTGCAGTTGGTTCGCTTTTATTGCTTATTCTACGTGGATCGAGATATAAATGTCTCTAGGATCTCATCCGCAACTGCCTTGACAACTCTATTTGAATTATTAAAAAGCCTCTGGAACCCCATATTCATATTCGATCCTCTTACCCTGGAATACTTATTATTTTCACCTTTACGAATTTTGGAAAGACAGATGCTCGTATTGGGGAAAGATAGACCTGGAATGTCCTCCTCAGCTCGCCATACCATCTATATCCATGAAAGCTATAATTATACAATAATCTAATGCTGTTTAAAATCGAAGTACGGTCTTTAAAACTTGACCCATATCTATCACATCTCGTATCCTATTACATCATGTATATTCTTCCACAAATTGAGGTATGACCTTCCGACTCGAACCATTCTAACTCCATTAAACCATAGAACGGTGTCTTTTTTAACTTCTAAAAATGAATTATTATAGAATATAGATTGTAGAGCCCCGATAGAATTTAGAATGTACTAGGATTGCCAATTGATTAGAATAAGTGGTTTCTGTTAGAATGATAATTAGTGCCTCATGAACTACCACTTTCTATCTAGATCATTTTGAGTCCCCAACCGTGACATTAAGATTCAAAGCACGAGACCAGCTGTTACCTTCCAATAAATTCCATATACAAGACCTAGATGAGTCCACCTTCACCTAGACATATCATGTCCCACTAAAACACGTCCCCTTGTCCTATATTTTCATGATACGATTTTCGAGTAAAAAGGAATAATGATAAACCTTGTCGTAATACCGACGAATCTTTCAGCTTCAATTTGAGAACCAAACTCAACTCAAAACAATCGATCCAATATATGGATGTGATCTACTTGAAGCCCACTATGCACTTGCCTTAGTATGCCCTTCAATTAAGCTCCCTTGTGCCTACTTATACACAAAAGTCATAGAAGGCACATCCTCAGACTTACGGTACCTCTCTAACCAAACCGACTTGAAACTAGCCAACTTCAATAATTTGCGTAGAGCCTTGAACCAAGAACACCATCTCTTATAGGATATGGAGCCAATCTATTTTTATAATCGACCGTCCCATTACCCGAAACCCAAGGTACGTCTTGCATGTTAATTCCTAAATATTATTGCAAAAGAAATTAAATTAAGAAAAGAAAAAAAAGTAATGAAAAAAAGAAAGAAAAAGAAATAAAAAAGAATAAGCAAAAAAAAGTAATGAAAAAAAGAAATGAAAAAGAAATAAAAAAGAATAAGAAAAAAAAGAGAAACGATAAAAAACAAACAAATAAAGTACTGTAGCCACGCTACAGTACATGCAAGGGGCCGACCCGACCCCCCTAGCCCGATCACAATGCATTCGCGAGCGGAAAATTTTTCCGTGGAGAAATTCAAACCCAAGAACTGTCCAATTCTCCATCAATTTGAACCAAATCTTTTCCTATTAAATCCTAATTTGGTTCTCCACTAGATTAACCCAAATCCAAATAAAAAACTCAATCAAATCCTATCCAATTTTGGATTTAAACCCTATCCAATTTTGGATTTAAACCCATATGTACCATAAAAACAGAAAATTTTGTTTCTTCCAAAATTTATCGTCGATTCTCCACGAAACTTTAATTCCTTCACCCAAGCCTCGTTGTCGTCCCAGCGCTGCTACCCCGCCGCCTGTACCTCACCGTCGACCACCGCATTGCCGAAGAACGGAGGAAAATCGAGCCGCAAAATAGGACACTCTGTTTTGTAAACGCAGCAAGGTACCGATCTTCGTATCCTGATTTCTCCATATCCGTCCATTCATTTTGGCTTCTATGAACTTCTATGCAAAGCCCACATGACCCTCTTCGAGATCCTCCAGGTGGATTTCAAAACAATCCATTGACTTGCTCAAAAAATCGAGACGAAGTTGAAGAAAAACCTATTTTCTAAACTGTTAAAAACTATTTTAAAACGACAACTTGGAAGCCAATTTGTGATATGTACATTACGGTTTTGTAGAAACTAATTGAATACAGTCAAAAACAATATAATCGAGTTTGCAATGCACCTGTTAAACCAACTTTTCGATTATTATGCACAATTTTATTCAGTGTTGAAGTTGACAGAAAAACTGCCTTAAAAGGATTAAAATTTCTGAAATTTTCCTGATAAGACGTGCGTCCCGACAAACTGGGCGACGTGGTCGCACACTATACACATCGAAAGATGCGTATGGATGTTGCCGACGTGTGGAAACATACGGAACCCGATTTCATTGCGTGTGTGCGACGAAATCAGTATGTATCCATCGAGATACCCCGTATCGACCTTTTACAAACTTGGCCATAACTTCGTACACGTTCGTCGGATCGACACGAAACTTGCACCATGAGTAGCGAATCATTTTTCTGGTCCAGTATGTCAAGTTTGGTCCAATTCTGAGAAGGTCGACCAGAACGCCTATTTGGCGGGCCCGCAATCCGCTCCAAAGGGCAAATTTGTGCACGGCTCGTCGGAATCCAACTTTGTACATACGGTTGAGACTGTCTTCTCAAACCGGACTTATAGACATATAGTTTGACGACTTTAGAGACTGTAGATATTGGCACACATTTTGGTGCAAAACGGGTCCAACGGTGGACATCGTTTTGACCCAAAATTATGATTTTACCCCTGTTCCAGAATTAGACTTTTGGACAGGCATTTTCTAGGTATATCACTTATTTCGAGTATGTTCTTGATGTTTGTTTCAGCATCAGGAGTTGTTTGGAGATTGTGACATTTATGTTGCTGACATTATGATTTTTGGACTTGCCACCTTCACACTACCAGGCAAGATACCTTGCCACCTTACTCTGTAATTTACATATTCTTATTTTTAATTGTTATTTTCAGCATTTTTTATTTGTTGTTATTATAAAATTGTGCGTCTAAATCACACTTGGGTGCAAGCGACTCTATCGATCGTTTTCTTGCTTTGATTTTATTCTCTTGCATTGACTTAGTCTAGTGACCACCCATTTGTGATGAGGTATTGGTATATCTCATATGGCCTTGACACCTACTTTACCATATATTATGAGTCACATATAGGATACGTACTCGCGTAGTCGGTCGGCCACCGATACGTATGAGGCGTACGACGGTTTGGAGTAACTGCCAATAGAATTGTATGCTAGTAGACTTGACAGATACTAGAGGTTCATGGAAGTCATGGATGTGACTCCACTAGGCATGGGGTGGGAAGAACAGTTCCTTGATGTATGGGCCACATATTCATTGTTATTGCACCTGAAGCTCCACTTGAGACGCAGGTTCACCTTACTATTACTGATTCCCTCTGACGTTCATGGAGCGTTATGGACGTTTTCTTACTGATTCCCTCTGACGTTAACCGAGTGTTATGGACAGAGACGACTGGTTCCCGAAGGAAGGGACGATGCCACTGCTATACAGCCCGAGTGCCCATATATGAAGGATTGTTCTTTATTGCATATTCACTATAGTACAGTTAGGCATCTTATTGCATGCATCCCTTTATTTTCTATTATATATCACAGTTTATATGGCATGGTGTTTTTTGTATCTTGTTACGTCCCTTTGAGGACCTGGTTATCTCTCCAGGATTAGATGATTTCCCACAAGAGTACGGAGCGTCATTGGATCCATCTTTTGTTAGCGACGACGCGTTTCCTTCTAACATTTAGCTCTATCCTTATCTTCGATATTATTAAGACTATTTAGTGGACATCTTATGTTTTTTCCTTTTTCTTTCTATTTTGCGGAGGTTGGACTCCGATCATTTGAGACTATTTTTATAGCTGTTTGGAATGTCTATGTCCACCCGGCTATCTCTTTGATACACATATTATTTATTGGACTCTTATTTATTATGTATTGAGCTGTGATGAGATTAGATTATATCATTCTGGCCTGTGATTATATTATATTTACAACTTATGTACGTATACGTGGAATCCATATATTAGAGTATTCTTCGTATATGTGCAGCTGGCATGATTGCGTACTCGGTCCTAAGTATTTTGGGACTGGGGCATTATACCAGAGTCCCATCAAAGGTGCCAGAGAGCCATAGAAAGGTTGATTCGTCATCAGATCGTCAACGGAGTAAAGGAGCCGTTGCAGTGCTCGATCTCATCGTCACACTTTCCCAGAAACCTCTTCTCCCTGTACTTAGAATATCCTGTTTAGGACTTCCTTCTTTGTACATAGATACCTTATACATTCAGTAAAGCAAAAAGTTCTTTCAACCTTTTGTTACGTCGAACAAAATGGCGACTCTGCTTGGGACTACCTTCTCCTCCAACGAGAAGGGGTGATGCAATCTGATGATAACTTGCTGGAAGCTTCTAAAGATATGCTGGTCGTACGATTCGACCAGCAGGCTTTTGAAGATCTCCTCTCTGATGAAAAGTCGAAGACTTCGAAGTGGTTCGTACAACCGAAGAAGACTCGACATATCTGGAGGCCTAAGGAGGCTGCAGCCAGCAGCACGACGGCAGAAACTATGTCTCAGGACCCCCTCAACATCAAGGCCACATAGAAGATCATAGCTGCTACAGCCTTATCCTCTCGCCCGATTCCCGTCCCGGGAAAGCATGGCAAAGAAGATGGTAGTTCCATGGTTGATCTGACGAAGGAACGATGCCAAAGGAAGCGCACACCGGTCCAACCCCTCACGACGGGAGTATTGTTGGCAAGAAGATCTATATTCGACAGAATCAATTTCCCTTCAGGTAAATCTTCGACGGACTCTAAATACTAATCACCCGCTGGGGTAGTATGAAGAGATCCCAGGTGGCTTACACTTTGTACAATAAGCGTGCATCACCAGCGGCAGACCAGAGGCCCGTATTGACAGTAACACGTGCAGCCGACTGAAAGCTATACAAGACTGGTTCCTGCTCTCCGATGCCTCAACCAGTCGAATCTGCCACCCACTGGGGGTACTCCTATGCATAAGCCAAGCCAGGGGTACGTCCCACGGAGAGTGAGCCACACAAGCAGCGTTTCCGTATGAGCAATATGAAGCATCCTCGCCAGACCCGCTCTGACCGTGCTTACATGCAGTTTTTCTGCATGTACAATAGGAGTACTACGACAGAAGAGCCAACCCTCTCCCAAGAGGAAGTAGAATCTTTGGCGCAAGATGTGCCTAAATTAAGGCACCCTTATACCCAGATTACGATCAAGAGTCATTGTCAGCAGACGGCTGCGCTATCGTCGAGGAGGTGCTCCGTCTTCCAGAGACTCTACTCCATGCCAACTCCACGTTAGAGGCCTGACAGGGGGTCAGTGAGCTGTAGAGAAGTTTAATCCCGTATCGCCACACGCTACGTGGCACAGTGTTCCAGAGCTTTCAAGGAGCCTTTCCAGAATTCTCCCATACCGGTTGCTAAACCGAAGAGGAGGTCAGAGAATAGCAAAGCTAAGGTACCCGATGCAGGTGTGTTCTAAGGCACTCGTTCCAAATATGCATTGGATGCCTTGTCAAACATTGGGGGTAGCCAGCCTCCTACCATGCATAACAACCCTTTGTTCCAATCTCATGAGGCGCAATACGACACGGATGTCTCCATTGGCACGGCCAGTCACCAGATCGGGGGTAGCAACCATACTGAGTCCGAGGAATATCACAATATTATGGTATATCCTCAGGATAGCGAGCCTCAAGCGTCGGAGCCAGAAAGTGAAGGATCCACGGCTCCCTCGAGTCACCCTCACACTCGGTATATCTTCATGGCAGATAGCAATGAGGAAGACAACAATGAAGCCCTCAGGCATATCGAAGTCCTCGAGATGAAGTTGGATACATTGACGGACACCATGAAGACCCTGTCCTCGGTCATAATCGACCTCAATAGTAGCATGGCCCCCGCTGCCTCTACACCTATGCTTGATCCGCCAATCAATAACGAATCCAGCAGGTTACCTACTGCCAACCAGGCTAGACCATCCTCATCTACTCCATCGGCTATAGGCTCCACAATACCGACCGAGATACAACAGGCCATCAAGGAGGAGTGTATGCTCATTATGATACCAAAGAGAAGCAAGTAACGCTCCGAAAGATAGGGATTCGACAGCCATACCCTGCCGAGTTGGACAACGTCGTTTATCCTCCCAAATACAATATGTAGACGCTTACACCTTATGAAGCGAGGGGTCTCTCCGACAATACTTTAGGTACTTTACCTCAGTAATGGGGCACCTGCCAAAGGAAGATGCCCTCCTATCCAATATATTCATAGGAGCCCTGCAAGGGATAGCCTATGAGTGGTTCTACAGTCTCCCAGACGACTGCATCTCGTCCTTTGAAGATCTGAAGACTCGGTTCGGTGACGATTCTATGAAGGAGGCATGGATATAACCATGTCGACCCCCATAAAAATTGTCCAGAGGGAGAAAAAGAATGTTTGTGCATACATCGAGCGCTTCTGCCTGGCAGCCCTCATATTACCACCCAGCATGCCTGAGCCCATGCTTATGGACTCCTGACACAAGAACATGTTGTCTGTTATAAAATTATGGCACAGTGCTCCCTGCACAGAGTGGACACCTTTTATTACAGAGGTGGATGCACACACTTGAAAGCTCAGGACATGCAGCTCCTGGGGCTACACTTTCCTATGCCAAAAGACAAGAGGAGACGCTCGTACAGCAACAACCCCAAAGATGGAAAGGGCAAGCAAGCCATGACCATCAATATCTCCAAAGGTTCGGCAGCTGCGAACCCCAAGCCTGCAGAAGCGCGGAGGCCGAGGGAGACTTACTCCTTCAATGAGGAGGATACGTTGGAGCTCTTCGAGATGCTTACGAAGAGTGGCAAACTATCTATCCCGCCACCCAGGCATCCTAATGAAGTGGAAAAGGTGGACCATCACAAGTACTTCCATTATCACCAGTACGTCCATCACTCCACACATGACTACTATTTGTTGAAGGCGAAAATTTAGTGCCTCATTAATGCCAACGTCACATCGTTGGATTACGAGAAGAAGACCGTCATGGTTACTCTTCAGTCTGAGAGTAGTCCAGTCACAGAAGCGCAACATGACATCATTGTTGTCCCTAACGTGGCAGTAGAAGTAGTCAATCATCTAATAGCATCGGGTTACGATCAATCGGACACCCTGTACTCTGATGACAGAGCCGTTCGGGGCTTCAAGGAAATACTATCCGCCCACATGGTCTTTCTAAACCCCTCAATCGAGGACAAAGACTAAGCATTCGAATACTTCGAAGACGAACCCAGGGTACAGCGCTTAGGATCCCAATGAGAGTGGCGTTTCGAGTAGCGCGAACCTCCTACGAAAGATGAAGTTATCCAGGTCGAATTAGGAGATGAGGCCTCACCTAAGCCCATCTTCATCAGCAAAAGTCTGACAAATGATGATAGTCAGTCCCCGATACAGCTTATCTGCGAGTATATCGACGTCTTCGCCTAGAGCTACGAAGATATGCCAGGACTAAACCTGCAAGTGGCCATGCACCGCCTCAATTTTATGTCCCATGTTAAACTAGTCAAGCAGCAACAGCGTCAATTCTGCCCCAACATTATGGACGCTATTGAGGAGGTCGACAAACTCATCAAGAGCGGCTTCATCCGTGAAGAGCAGCCCCCATATTGGGTCACAAATGTTGTCCCTGTCACTAAGAAGAATAGAAAGATACGAATTTGCATAGACTTCAGAGGTCTCAATTCGGCCTGTCCTAAAGATTAGTTCCCTCTCCTGATCACCGACGTGATGATTGACAACACCCGTGGCTTCAAGCATATGTCCTTTATGGATGGATTCTCTGACTACAACCAAATCAAGATGCTTCCCGAAGACGAAAAGCATACGACATTTTGAACTCCGAAGGGGGTGTATTGCTACACAGTAATGCCTTCCAGATTAAAGAACGCGAGAGCTACCCATCAAAGGGCTATGAGTACCATATTCCGCAAGCATCTTCGGAAGACGGTAACCACTTGGATGATCTATGGACGGTGTTACATCTGTAAAACCCCTAAATTTCTACTAATTTTTTTATATAGTTTGTGATTATTTTGAAATTTATTGCGTACAAGTTCGCGTACTCGTATTTGTCTGTCACGCGTGAATTACGTTTTGTAATTGCTCGTCGAGTGCGAATATGTGCGAGGTACATATATTTGAAATTTGTTTTTCTTATGGAAATATAACTTTCAATAATATATGATAAATAATATATTTTGCTTGAAATTGTAAAAGGGCACCACAATAGAATTTTTCAAATTCATATAATTTCCTGTCGTAAAGGTTATTAATTTTATTATACAAATGGTGGCTTTGAAAACTATGTTTTGAGACAAATATTTTTTTTGCATATGAAGTACACGAATTTAAATTTATTTTCGAAATTATTTAATACTATTATTTTATTATTTGGAAAAGTTATGTTTAAATTAGTTTATTATGAATAAATCAATATTTTATTTTATCGAATATTTTTATAAGTTTTCGAATTTTAATAGAAAGATTTATCTAGTTTAAATATATTAGAAATATATTCTTTTTGATTCAAAATGTGATTTAATTAAATGAAGTAATTATCTAATAAGGGATTTAAATTTCACAATTCTATCCAACTGGGAATTCCTACCTCATATAAAAGGAGAGGTACTCATCCATAAATTATGCCATCCAAATTCTCCACCAACACATCTCAGAATTCGTGCATCGTGTCTGTGTCCGTACCTCCCATCCACTATAATTCGATTTGTACAGATATAATATCGTCTTCGCGTCCGACATGTCGGACACCACTTTGTCTCCATGTCGCGTAAGACATAATACACCAACACCACCATCATCCCTGTCAAGCGACACCATCTCCAGCACCATCCGCCCACATCTCCGTCATGACCAACTCCGGCCGACGTCAAGACACCCACCACCACCACTTCTTTCAGCCGCGTCATCACCGGCGAACTCGCACCACAACACCACCGACCACCACATCTATCCTCGTCGTAACCCCCGATCATCCACCAAAAACCAGAAGCGAAGAAGAAAATGGTGAGGGGAAAACCTCACCTGGACCCGCGTGACCCCGCCATCCGAGAGACGCCGCCACCCCGGCGTCGACCACCAACCCCTTTCGTACCATGCCTCTATCGCTCCGACACAGATCCATCAACCGTGGATCTATCGTCGACAGCATCGCCCTCTCATCGTCAACGGAGCCGTACTCAACGAACGCGACAGCCAAACAACCCGACCGAGTCATCGGCGAGCGCTCCACTTTGCCGCGCTGCCGTAATACCGCCTCCTTCGTGGAACGCTCGGCCTCGACCTACAGTTCCCTCTGGGTTCGCCTCCGACTTCAGATGGTCTCCACCGATCGTCTCCACCAGTCCTCGAGCCGCGCCGCTCCTCCGTCTCGGTAAATCCCTACGTCGCCTCGGCGAAAGCCCCTCCGCACCGCTCCTCCGTCTCGACGAATCACCTGCCGTCTGACTTGACCAACCGACGCCGTCGACCCCATTGGGGAGAACCACCGCTCTCCCTCTCCTCGAGACTCCCTGCGAGGTCGCGCACCGCCGAGATCCAACCGTCGAGGTTCAGATCCGCCGTGCCCGACTCTTGGCGCACCATTCCAGTCGAGCTCCGACCGCTAATCCGGGTGGACCGACCGAATTTCTCTTCCGCCTGAGCCACGCCGTGCCGAAGTTCTGCCAGTGAGCCACTACATCCTCCGACCTGGAGCGGAGCATCGCTCCCGTCGCCTGGAGCAGCGCCACCACCACCACACCCTAGCGCCTTGTCTGTCGGCCACCGTCGCCCATCAGCCGCCGATAGAACCCTCTCTTCTCCTCCGTACTTCCCTAATGTAAGCCCCACACTTTTCTTTTTCTCTTTCTTCTTTAAGAGCAACAGTAATCCTGTCTCATATATTTATTATTATGATTATTAATAATTAATGAATTACTCCACTATTTATATAAATACTACACAGTTGTGTTTGCCATTGATTATCGAAGAATAAAATAGTTTTATGGGAGGACTGAACTTTGATTCACAATTACAAACTCGCTTGTACAAAGAGAGTCTAGGAACAAAACCTAAGAAAAACAATCTAAGTACAATTGTTTAATTTGGATTCTGGGGGGTGACGGTAGAGGCTTACGAAAGTGCTATTAACTCTGCCTTACTCCTTGGACGATCGAATGCAATCTCGTCTCCAGCGAAGAAATGCTCTCTGTATGTATATGTGTGTCCCTCTTCGTCTTTGTGTGTATACAAGGGAATAACATCTTGCTATGTATAGGAATTTATGAGTAATGAAGTGTACAGCCATGTGGCTAATTTTGGGCCATATCCTTGTAACTGTGCCTTGAGAAGTGGCCAGTTGGGGATTGGTTAAGATTGATTATGATCTGCTTGTTGCACTAAATCCGAACTGTCCAGACTTGGTCAAATAATGCATCCTGGCTGGACCGCATGAATGACTATCCCCGAGCCGCATGAAGAGTGTCTCATGATTGGGCCGCATGAAGGACGTCTCATAACTGAGCCGTATGAGAGTCGTCTCATGTCCGAGCCGCATGAGAGTGGTCTCAGGACCGAGCCGCATGAGAGTGGTCTCATGACTGAGCCGCATGAGAGTGACCTCATGACTGAGCCTCATGAGAGTGGTCTCATAACTGAGCCGCATGAGAGTGGCCTCATGACTGAGCCGCATGAGAGTGGTCTTATGACAGAACCGTATGAGAGTAGTCTTATGACCGAGCCGCATGAGTGTAATCTCATGATCGAGCCGCATGAGAATGGTCTCATGACTGAGCCGCATGAGAGTCGCATAGGCGATCCGCATAAAGGACTTTCTTTAGAATTTGTGAACTGTGCCAGATATCATGAAGATTTTTTCGTCTTTTTAGGGGCATGTCACATCTTGTCAGAGCCATCATTTCTGTCAGAGTTGTCGCCTTTATGTCAGAGTAATAATGGCCAGCTGTATAGGCATACTTTTGAACCGCATAAGGTCGCATAGAGCTTTCTGAGCCGCATGAAGCTTTCTGAGCCGCATGAAGCTCCCAGGGATTTTGAGCCGCATGAAACTCCATAAGTTTTGAGTCACATGGAGTTTCATGTTGATTCTGGGGCGCATAAGAATTACTATTCTTTTTCATGCTTCTACAAGACCCCCTTCAAAGTAATTAATTTGTAAAATTAAAATACTTTGAATAAGAAGCATAGGTATGTCCGCATAAGCTCTTTATGCCGCATAGGCTTCTCTGGACGCATAGGCTTCTCTGGCCGCATACTGGTCTTATGCCATGTAGGCGTTCCATTAATTGTCTCTGATTTGTTTTGATTTTAAAGCCATCTTTTGGATAGGATCCCAAGAGTCGGCATTAAATATTTAGATTTGCTTTGATGATTCAGAGCAGCCTTTTGCATAAAAGGGGATAGAATCCCAAGAGTCGGTTTTATATTCTAGGCAGCACAAAATCCAAAGCGTCTATCGGTTCACACGCCTCTGCTAGCCTATAAGTACGAGCAATTTTTGAATAAAGAGGTTCTCTACCCTCTTCTTTCTTTAATCATTCTTGTCCTAGCCGTCGTCTTCTCTACTCTCGATCACTTATGGCTCCCAAGGCTTCCTCTAGTGCTGCAGCGAAGGGCAAAGGAGTTGCTTCTTCGTCAAATACGGCGATCTCAGTTCACCCCGACGCTCATCCTTCTATTGATGGTAAGAGCGTTTGCAAGAAAACTACATGAATTAAAACCCTAACTTTCATGGCTATGTCGCATGTTTTATGCACGGGCCTTTCCCTATCATGCTTCGGCATAGTTAATACGCTTTTCATCTTTATTTGAACTGCACAAGTTCAGTTTGATGAATCTGTATAAGCTGTGCCGTATGGGCCGCATGAACGCCTCATGACTGAGCCGCATGGAGTACGCTCCATGTCTGAGTCGTATGAAAATTGCTTTATGACCGAGCCGCATGAGAGTTGTCTCATATCCGAGCCGCATGAGAGTTGCTTCATGATCGAGTCGCATGAGAGTTATCTGAAGACCGAGCCGCATGAGAGTGGTCTCACGACTGAGCCGCATGAGAGTTGCTTCATGACCGAGCCGCATGAGAGTGGTCTCATGACTGAGCTGCATGAGAGTTGGTTCATGATCGAGTCGCATGAGAGTTGCTTCATAACCGAGTTGCATCAGAGTGGTCTCATGACTGAGCCACATGAGAGTTGCTTCAGGACCTAGCCGCACGAGAGTTGCTTCTTGATCGAGCCGCATGAGAGTCGTCTCATGTCCGAGCCGCATGAGAGTGGTCTCATGGCTGAGCCGCATGAGGGTGGTCTCATGACCAAGCTGCATGAGAAATGTCTCGTGACCGCATAAGCAACTTATGAACTGGGCCGCATGAAGACCCACCGAACATAGCCGCATAAGCTCAGAAAATATTAAGTGGTTTTCTCTGGCCATCTTCTGACTTGTTTCTTTTGTCTTTTTCAGTGAAGTTGCCGGTTAATCCTTCAGGGGAGCTTCTGGTAGGTCAAGCTCAGTTTGCTGTGGGTGTGAGGTTTGACCATGTGGTCAATTATGTGTCGGTCCAAATCACCAAAGATCAACCTGAGGAGAGGCTGAGGGATATTAGGAACCAATCCTTCTTCTTTCTCTTGAGCATGATGAACTCGAAAAAATTAGGGGGCACACATCTGAAACCCTTGTTCCTCTTTGGGGATGCCTTGACTATAAAGAACCCCAACATTCTAGATCTTTCTGAAAGTTGGAGTTTTTCCTCCAACGGGATGGCTATCCACATTCCTCAGATGGAGCGTCATTTCCCGCTGTCTTGGTTCAACATGCTGCCGATGGACAGGAAAATGGTGGACTACCTGACTGTGAGCCAGCAGGGGATGTTCGTGGGGGATATACACTATAATAAATCATCAAGGTCGGTAGTTGCGGGCAAGATGCAGGTCAGCCGCACTGTAATGGGGTTGGCCCCGGGCAGTTTTATAAATGTACAGGGTCCCAACTTCCGGTTCTCCCAAGCTGACACTTTCATGAATCAGCTTGCTCAGAAAGGGGTCCTATCCCACTGGTCAGTTGGTACTGATGAACTGGATGAACCCCACTCCTTCATGGATCAACTTGACCAGGATCTTGCGGACATACAAGGATCTCCTACTCGAGATTGGCCTGTATCATACCATTCGGGGCACCTGTTATGGTCTGTCCATAAACAAGAAGTTGTTTATGGCTCTTCTTGAAATGTACAACCGCCGTACGGGGACCCTCTTTATCCCTGGAGGGGAGATGGGACTCGCACTGTACGAGATGCCCAAAGTCTCCAAGCTGCCCTGGGGAGACAAAGTTTTCGAGGCATGTACCCCTACAAACGAAGAATTCGAGGAGTTGGAGCAACGGTTCCCGGGCTTTGTGGCAGTCTACCGGGAACTACTATGTCACCATAGTACATGCCAGCAGATGTCAAAGAAGAAGAATGATAGCTCGGAAGGGAACCTTCCTCATACTAAAACCTGGCTCAGTTACCTTTTTAAGCTAGGCGCCTCAGACCGGGTTTCTCCTCGGAGTCCTCGAACCCGGGAGGAGATACAGACCCAAGTGTCGACTTCCAAGAGGGTGAAGACCACGGGTGACAGATTTGGGAGTCAATCTGACTCTTTTAATTATTTTTTTATCAGGATACCCAGAAGTTGTCTGATAAGGCTCTCCTGGCGGGATTTCTGATGGTATGGCTGCGAAACTGCGTGGTTTCGGGAGGGGCTAGTTCTATTGAGAGAATCAGCCGTAACCTGATCCTTCCTGCAGTGAAACTAGTCTTTTGGGCCAGACTAGCTCTGCTCCCCGCCATGGTGTGCAGCGTATATCGTGGCCTCCGTACCTTCTCGTCCAAAGTCATCGCTCGGGATACGGTGAAAGATTTTGAACGGATCGAGCTGCCCTACCATTATTTGATGGGGTGGCTGTTGATGCATTACCAGTCTCTGATAAGGCCCGACCCAGAGGATGATGTGACTGCTGAGGATGCTTTCATCTATCAGTACAGTCGTATGCCCTGGGAGTACACTACTATGCCCACCTGTCGGATGGCGCAGGCACGAGTGGACATATACTCCTTTTTTGTATTTGTTCCTTATTTTACTGATAAAGAAGTGAGAGACGTGCATCTTGATGGTGTTGTGTCTTCCAAATTCCTGCCCAAGAAGATCCTCCTCTGGTTGCATAACATACGCCATGCACATCTGGTGTATCACAACTGTAATTGCGTCATTTTGGAGCCTTACCTACCCAGCCGATTCTCCCGACAATTTGGGTAAGTCAGATGTTCTTGGACAATCCCAGCTCCTGTCTGGGTTTTGAGGGCAGCGTTCTTGATGGAATTCGGACTTGGTACTACTACAATGCAGTTCACACCCGTGCCACCTTCTTCATTCCCGATGCTAATGAGTCGGGCCATATTTTGTACATGGTAGCCTTATACCATGTTATGGTGAATAAGACCCCAAGCGATTTTAACCCATATACCAGCTTCATTGCTCATACTGTCTTGGAGAAGAAGACAAGGATCAAGAAGGAGAGAACAGTTGATGTGTCTGACTTGGAGTCTAACAATATAGACGAAGAGGATGACCCTGATAGCTTGCCTCTTCCTTCTGCAGATGATTTGGTGGCAGATCAGCCCCCTGTTGCGCCTAGTCCTTCACAAAAATGTAGTAGGCATTCATCCTCTGTCGGCAGCATAACTTATTCCCAAAAATGGGCTGCGGTCAAACCTCGTGGGCCGATCATTAGGGAGAGGAGTACGGACGTCGACGCCATTTCGGAGGTGAATCCAGTTACGATCCTCTTTTTGGTTCTTCTTTTCTGAAATAATCTGATCATTTTCCTTTTCTTTGTAGGCGTCGGGAGAAGTGAACTCCTCAGAGCCGGCTGCCGCCATTGAGGTTGACCCGGCTCTAGCCGCCTTAATTAATGATATGAGTGCCGAGCTTACTTCTACCAGGGTCGTCCCGACGACGGCTGAGGTTTCTTCTGTGGTCGACATCTTAACCTGGGGCAATTTGGGCTCTACTGAACCAGTCCCCGAGGTTGCTGAACCTTAGCCGGTTGACGCTGACCCAATTGTATCCACCTCCGGAGCGGCTGGGGCAGAGGAGGCAGCCGCAATAAGCTCAAGTATTGCCGTTGAGGAGGACACGGTGGCTGTGAGTGAGCCTCCATTTCAGCAATCCTCTCCTGGTAAGCTAAGTCATGTCTTGACTAGTGAGGAGGTTCATTTGCTCTATCTTCACATCCTTCGGGTTAAGCTGATCGATGGTTGCTCCGGACATATAGGTCCTACTCCTTCGCTTCCGGTGACGGACATCATCAGAGGAGAAGCCACCAGAAGGGATCCGGTGGAAGAAAGTATGCCCCCTTCTCCTCCAACTCATATCGAGGGACCTCCTGTCGGATCGAGTTTAGGAAAACAAGCAGTAGAACGGCCGGGATAGGTAGAAATGGTCCCTGTACCCTCCTTGGTTCATGTGGCTCTAACACCAGAGGTTGACCTTTCTACCCTGCCAAGTCTCCAGATCCTTCGGGCGACGGAGGAGTAGATGGCTACTATTCAGGCGTCCTATCGCTCGAAACTTGTTTCCCTAGTAATAGGGGCATCAAGCTCTGGTGCATCTTCTTCACGACCATCTTCGACTCTGCCAGCTACTCTTCCTTTGACACCGACTTCTTTGGAAGTTCTGGATGAATCGTCAAAGGACGTGGTTGATAGTTTTTACCGTCATCTAAAATGAGGGGTCGAAGCCGCTCTGGAGAGGGAGACATCTTTCATATTGGCTCGTCAGTGTGCCCGTGGTCAGATTGAACTCCTCAGAATACTCTCCGACGGGGCAGGGATGGTCGAGCTTTTGGAGCCTAAATTACTAGAAGCTGATTAGTTGGTGGCTCAATTTCAAAGACTGCGACAAGTCGATCTGACTTTAGCAATAGATCAGGAGCGTGCCTTCCTTATAACTACCATGGAAAAGGTAAGAAAGGTACATGAGACGTCCAAGCCTGCTCTGGTGAAGGACCTTCGAGATCTATCTCCGAAGTACGATCAACTAAGCCGCAGCGGAGAGGACTGTATCGCTCGAGAAGAGGCCGCCTCTCGTGGGATAGCCGATACCAAGGAACAGATCCTCCAACTTCAGAGAAAATTAGTTTCTTTGGAATCTGAGCTCCAGGCCTCGCACGAAGACAAGGAGCTAATTTTCCGAGAGATTGACAAGGTCACCCGAACCTCAGATGCCTTGGAGCGTGCACTGAAGAAACTTAAAGACGGTTGACAGGCACATGTGCATCTGGAGGATGCAGAGAAGTTAACGCAAGAGGCTGAGCGCCGGGCCACCCTGAGAATTGAGTGGTCGACGTCCAAGCTGAAGGACCGGCTCAGAGAATTGTGTGTTGCCGAACCATAATCGGCTTTTTCTTTCTTTTATTAGTATGTTCCTCCATTTTTAACAGGGACGTGGTCCCACAAAATATAGTACTTTTGATTTTAAATGAATGACTATGTTTATCATTCTTTATCTGTTGTGCTTGTACTGTATCTTTGGTATTATGTATGTTTGCCCCATTGGGGGACTTTCTGTGGACCTATTACCCTTGGTATACCTTGGTTTTAGGTATGGATAATAAGTTCGATAGAAATACCTAGAAGGATTCCGTTTGTAAGGTGGACATGGAAGTTCTGGGTATTTTGGCAAAGAATGCCATAGAGCATCTGGGTTCCAGAGGCATACGATGGTGAGAAAAGAGGCGTATGCACTAAAGGACCTAGTACAGCATTTGTGGTCAACTGCGGACATTTGTGGTCAACTGTGGATATTTATGGTCAACTGTGGACATCTGTGGTCAACTACAGACATTTGTGGTCAACTGCGGACATTTGTGGGCCAATTATCCTTGGCATATCCTAGTTTTAGGTACGGATAACAAGTCGAGAGAAAACCAACATACTTACTCAGAGGTAACGAGGACGTAGCAAATATGAGGGTTTTGCAACGGAGTTTTCCTACTCAGAGGTATTGAGGACGTGGCAGGAGTGGACTCCACGAAGGGTACATAGAACAACTCAAAGGTAATATGGACGTGGAAGTTCTATGTAAGGGATGATTTGTTTATGATGGAAGAGAAATAACTCAGAGGTGACATCGATGTGGTTGTTTCAGGAATTTGGTGGACCTGTTACCCTTTTTTATGTACTGAAAGCACGGGTAATAGATTATGAGAAAACTGCTCTTTTAGGAAGCAAGTTCAGAGGTATAATCATACATAACTTACTATCCAGAAGATGCGATATGGATTCATTTAGAGTGACCAGAGTGTAAGTTCAGCGGTACCTAAGGGTACATAACTCAACAATCCGGTTAATTCGGCAGACGTCGTTTAAACATAATATTTCTTCAGGAACTTGCCATTGACGGACATCATAAGCAAGTCTCCATTTTGCTTTGCGAGACGGTATGCACCATTGGAGAATATAGCCTCGATGATAAATGGGCCTTCCCACTTTGGCTAGAACTTGCCAACAGTTTTGTGAGTCATAATTATCAGCCTCCGAACTGCCAAAACGAGATCGCCTACTTGGAATGTTCTTAGTTTAACCTTTTTGTTGAAGGCTCCAGAGATGCGTGCTTGGTAAAGCTCGATTCGTTGTTGAGCTAGCAGACGCTTTTCATCCAAGGCCTCGAACTCTTGTAGCCGATGATGGTAATTATCATCCGTCGTTAATCGGTAAGTGAGGGCGACGCAGAGCGAGGGAATTTGAGTTTCCAAGGGGAGAACTACCTCACTTCTGTACACCAAAGAGAATGGTGTATTCTTAGTGGCAGTCCGGGCTGTAGTACGGTATGCCTATAAGCATTCGCCAAACTTTTCATTCCAGTCGTATTTGTTTGAGGACACGAACTTCTTGAGCAGTGATTATGGTTTTGTTGAATGCTTCAGCCAGACCATTAGCCGCCAGGTTGTACGGTGTTGAAGCAATATTCTGAATTCGGTGTCGCAAAATCGATAGAAGGCATAGCTCGCGAACTGCAGACCATTGTCGTGGATGATCCTTCGAGGCAGTCTCAAGCGATAGATGACGTGATGCTCGACGAAGCTGATTACGTTTTATGTCTTCACTTCTGCCAGCGGAACAGCTTCCGCCCTTTTGGAGAAGTAGTCTATAATTGCGAGTATGAAGCGGTGTCCTCTGGACGAAGGTGGGGTGATTGGACCAATGATATCAATTCCCCATACCTCAAATGGCTAGGATGCCACCATCGAATGTAGGAATTCAGATGGTTGGTGTATAAAATTTGCGTGGACCTGACAAGCTTTATATTTTCATGCATAGTCTATTACATCTACTACCATTGTAGGCCAGCAATAGCCCATCCGGCGAAGACGGTCTTGCAAATTTGGGCCCGATTAATGGGCCCTGCAATCGTCGTCGTGAGCTTCGCGCACCGCTTCTTTGGCTTCTGGATTTGGCAAACATCGGAGAAGCAATCCATCATAGGATCGCCGATATAGCATTTTTGTCTCTGTATCGTAGAAGAATCTGAGAGAACGTCTTCTGATAGAAGTGACTTCTTTTGGATTTTTTGGTAAGATACCGTAGACTACGAAGTCAATAAACGGAAGTCGCCAGTCCTGTGTCTCGTCGACCGTCAGGGCAGAATAACTTACAGCAAATTGGACATTGTTCTTAGGACAAACCAATTCATGGCCTATTACGTCTACCAAGTGATGAGTAAGATTTAGAACCGCCAAAGAAGCAGCAAGTCCTGCTAGGGCATCGGCTCAATATTTTAGAGTCTTGGAACATGTTCTATGAAGAACCCTTTCAGGGATGTGATGATGGCGATTGCTATCTGATGATAGGGGATCGTGTCTTCATGGCGAACTTTATATGAACCCCCGGATCTGGTTGACGATTAACTGTGAATCACCATATGCTTCCAAGTACTCAACCCCCAGTTTCTTTGTAAGTAGGAGGCCGATGACCAAGGTGTTGTACTCAGCCACGTTGTTTGAACAAGGTTCCGTGAGTCAGTATGCCCGATTGATCACCAATCCGGAGGGAAATCAGTACCACTCCGACCCCAACGACGATATTTTCCTTGGGCCTGGTTCTTGAAGCACCGTCGAAGAACACTCGCCAGACAGTATCATAGGAAGCCATATTTGAATTGGCGACCTCGTCTGGGATCTCTTCGTATATTCTGGTTGACTCCGAACTTGGATGAGCCGCTAAAAAGTCTGCCAGAGCTTGACCTTTAACAGCCTTCTGCGGGACGAATATCATGTGGTAGGGGGACAATAGTATCGCCCAGGTAGCAAGGCGAGAGCTGAGTGCACCTGGTTTGGTCATGAGGACCCTAAGAGGGTTGACTCGTGATATGACATGGATGGTCTGTCCTGTAACATAGTGTCGCATCTTCTGAATAGAGAACACCAAAGCGAGACACTCTTTCTCCACGGCGGTGTATCTATGTTCAGGTCCTATCATCATTCGGCTGAGGTAATAGATAACTTGTTCATGCCCCGCATCATTGTTTTGTGCTAGTAGAGTACCGAGGGAATGCTCCATCGCTCGTAAATTGAGCAAAAACGGCTTTCCAGCAACCGGGGCCACCAGAACTGGAGGTTTGACAGATATTCTTTAATGTTGTCAAAGGCACGTTAGCACTCTTCATCCCATACAAAGGAGATACCTTTCTTCATGAGGTGTGTGAATGGTTGACATCGCCCGGAGAGGTTAGAAATAAACCTCCTGATGTAAGGTAGCCTCCCTTGAAGGCCTCTGAGTTCTCGAAGATTTCTCGGGAGACCCATCTCCATGATTGCCTTTATTTTCTCAGGGTCTATATAGATTCCCTGGGCGGTAATGATAAAGCCCAAGAATTTTTTGCTAGATATGCCCAAGAAGGATTTGGTGGGATTCATTTTCAAGTTGTGTGCTCACATCAGGTCAAATATTGTCCTCAGATCGTGCAGATGATCTTTCTTAAAGCGGCTTTTGACAGCGATGTCATCGACGTAACACTCTACGGTCTTACTCAGGTGATGTCTGAAGATGACACTCATAGCTCGTTGATATGTGGCGCCGACATTCTTTAAACTAAAGGGTATGACTGTGTAGCAGTACACACCAATTGGCGTTCGGAATGATATATGCTTTTTATCGTCAGAAAACATCTTAATTTGGTTGTATCCTGAGAAGCCATCCATTAATGACATGCGCTCAAAGCTACATGTGCTGTCAATCATTTTGTCCGTAATAGGAAGAGGGAACTCATCCTTAGGACATACTTCGTTCAAATTTCGGAAGTCGTTGCAAATTAGGATCTTCCTATGTTGGCGACCCAGTCTGGATGTTGTTCCTCATGGATGAAGCCGCTGGCTATTAATTTGTTGACCTCAGATTCGATAGAGTTCATGATGTCTGGGCGGAACCGTCGTTGTTGTTGCTTGACCGGCTTTGCGTCTGGATGAATGTTGAGCTTATAGAGTGTAACCTTGGGGTTTAGCCCTGGCATGTCTTCGTAGCTCCAGGCAAACATGTCAATATACTCTCTGACGAGTTGCAAAAGTGACTCCCGCACTTCGTCTGTCAGCTTTTGCTGACGAAGATTGGCTTTGTAGAGGATTCATCACCGAGGTCAACTTACATGACCTCATCTTTGGTAGGAGGATCTCTTTGTTCAAAACGTTTCTCCCACTACGCATCGAGTTGTTGAACCCAGGGCTCTAACTCGAAAAGTTTGGGTACATCTTCGTCTTCTTCATAGGCGTCACCAAATGCCATATTGACAGAGCAAACTTGCCTGAATACGTCCCCGATGCTGACATCCGAATCGAAAGTGTATGATCCGGTTGAATGTGAATGCCAGTCGCATTCCTCATCCGAGCTTTCATGAGTTGTTGCGGGTGTAACATAGCCTAGACCACGTCTGGTCTTGTTGTAATAATCCCATGGTTTCCCAGCTGGGACTAGCAATTGCAAAGGTAATCGTCAGCCGGTGCCGTAATTCAAGCCTGGTGTAGTCTCCATGTTATACCCCTGTTTTTGCATGAGGTACTTGGATCGGGAGCTGTACAGATAAAGGGGCAGTCTCCCAGTGTCGGGTTCAAGATCAACTTCTTCTGGCCTGAAGGACTGTTGACCATTCTTTCGGTCGAAGATGATTGGATGATCTTCTTCCTCGAATATGAAGCAAGCGCCTTCCATGGGAGTAAGTTGGTTCGTGGTATAGACATTTCTTAATTGTGTGTGTAAGTTGGTGCCTATACCGTGTTCCATGGCATACATTATACAGAGCTTGTTAAGCTCAAGGTAGTTCAAAGATAGCCCTTTATTGATAAAATAAGGTATATTTTCGGGTGGAATTATATCATCAGCAGAAGGAACATCAGTGTGTGCAGCCACATACTTGGCTAGCTCTAGTTCCTATTCAGCCACCCCCTGTATTAATGAAGACTGGAAAGATGACCTGGGCAGATTGATCATCAGGGGTTCTACTTGTGGTGCAGGGCGTGGGGTCGTTGGTGCACTAGCGGTCCCTGGCTTAACACTTGATGCTGGACGTAGAGTTATTGGCTCACTAGCAGTCCCTGGCTTAGCGTTCGACTGTCGACTTGCCTTGGGCAAACGAATGAGCAACGACTTAACAGAAGAATTAATCTTTTCTGTTTGTTGTTGGCTGGCCCTTGGCAGTCAGATTGTCAGTGGCTCCACAGTGGATCTCGGCCCTTGGCCAGACCTTGGCAGTCGGATAACCATCTGCTCCTTTTGTGCAGTGAGCACCGGGAGACTAGTCGCTTCCTTATGCAGAGTGGCTACAAGTGGTGCAGTTCTTCCCGGTTTATGGGGTTGGAGATGGATCTTCAGAGGCTCTTACGATCCCGTTGTAGCCTCCATCTGCTCTTGAGCATCCTCTTTGATCAGGTACCTTTTGGATTTCTCGTACAAGCAGGAATCCGAATAGTAGGATTCAACCCCTTTGAAGGAATCGATGTCGACGTACTCTGTCTTTACTAATCCGTGCTTGTCGACATATTTGAAGCACTGATGCAATATGGAGGGCACAATCATATAATCGTGTATCCACGGACGCCCGAGGAGGATATTATAGGACATATCTGCATCTATGACATAGCAAGTCACTTCCGACTGAAGGTCACCAATTTGGCATTTCAGGCGAATCTTTCCAATAGGATAGCTTCTTCCAGAATTGAAACCGCTGATGGTGGTGCTGGTAGGTGTCAGCCGATGCATGGAAATACGCAGGAGGTGAAGCAAGTTCTTCGGAATGATGCTTATTGAAGAATCAGGATCAATGTGCATTCGATCCACCTTGATATCACCGACGTATCCAGTGTAATACAGAGGGCGATCGTACAGGTTTGTCTTGATAAGCATATCCTGCGGAGTGAACACAATATTGGGCATAGCACCTGTACAAGCGCTGTCCTGGAGATCTGCTGACGGGCTCTCCCATGTAAGCTTGACTTGAGCCAGATAAGCATCGGCATTCTGGAGTGCTTCGCTCAGTGCGACACGAACATCTTTAGAGAGTCTCAGAAGCTCATATAATGACAATTTGGCTGGTGTATTGGCCAATTATGCTAGAATATCAAAATTGTAGGGCCTCTCCAGCCCCTAAGGTGCGTCTTTACGGAGCGGCTTGTCAAAGCGGGTCTCCTTTGGCTTAGGCTTATCGGCCGACGGAGGCTAAGAAGGTACTGGAGCATCAGCAGTGGCCGGCTGGCATTCTTCTGTCGAGTTACCCGACATGGGTTGAGTTTGTGCACCAAACCGGGTAACGACAGATGTCGCTTCTTCGATATTGGCCAAAATATTGTGGCAGGACTTAGTCTTCCTGCCCTTCTTCTTGCCGGTAGGGGACGGTGCCGACTGAGTTACTTCAGGAACCAAGTCCGGGTGGACCCACATGACCTTCCTTCTTGACATAGTGAGGGGCACCAGCCCGGTCGTCTGGTCTCGGGGAGGTGGAAGGTTAGTGACCTCCATTGTTGCCCGGGGGACGGGTACTATGCCATCTTGGGTCCTCATTAGAAGGAAGCTCCCGAATTGGACTGACACCACGTTGGCAGCGACAGTTACCTCCTCGAAATCAATGGCCAGAGCCTTGGAATCGATGAGGTTCTGGATGTACCGTTTCAATGGAAAATAGTCTTGAGTAGCGTGGTGGACGTAGCTGTGGTAGTGACAGTACTTTGGGCTCTCCATTTCTGTAGGTCGAGGTTCACGTCTCGGCGGAGGGAGCTGAATTCTATCTCCTTGTAAGAGCATGTCAAAGATGGGTTTGACATGGCTGTCCTCGAAGGAGTAGGTCACCTGAGGCCACTGTTTCTCTACCGGCTTTGGTTCAGGCTTTTGGGTTGTATCGGCCACCATAGCCTGTTTGCCCTTGGTGTCTCGGTTGTTAGAGGAACTGCCGCCGTTGTTGTTGTTGGCATTAGGGCATTTGCCCTTGTCTTCCCCGTTCGAGATATGTAATCCCAGTTGATGAGCCTTCTTCAACTTGGCCTCTGCGCTAGTGGCACTGATGATGAAGGTCTTCCAGTCTTTAAATTGACTTTCGTCCATCCAGAGGCTGATTGTGGGGAGCAGCCTCTTCTGGCAAATCTCAATCAAAGAAGAGTCCGGATTACCGGAGGGCAGCTTCATTGCGGTTTGGTAAAACCGCTCAATGTAATTCCTTGTCAGCTCCTTTTCTCCTTGAACAACGTCCATGAGGGTTTGACATTGTCACATCTTGTCCCACATCGTAGAACCTCTCCAAGAACATATGTTTGAAGTCGACGAAGGAATGGATGTAGTTATCCGACAAGTTATGGTAACAGTCGAATGTGACCTCCTCTAATGCCCCAATGAACAGCCTCGTGAGGATGGCGTTGTCATGCGGCAGATGGTCTATTGTGACCTCGAAATAGGTCATTTACCGACTCGCAGATGTCTTCCCGTCATAAGGATTGATGTTAAATGGTTTATATCGATGAGGGAAGGGGACATCTCTCCATGCAGCAGGATACGGCTGTCGTATCCTGAGGTCCTGAGAGTTTTCTTGGGATTAAAACAATGCCTGTGTTTGCAAAAACAAAAGTTGAAGAACTTTACTGATACAAACTTTGTAAAAGATTACAATTTGAATTCTGAGAATGGTACAACTTTAGGAATCCAATCTAGATGACGATTGCTTTATCCCTTGGACGATGTGAACTTTGAAGACGAAGCCTCTGAAGTTGAAGACAACTCTGGAATTGAAGGCAAAAAGCCTCGAAAGTTGAAGGCAAAAGCCTCGAAAGAATGCAGCAGCACTTGGGCAAGAACTCCTGAACTCTCTGAACTTTGAAGTCTGATCTCTCTATAATCTAATCTCTGATCTCTGATTATTGATCCCCTTTGAATAGAGACTTGAAACTCTATTTATAGAGTTCTGAAAAATAACTAACTTTTAGTTATTCTGGACTGCGCATGATAGATTGCGCAGCAGTTGGATTGTGCAACAATGGACTGCGCAGACAGTTACTGGATCATGGGCCAACTGTCTTGGACACATGGCATCATTTGATTGAAATGTGCATGATCGTGCATAGACGGTTGCCATGTAATGAGAAATTGATGGCATGAATGCTACGTGTTTTTTGTCATTTGTGTTGATAGAACGTGCACACTGAATTGTGCTGGTTTTGGATTGCGCCAACTTGAACTGCACAGAAAATGGATTGCGCCAAGATAAATTGCGCCAACATAGATTGCGCTGCCAGCTATCCTCGAGCGCCATGCTGCACGATTAAACGAATGGTCGCCTCGTTCTCCGTGCTGTCAGCTGTCAGAAGATTTGATTTGTGTCAGGTAATGATGATGATCTGCCACGTCAGCCTGTGCGCTTGGGAGTGTGCGCAATCTAATATGCGTAATCCGATGGATGCGCAATATGATATCTGCGCAGTTCATCTGAAAGTTGTATTTCTTGATTTTTTGACTTTGTTGATGTGTGCAACTTGATTTTTTAGGACCTACAAGACCCCTTTCAAAGTTTTCGAAAGTTGAATTTATTCAAAATTTCGAAATACTTTGAATTTTGAATTTTAAATCAATTTGCGCATGTAGTGAGCTGTCTGCGCAATCTGAGGGATTAGCACCATTTTTAGGCGCAATCTAAGGCGGCCGTTTCGATTTGAAAAACTATAAATAGTTCTTCAATTCCTTCGAAGTATTCTTGCTTTCTTCGTGCACTTGAGAGAAATGTTTCTGAGCTCTTTCTTCCTTTCTTCTCCGACGATCTCGATGGCTCCCCGACGATCCTCTGCCGCTGCTAAGGGCAAGGCCCCCGCCGAGTCATCGGCTAGGGCTGCGCGATGAGCTTCTCGTCATGAAACTGCTCATCCAGCGATGATAGGTAGATGACCTAATCAAAACCCTTTTTAGGGTTTTGATTTCACTCATTCTTTCAGAATCCATCTCTTTTTAGAGATGTGATCATACTGCGCCACCCTTTTTAGGGTTCTGGTTGCACAAATCAGTTCATTCTTCATTTTTATGAAGGACAACTCTCTGTGCAATCGGTTGAACTGCGCTGACAAAAGTCAGCGCAACTTACTGTTTTGCACGAGACTGTCAGCGCAAATTGATGACTGTTTGTTTGCGCAATCTGATTGTTTTACGCAATCTGATTTGTGCAATCTGATGTTGCGCATTCTGATGTTTGCGCATTCTGATGTTTGCACAAACTGATGATAGCATCCTTGACTTTTCTTTATGCTGAATTTTTTTTGTTTTCTCTGTCTGAAGCAGTTAATACTAGAGAAGATCCAGAATATGAGAACTTCGTAGGGATCCTTTCAGAATCAGAATACAAAGAGGACCTATCACATGTGCACTATCCTCAATATGATCTGCCAACCTCCCGTCAGGCTATTTTGATATCCCAAGATAATGAGACACTGCAATGTTTGATGAATGGACAACCTCTGGAATCAGCAGATGCTGTCATACACAAGAAACCATTATTCCTATTCGGTGAAGCTTTTGAGAAAAGTTCTCAACCGAGACCAATGATGGAAGAAAGGATTGTCCATCAGACGAATAGGTCTTTCTCGATACCAGATATTTCCCATTGCCTCCCCTTATCCCGGTATGCTCATGCGAGCTATCCGAGGAAGATGGAATGGAACCTTACACCGTTCCAAGATGCCCGTCTAGGAAGAATTTTTGTGAAGAAGGGGCCGAGCAAGAAGGATATGTTCTACAGTTCCTCAGAACGGTACAGTGTCTTGTTGAGAGGTCTGAAACCCGGTTGTATTCCGCCGGAGAATTCTTCCTTGTTATTACCCGTCAGAACTCTAATTTTCGCAAATGAGTTTGCGAAGGTCGAAGGAAAATATCCTGAGCAGGACATCAGACTAACTGGATTGGTGAATCCAGATTTTAAGAGGTGAAACTGCATAGTAAACTGGATTCTGACCAATCTTGAAAACAAACTCCAGCAAATCAACTTGTACCAAGCAGTATATGCCACTGTCTATGGTTTTGCTCCGAACCCACACCTGTTCTTGGCTCTAGCAGAGAGGTACAATTACAGAATAGGGACCTTCATGACTCCCGGCGGAGAAATCGGGTTTGTACTTCATGAGATACAGTACATCTCTTACTTGCCAATGGGAGATGCCCCATATGAAGAATTTGTCCCAACCAATGATGAGTTGGACAGACTCCGGAGAGAGAATGCAGAAATGGTAGCAGTCTTCGAGGAACTGCTATGTCATTATAAAATCTGTTCTCTGTTCTATAAAAGTGCTACATCAAACACTTGTTATTCCTCGAAATGGTTACCTTATCTGTTCCTTAACTACATTAAAGAACCGAAGACCAAGGAACGTGATAGATGCTAGCCTGACTTCTTTAAACCATTGAGCAACTAAGAAGTGATGAAGTTGATGGAAGAAAGTGGCAATTTTGATAAAGAGATGAAGGATGATCATCAATGTCCTCCTTTGAAGAAAGGAGATACTCTCGAAAGTTATTTGAGAGTAGGATATAGATCTATGTCAAAAGAAGCCCAATTAGCAGGGTTTTTGACACATTAGCTCCGTCAGTTTGTAGTCCCGGGATCCAGTGGTGTAGACCGCTTCCATCGCGGTGTTCTTTTTGTTGTCGTTAGATTAGTCTTCGGCTATAAGATGGATCTTTTGTCAGCGATAACTTGTAAGTTGAATGCTGGTCTTCGTCTGTACGACGATCTGATGCTGAAATCCAAGGGTGAAAAAGAATTTCCTCGGTTGGAATTACCGTATACATATCTATTTGGGTGGTTGCTCCTTCACCATCCTACTTTGATGGACCCCGACATGGGACCGGTCGACGGCAGCTTTTTGCGGATATACTCTCATAGTAAGTGGAAATTCACTGCTCTGAGAGATTGTAGATATGCTCTGAACCTGAGCAAAGGATGGAACTTTTATTGCACCCATCCTCCTGCTGGATACGAACAAATGCCGACAAATATGGTTGACTCGAAGATGCATCCTCTGAGCCGTGCAGCTTTTGAGTGGTTGAAGACAATTCGACCGTCCCATTTGGTGTATCGGTTTGAAGATGAATATTATTTAGAGCCATATCTCCCCAGTAGATTTGCTCGACAATTTGGGTATGACCAATTCCATGTGGGAAATGCTATCACGTGCCTTCAAGGAAAGGGTTTTTTTTGATAGATGGGGCCCGAGCATGGGCTTATTATAACGCTCGAAATACGAAAGTGACGTTCTCGATGCCAGTAAACAGCAATCATGGACCTCGAACGCTATTTACATACTCAGTATTCTATACATCTTCGAATACCTTTGCTGAGAATTTCAACCTCGTGGATAGCTTCGCATCTTCAACAAGATTGAAGAGGGGAGGAGTCGTCATGTCGCTCATAGGAAATGATGAAGTACATGAGCCAGTAGATGTGCCCTTGGAAGCTTCAAGGGATGTTATGTTCCCTCAAGAAGTTAACGCGCCACTACGTATCTCTTTGAAGGTGGCCAAATCTCCAGCCAAAAAGAGGAGAAGAGAGGAGCTTCCCGCTCCAGCAGCAAAAAAGAAATTGATCTTAGATCATTCTTCTGAAAAGATTACCACTAGATCTCAATCTCGGCAGCTGGCCGAGACAATTCAGCAAGAAGAGGCTACCACACCGACCTCTGTCCAAAGACAAGTCGAGACTGTAAATATAGAGAGCCCTGAGAGGCCTCCGAAAAGAAAGAAGCTGGCCCAAAGAAGAAATCGAGCCCCGTCTTCAATAGTAGTGGATGCTGCGGCTGCATTCACTTTGCCATCTCCCACTCCTATTTCAGAGCCTAGGAGTAAAACTCCTAGTCCAGAACATAGAGAAGAGATCGAGCAGAGGAAAGATCTTGATCCGAGAACTGAGGCCGAAGAGCCCAGAGGAAGTATCATGGAGGAAGGACAAGATGTTGTACGATCTCTTCCACCTGCTGCGGAGACGTCTTAACTTTCTCCTACTCCTAGGACCTTCCGTGAAGAAGAAGATCGCGAAGTGATTGCGGCTCTAGAAGATTGCAGCTACAGCCCTTTGGAGGACTATTGTGACCAAGCTGCAACTACCAGCGGAAATGCACCAGAAGAAGATGAAGATGAGGAGAGCTCTTCGTCTGAGAATATTGATGAATATATGCAAGATCTTGAAAGAGATGATGAAGTGCATATATCTTCTAATGTTGTCGATGATACCTTAAATCCTGAAGAGGATGTTGAGGTTCCAGAAAACGTCGCTGATACCTTAAATCCTGAAGAGGATGTTGGGGTAGAAGTATCTCCAGAAAAAGCAGCAGATGAAGAAGCTCCGAAAGAAACTCCCGCCACTGGTCCTCAAGGTATAAAATGAAATTATCAATCTCCTCTTAAATAGATCGATAACTAATGTCTTTATTTGTATTTCCTGCAGATCTTGAGACTTCTCTAGCACCTCCGACGTGCACAGACATAGTGCCTATAACGACGGTGATTGTTAGTAGCAGTCATCATTTATCCTGTGGTTCTGAAGCGGACAGCAGCCAAGCTGTTATGGCTGAAGCTACTTCTTCTCGGCTAGAGTCTATTCCAGCAGATGATAGGCTCATTGCTGGATTAAACCATGGTAAGATAGTTTACATCTTTAATCTTCTAGGACAATAGCAAACAACAGGCAAAAAATGACAATTTTTACTTTTGCAGAAGAACAACCAGGAGGGGCAACTAGCTCCACTTTGGCTCCTTTATTCAAAGAGCCTGATGTCCAGACGCGAGAGATTGAACATCCTACGGCCTCATCATCAACAGGAGTAGCTGCAACTCCTGGTGCTATAGCAACTAATAATCTTGTGATCCAATCATTTACCAGATGCTTTTTTGAATCTTTGGGACCTCTAGTAAAAAGAATGATGGAAAAAGAGGGTACTAATTTTTTCATGGTTAGAGGTCCAACCTCTCTCTTAGTAAGGGCT
Source organism: Iris pallida (assembly GCA_029216955.1). Taxonomy (NCBI): domain Eukaryota; kingdom Viridiplantae; phylum Streptophyta; class Magnoliopsida; order Asparagales; family Iridaceae; genus Iris; species Iris pallida. The sequence goes on from JANAVB010016195.1 coordinate 25,655,440, forward strand.
ATCCGGGAACAAGGTGACGAGGCTCAAGCCACTCTCCTGGAACATATTTTGAATGAGTTAGAGATTTCTATCAAAAACTATAAAGAGCTCAACCAAGGAGACGTAGAGTCTCTAGTGCAGGCAGAATTCGAACAACTGGCTCAGGCAGCTGACATTGAAAGGGTCAATCTCCAGAATCTTTTGGAAGCTTTCTCTGCAAAATCTGCTTAATATAACTCCAAGCTGGAATCAGTAACCTTGATGGCTGAGAGAAAAGAGAAGAGAGCTGCTGAGCTGAGGGCAGAGATTGCTCGTCTCCAGAAGGAATTAGAAGATAAAGTTGTTGATCATCAACTTGCAACCCAACAATTCAATGCTCTGATTCAGGAGAGGGATGAGTACGTGGAAGCTCATAATGCTGAGATTACTCGCCGAATGGTGGCCATGCCTGCTTTCAATGAAGAAACCGGGATGGAAGAAGCCAGAAGGAGGGTGATGTCCACTCGTGAAGAACGGCTGCAGACTCTAAAGCAGCAGATTGATAATCTGATAATACCTCCATCTTAGTGGAACATTTTGTATCTTTATGTCTTTTAAAGTACATGTGTTTTTGTAATATCTCATATTTTGATTAATAAAAGACATTTTTGCTGTGGCTCCATTATTTGTTGCATATCTTGTTCATATATAAATAATAGAGATAGAAAATATATTCAGAGGTACAGGACATGATATATTTCTGAATTTTGTAGGAAAATAATTATATTCATTATATTTTCTTAGAGGTAATATAGACGTGGCAGAATATATCAAATATTATTATTTCAATAGATAACTTAATCAAGGATGATAAGTTACTGATGGGAATGATTAAATAAACGAAAATAAATCGTCAAAAAGGTGTGAACGAAAATAAATCGTCATAAGGAACGGGTAAACCGTCGAATGGTAGAATGAACGGACAAACCGTCAGATGGAAATGAATGAACGGATGAACCGTCAAATGATGATTAATGAACGGGTGAACCATCAGGTGGATGTGAATGAACAGATGAACTGTCGGATGAATGCGAACGGATGAACCGTCAGGTGATAATAAATGAACGGGTGAACCGTCAGGTGAATGATGAATGAACGGGCGAACCATCAGATGAATGTGAACGGATGAACCATCAGTTGATAATGAATGAACGGATGAACCGTCAGGTGATGATGAAGGAACGGACGAACCGTCGGATGGATGTGTTGCTTCATTATCTGTCTATAAATAGAACAGAATTTTAGCAGAAAGGAGCACTTCCCCTTTTCTAACATAAAAATGTCATCTGGAGATGCATCCAAGAAGGCTGAACTTGCCCCAAAGGTTGAGAAGGGCACTGAAGAATGTCCTGTCGATCCAGTTCAATCAAAGAAGGCAGAAGTAGGCGAAGGTTCGTCTGCACCCAAGCCACCGTGAGACATCCTGGACTTTCTGCTTGAACCAGGAAGGACCGAAGAAGAGGAAGCCATGAGGATGGCCGCTTGCAAGTTCCTAGTGGGTTCCAGCAAGGAGGTTCTCGGCTCTTTTGCTGACCGTGTTTTTGAAAAGGACGCAGTGGTCCGCGTCCAAATGTAGAGAAGGATGATAGTGACCTTCCTTAATATCATGTACTATCATTCATGATGAAATAAAATTTTATTTATGAACTTGAACTTATCTGATGATTTACAAGCATTTATATTTATACATAGTACTTTTTAAGAAATTTGCCATTGATAGGCATCATTGCAATTCGTCCATCCAGTTCTGAGAGTTGATAAGCTCCATTTGAGAAGACTTTGCTTACAACGTAGGGACCTTCCCACTTTGCATCGAATTTGCCTTTACTCATATGAGTCATAGTCATAGGATGTCTGACTGTTAAAACAAGTTATCCTTGCTGAAAGGCTCTGACCTTAACTTTACGGTTTAAAGTCTTAGAAATACGAGCTTGGTATAACTCAATATGTTGTTGAGCCATTAACAGCTTCTCATCAAGTGCCTCCAATTTTTGAAGTCGAAGAAGATTATTGTTCTCTGTAGTGAGCTCGTTAGCAATGGCAATCCTTAAAGAAGGAATTTAAAGTTCCAGAGAAAGAACAGCTTCACAGCCATATACCAAAGAGAAAGGTGTAAAACCTGTGGGGTTGCGGACCGTAGTTCGGTAGGCCCATAGACATTCGCCAAGCTTTTTACTCCAATTTCGTTTGTTAGTGGATACAAACTTTTTGAGGAGCTTGATAATAGTTTTGTTGAAGGCTTCAGCTAAACCATTAGCGGCAGGATTATAGGCAGTCGAGGCGACGTTGTCAATCCGGTGATCATCGCAGAATCTGGTAAATTTTTGGCTGATGAATTAAGGTCCATTGTCATGAATGATTCGTCGAGGGACACCAAATCGATAAATGACATAGTGTTTGACGAAGTTAATAACACTGCTGGTCTTGACTTCAGTCAGGGGTATAGCTTCAGCCCACTTAGAGAAGTAGTCTGTTATTGCTAGAATGAACCGATGTCCTCTAGAAGAAGAAGGATTAATAGGACCTATGACATCCATGCCCCAAGCTTTGAAAGGCCAGGAAGCGGCTGTCGGATGTAGAAATTATGAAGGTTGATGAATGAAATTTGCATAGATTTGACAGGCTCGATATTTTTTTGCATATTCGATGGCATCTGATACCATAGAGGGCCAGTAGTAACCCATTCTTCGGATGCGATCCTGTAGTTTAGGACCGGGCTGATGTGCTCCGCAGACACCGTCGTGAGCTTCACGTAACACCTGTTTTGCTTCCTCACCAGCTAGACAGCGTAGAAGGAGACCGTCATAAGTCCGTCGATAGAGAGTCGTAGTGGTTTGGTTGTAATAGAATCGTAGAGATCGTCGTCGAATACTTGTAGCCTCCTTAGAATCTTCGGGGAGTATGTCGTGAACCACGAAGTCGATGAAATGAGTTTTCCAATCTTCATTGATAACATTAATTTCAGCAAAATTACTGAACTCAATGTTACGATTGTTTTCGACACAAAACAATTCTCGATTAGAGATAACCACCACTTGTTGTCTTCGGATGGGAACGGCTAATACTGCTGCAAGATTGGCTAAGGCATCTACTTCAGTATTGCAAGCTCGGCGTACATATTCAATAAAGAAAGCTTTGAATGATGTAGCCATGTTGATTGCTGCTTCAAAGTAAGGTACCAGATCTTGATGACGGACTTCATAAGTTCCTCTAACCTGGTTGACAACCAGGTTAGAGTCGCCGTAAACTTCGAGATATTCAATGTCCAATTGCTTGGCTAATTGAAGACCGATGAGTAGAGTATTGTATTCTGCTACATTATTGGAACATGATTCATCTAGAGAATAAGCTCTTTGGATAGTTGATCCGTCTGGAGAAACGAGAACAACTCCAACTCCTACTACAATAGCACCATTGGGTCCGATTCTGGATGCTCCGTCAAAGAATAGACGCCAGGTTGGAAATTCTTCAGAGATCATGTTGACTTCCAACGTCTCGTTTGGAATTTTATCATAAAGTTTGGACGTCTCTGGAACAAGATGAGCTGCTAAGAAATCCGCCAGTGCTTGACCTTTGACAGACTTTTGAGGAACATACACCATGTCATATTGGGCTAGAAGAATGGCCCATGTAGCCAACAGAGAGTTGAGGGTACTAGGTTTTTTCATCAGTACCCGAAAAGGATTCACTCGGGATATGACATGAATGGTTTGACCAATGATATAATGCCTTGTCTTTTGAACGACAAACACAAGGGCTAGACATTCTTTTTCAACCGGACTATAACGGTGTTCAGTACCAATCATAGTACGACTGAGATAGTAGATGGCTTGTTCATGACCTTCTTTATTCTTTTGGGCGAGTAAAGCACCCAACGAATGGTCCATAGCATGTACGTACATTAAGAATGGAATACCTGAGATTGGTGGCACCAAGACTGGTGGGTTCATGAGATATCGTTTGATGTCGTCGAATGCTTGTTGACATTCTTCAGTCCAAATAAAAGATACACCCTTCTTCATTAGTTGAGTGAATGGTCTGCAGCGTCCAGACAAGTTCGAAATGAATCTCCTGATGTACGCAAGTCGACCTTGGAATCCTCGTAGCTCTTTTAGGTTGCGTGGAGGACGCATCTCTTGAATGGCTTTGATCTTCTCGGGATCCACGTGTATACCCATAGAGGTAATAACGAAGTCGAGAAACTTACCACTAGAGATACTCAAGAATGACTTGGTGGGATTCATCTTGAGCTGATGTTGACGCATGAGATTGAAGATTGTTCTCAAATCTTGGATATGATCTTCTTTCAGACGACTTTTAACAGCGATATCATCAACATAACATTCGACTGTTTTACGAAGATGTTCTCTGAAAATGGTACTCATGGCCCGTTGGTAAGTTGCACCAGCGTTCTTGAGACCAAATGGCATCACTGTGTAGCAATAGACTTCCCGAGGAGTGCGGAAAGATGTGTGTTTTTCATCTTCGGGATTCATCTTGATCTGATTGTATCTAGAGAATCCATCCATAAAAGATATTCGCTCGAACCCACAGGTATTGTCAATCATGACGTCCGTAATAGGGAGAGAAAATTCGTCTTTCGGACATGCTTCATTAAGATCCCGAAAGTCGATACAGACTTGGACTTTGCCGGTTTTCTTCAGGATTGGAACAACGTTGGCTACCCAATCAGGATGTTGTTCTTCCCGAATAAAGCCACAAGCGATAAGCTTCTTGACTTCATCATCGATTGCATCCATCATTTCAGGCTTGAATCGCCGTTGCTGCTATTTGACTGGTTTAGCATTAGGCAAAATGTTCAGTTTGTGAGTAGCAATTTTGGGATCTAAACCTGGCATATCTTCGTAACTCCAAGCAAAGACGTCAATATATTCTTTAATGAGAAGAATCAACTCTTGCTTATCTGCTTCTGGAAGATTCTTGCTAATAAAGATTGGACGAGGTGACTCGTTTCCACCTACATCAACTTGAACTAGTTGATCTTCAGTAGGAGGTTCTCTTTGTTCAAATCGAAGTACCCACTGATTATCCATCTGTTGAGCCCAAGGATCTGTTTCAGGATTTTCTTCAAAGTCCTCATCATAGTCTTCCGGAAGTTCAGCGGATACCATATTAGAAGATACGATTACACGATGGACTTCACCAATGCTAGTGTCAGAATCCCATGACCTGGAATCAGAAGAGTTAGAATGTTCTTCGCTATCAGAGTCGGAAACTGCTGGGGATAACATTGGAGGAGAAGCATATCCGAGACCTTTTTTGATCTTGCTGTAATACATATCAGATTTTCCTTTTGGAACAGCCGTACGAATAGGAGTTCGTCTACCCTTACCATAGTTGAGGCCATTTTTAAAGTCATAACCCATCTTACGGATGATGTCTTTTGATTGTTGACTATAACGACGAAGTTGTAGATGTCCTGTATCATTAAGCTTGCTATCATCCGTATAGCTGAATTGTTGTTCTGGTCCTTTACTAAAAAGTATTAGACTTTCGTCTTTCTTTCGAGCAGGGACAATACGGTAAGAGTCATCTGGATCTTCAAATGAGACTTCTGAAGAGATTGTACAACTCCCATTGTAAATGATTTGAAGCTATCTAACATATCCAAATAGCATTTAGTATGATAAATAACATCAGTATACTGGAAAGTAGATGTTTTTTATTAATTTGTACATCTGTATTTACAGCAGGACCTTTAGCCTTAGCAGGCTTGGTCAGATTGATTACAAGAGGGGGAGAAGAAGAACGTGGAGGAAGCTTGTTACGACGAAGGTCAATAACAAGTGGCTCAGAGGAGGTGAGCTCCCTTTTTTCCTTGTTGTGAGTTAAATCAACAACAAGTGGCTCAGAAGAAGTGAGCTATTTTTGTCCTTGTTATGACGTAAGTCGATAACAAGTGGCTCAGAAGAGGTGAGCTCCCTTTTATCTTGATCGCCATCAACCAATTTTTTCTGGACTGGCAAGTGAATAGCCAATGGTTTAGAGGACTGAGGATTGGAAACACGCCTTTTAACAAGTATGATGAGAGTGTCATTGGGCACTGCTTTTTGGTCTTCTTCAGTATCCATGGCCAATACCACTTTCATAAATTCTTCCTTATACATACGAGCATCGTTGCAATACGCTTCGACGCCCTTGAAAGGATAAAGGTCTGCAACTTCTTTATGAACTTCGCCTTTGTCATCGATATAGTTAAAGCATTGATGAAGAGTTGATGGAACAACATTATGTTCATGGAGGAATGGTCTTCCCAGAAGAGCGTTGTAAGAACAACCATGATTATCGATAATATAGAAGGTAACCTTTGTGCGAAGATTGCCTATTTGGAGTTTTAGGCGAATCTTACCCAAAGATTCACTCCTTCCTTGGTTGAATCCCAAGATAGTGTTGATTGTGCTTGAAAGACTATGCACTGGTATCTTTAATGCGTCTAGCATTGTCTTTGGCATGATGCTGAGTGCAGACCCTGGATCTATCAGGATACGATCGACTTTCATTGAATCGACATACCCTGTATAGTAGAGAGGACGATCATGTCTATTATCCTCCAGCAGCATATCATCTTGAGTGAAAGTGATGTTTGGAATCAACTCTAATACGCTGTGACAATGACGACAAGAGACCGGTTCGGCTTCCGGCTTTTTTAGAAGAGTTAGACAAGTTTCAGCCTGCATCAGGGCTTCACTTAGAGTTTCTCGAGTCTCTTTAGAAAGGCGCAAGAGCTCGAAGATTGATAGCCTAGCTGGTGTATTGGCTAGTTGAGCCAATATATCAAAGTTGTATAGCTTTTTAAGTCCTGTAGGAGATGATTTCTTTAAGGGTTTGTCAAAACGGACTTGTTGCTTGCCTTTGTCAGCAACCACCGGCTTGGGAGGAATAGGTACTACAACTGGTGAAGATGTAGAAGGAATCTCTTCAGAGGAAGTAGATTGTACTGGAATAGGTTCAGAGAAGAGGTAGGGTTCTCTTGAGCTTCAGAATGATCTTTCAAATAGGCTTTTCCTGATCTGGTGCCTAGCAGAATTTCTTCGTCAATTATGGGGTCCAAAGACACCATGTTGCAAGTCTTTGTCTTGCCTTTAGAACGACCTTTCTTCTTGGAAGAAGAGGGCACTTCGAATTCCGGAGCAAGATCAGGATGGATCCACATAATTTTGCCATTGTCAAGAGACAAGGGGACAAGACCTTCATTTGGTGGAAGCGGGAGATTTTCAATCTCAATAGTAGCTTTGGGAATAGGAATGACACCGTGTTGTACCATCTGCAGAGGAAAGTCACCAAACTGGACTGAAACTATATTCGCAGTAACAGTCTTCTCATCTTGCTGCAGAGTGACGACACCAGCATTGACAAGCTCTTGAATTTTGCCTTTGAGTACGTAGCATGCTCGAGTAGGATGTCCAATGAACCTGTGGTAGACACAATATTTAGGATGATCTGTCTTACCGACTTCATCAGGTTTCTTTGGGTCTGGGAGCTGAATCTTGTTGCTTTTGAGTAAATATTCAAAGATGCTTGCAGTGTCATTCTCGTCGAAGGAATATTCTACTTTCGGACAAGGTTCCCTCGGTGGAGGTGCAGAATGAGTCGGAGTGGATGTAGGCGAAGCCACACTGACAGCCAAAGATTCTTTATTCTTGTTCAAATTGATGTTCAAAGTCTCTTTTGCTTTGCGGTTGTTCTGGCGGTTGCCACCACCTGATGTCTGGTGTTCATCTCGATCGGGGTTAGACATTTGTACTCTCAATTATTTGAACTTCTCGGCACTTACTTCCGCAGCTTTGGCGTTGATAATGAATGAAGGCCAATCTTGGAACTGGGTAGATCCTATCCGCATACTGATGATAGGCAAAAGATTTGCCTTACAAGTATGAATAGTGACAGCAGTTGGAGTTCCGGGGGGCATCTTTAAGGCTTCACGGCGGAACCGTTCGATAAAACTCTCAGCAGTTTCATTGTGTCTCTGTTTGATTTTGTTGAGAGCCGACATAGTCATGTCATTGAATCCTTCATAGAATCGTTCCAGGAAAATTTGCTTAAGACCTGAGAAGGAAGTGATACAACCATCGGGCAAACTTCTGTACCAGTCATATGCTACGCCGGCTAAACAACCGACGAACACTCTAGTAAGAAGAGCGTCATTTGGCTGGAGTTAAATGGTCATTACTTCAAAATGATTGATTAACTAACTAGGAGAAGTACTGCCATCGAACAAAGAAATCGTTGGTATTTTGTACTTTGGTGGGAATGGGACTTCTTTCCATTCAACTGGATAAGGCTGCTTGATCCCCAATCTTTGCAAGTTGTCTTTTTCTTTAAAGGCTTCGAACTGGGTTCGCAAGAGTTTAACAGCTTCATTGGTGTCTTCAAACGATGAAGAAGGAGCAGGTTGAGTTAGAATGGTAGGAGGAGGAACAACATTGTAAGCACTACCCCCAGCTCCTGATTGACTAGGTGTAGTTTGAACTTGTACTTGTACAGGAAGCATTTGAGGAGACACTACCCCCAGCCCAGTATTGGCAGGTATCAAAGATGCTATGATCTCTAGACTCGCAGCAGGTACAGTGGGTGGTGTAGCATGTTATGCCACAATGATAGAATGCATACTAGCAACCATTTTAGCCATGGTTTTTAGCTTGTCTTCTAGTACAGCGATTCGCTGTTCTTGATTTGTAGAAATTAAAGCATCCAGATCTTCATTGACAATATAAGCTGTCACTTCTCTTGGTACAGTGGAAGACACTGTCTGTTCAGAGCTTTCGCTGTATGCATCATAATCGGAGAAAGAGTCATCTCCTGACTGAGAAATAGGAAGATAACCTGAAGGGTTTTGAGGAAGATTCCTTTGACCGATTGTATCTTGGCTTCGAGAACGGGTATGTCGAAACACTCCTTCAGAAGATTCTTGGAGTAATTCTAAATACCATTGACTTGGTTTACGAGGTTTGCCATGCTTAGAGCACCTTCTACCCCCAGTGTCTCGGAAAGTCATGTTGATAGAAGCATACAAGACTTCATCTTCTTCTGACATAGCTTCAGATTTAACGAAAGTCAGACGTTCGAAGACAGATTGTTTTGTTGTTTGACAACAACATTGGATGATGACTTTGTGGTTGCAATGATGATCAGATGGTTGAACTGAAGATGTTGAAACATTGTCTCGTTTTTGTATGAGATATTCTCGAAGATCGGGAACAACAACAGGACGAGGAAAACTCTGAGAGATCTGTTCTTTGATAATATTCGGAATATGATTCCGATTCTTCAAATGTTTAGTCTCTTGAGTGTACAGGGAAGTACTTACTTCATTGGCATAAGTGTCGGGATTTTTAACCCTGGAGATTTTTTTGATGATGTTTGGTCTTCGACATTGGCTGTATGTGTTTCACCGAAGTGGGTCTGTTAAGATAAGTTCTAAGATCAGCAAATTCACCCCCAGGGGTTTCTGTTTCAGCAGTTTTCCCTGTCTGGAACGGGAAATCTTGAGAGTCGGGAGGTCCTGGAATTCTGCTACCGGGGTAGGCAGAATACCTCTTTGGTCAGTACAAGTTCTTTTGTTATAAAGGAAAGAAGAATCCTTGTTTGAAAAAGTTCTAGTACTGATTGGTGCCGAGGCACGTTCAGATTGATCTTCTTCGGTAAAAACTGAAGAAGATTGAGAAAAGACCAAAGGGCCTTTTCTTTTGTTTTGTGAAGAAGGGTTAGCTAAAGAGCATTTTCCTCTATTGTTTTCCAAGTCATGGGACAAGGAAGTTTGAGAAAAGACCAACGGGCCTTTTCCTTTATTTTGAAGAGGAAGAGGAATAGCCAAAGGACTACCCCCAGTAGATTGCACAGGAGCAACATTGTGTTTGGGAAGAGGAGCAGAGCCTTTCCCCTTGTTATGAGAGGAAGAGAGTTTAGCCAAAAGGCTATCATTCTTAGATTGCGCAGGAGCAGTTTGCGCATAAATGGATGGCGTACTGGTTCTGTCCACAGAGACTGTGGTTTGCGCATCAGGAGTTCTTGCTACAGAATACTTAGGGTGGACTCTGGATGCTGGAATATTGGTTTGCGCAGACAAATTGGCAGCTAATTGCGCCAGAGGCATAGGAGTCTTGTACTTAGCCAAGGCAGCATATGAAGTCTTCTGTGTACTGGCAACAGCAGATTGTGCAGCAGTAGCAAAGACAGATTGTGCAGCAGGCTTGATGACATAAGCTTTGGACTGCGCAGCAGTCTTGCTGGTAGACTGCGCAGAAGTCTTGCTGGCAGTATTAATAGAATGCACAGTAGTCTTTGGGACCCACACTGGGCACACTTTGCTTGTGGCAGTAGTGGTTGCAGTGCGAGGAGTGGTCTTGGAATTGATCTTAGCCTCGTAGGCTGTCTGGTTGATCTTCACAACCAGTGTCTTCTGCGTCTTTCCGATAGACGCTACGTCACATTGAATTGTCACTTCCTCATCGGAGGAGAAAGTCGTCCCCAGCAGAGTCGCCATTTTGTTTGCAAAAACAAAAGTTGAAAATTTTTATTGATACAAACTTTATAAAAGATTATAATTTGAATTCTGAGAATGGTACAACTTTAGGAATCCAATCTAGATGACGATTGCTTTATCCCTTGGACGATGTGAACTTTGAAGACGAAGCCTCTGAAGTTGAAGACAACTCTGGAATTGAAGGCAAAAAGCCTCGAAAGTTGAAGGCAAAAGCCTCGAAAGAATACAGTAGCACATGGGCAAGAACTCCTGAACTCTCTGAACTTTGAAGTCTGATCTCTCTATAATCTAATCTCTGATCTCTGATTATTGATCCCCTTTGAATGGAGACTTGAAACTCTATTTATAGAGTTCTAAGAAATAACTAACTTTTAGTTATTCTGGACTGCACATGATAGATTGCGCAGCAGTTGGATTGCACAACAATGGACTGCGCAGACAGTTACTGGATCATGGGCCAACTGTCTTGGACACATGGCATCATTTGATTGAAATACGCATGATCGTGCATAGACGGTTGCCACGTAATGAGCAATTGATGGCATGAATGCCACGTGTTTTTTGTCATTTGTGTTGATAGAATGCGTATACTAAATTGTGCTGGTTTTGGATTGCGCCAACTTGAACTGCGCAGAAAATGGATTACGCCAACATAAATTACGCCAACATAGATTGTGCTGCCAGCTGTCCTCGAGCGTCGTACTGCACGATTAAATGAATGGTCGCCTCGTTCTCCGCACTGTCAGCTGTCAGAAGATTTGATTTATGTCAGGTAATGATGATGATCTGCCACGTCAGCCTGCGCGCTTGGGAGTGTGCGCAATCTAGTATGCGCAATCCGATGGATGCGTAATCTGATGTCTGCGCAGTTCATCTGAAAGTTGTATTTCTTGATTTTCTGACTTTGTTGATGTGTGCAACTTGATTTTTTAGGACCTACAGTCTGGAGCTCCTGGACTTCTCTTCTCGCTTCCCTTGCCTCTTCTGTATCAGTGGGAGCCGACATTCCGGGTGGATTGTCGCCCGAGGTTGGTACGGTTGTGTTTGAGTCCGCATTGACGGCGGGACCCAAGCTTTTTTGGCCAGGTGTCCTTCCTTGGAGTGCCGATAGGGCCGCCTTGATCTCGTCCACCGACTTAACCAAGGTATGAAGTATGGCCTCAAGAGTGTCGAGGTGTTGCCGATCACTGGGACCATCTTGGTCATTCTCAGTCATGAATACTGTTCTCATATGATGAGCAGTGGATGGAACGGTAGAAGACGTGTTCTCCAAATCATACCCTAAAATAGAGAAGTCGTCGAGGTATGTAGGAATGCTCTCCTCTGGTTTGGACTCAGAGGAAGTGCTACCCCCTGCATAGGAGGTTGCCTCATCTTGGCACTTGTGGACATTTTCAGGGACGTCGAAATCTGCTGCATCTATTGGGGGAATTGTTTCCCCAGGTTAATCTTCCTGGAACACCAGATTGTTGTGGATGTTTCGTGGAGTGCTACCCCCAGCTTCAACTATCCCCAGAAATGTAGATAACGAATCTCCAAGTGTTTAGGATTTCGTCTTAGAGCAGGTACCTCGATAAACTCCTCCTGTAACGGCTGTGGACAACCGTTTAGATAAGAGTTTCTTGGCTGCGCTGGTTGAGTTGTCGGGCTGGAGGTATTTATTTTCTTCCTTCCCTTGCCGGTAGGGACCTTTCGGGCAGAATTACAGGAGGCAATAGGAAGTGCCTCGTCTCCCAAGATTTGTTCCAGGACCGGTCTTTGCTGCTGTAGTCATTGGAAGACGGACTGCCGGTCCTCTTGTGATGTTGTCTTATTGCAGCAGCAGTTGAAAATGACTTGAGTGCAGTGATATCCATGGAAGGGCTCTATGCATACCAAGGTTTTTTTCTCTTTCCTTGCGCTTGTGAAGAATCACATCACGCAAGTCAAGTACGTCTCGATCAACCTTTACTCTTGTTTTGTTGGCCCGAGAATCCTGAGCGCACGAGTGCATTGGTATCATGTTTGTTCCCTGATGCGGGGCTAGTAAAAGCACTTTCTTTCGATCATTGTTGGGAGACTCTTGGGAACCACCCTGTCCATTTGCCGCCGGGGGTGGGACACGGGCGGTTCTGTACAACTTTCTGTCAGGGGCCCGCATAACAGTTAGTGGGACTCTCTGATGGTCAGAGGTTGGGACAGGTGACTGAGCTCGACGAGCCCGTGCTGTCCAAAAATTCTTCACTCTAGCACCCGAGGGCACATAGTAGGAAGAGTCCAGGCTGTGCCGCATAGAATCTGGTATATTCTCATTGGAGCTCCTGATGTCAGGACCGCTTGACAGGCGGTCGAAGACTGAACCCAAGCCGCATAGGGCAGATGGCCGACGGCTGGGATTGGGTGCCGCATAGGCTGTTTCCCTGTGGCTAAAATTGATGGCCGCATAGGTATTATGCATGCGGCTGAGATGGGTGGCCGCATGAGCCTTTTCCATGCGGCTGGAATTGGTGGCCGCATGAGCCTTCTGCATGCGGCTGGGATTGGTGGCCGCATGAACCTTCTTCATGCGGCTGGCACCCTTATACGGCTTCTTCCTGGACCGCATAGAGTTCCTATTTGCTCCCGCAAGTCCAACATAGTAGTGTTTTCTTTTACCGTACTTGGGGACAGCAGGGACGTCGGCGGCCTGAAGTGGGCCACATGTGAGTCTCCTTCGCCGTCTTGGGCCGCAGAGAACACTTCTTCCAGATATTGGAAAGGAGCAACGGTTTTGGACCTTCACTCCCTGCAGGCCTTCTTTAGGCCGGTTCGCTTCTGGATCGGGCTAGCGCTCCCCTCAGAGAGCATCTCTTCAAACGCTTGCTGGTCGAAGCGAACAACCAGCATCTGTTGCGTAGAGCCGAGTTTGGCTGCGTCCGATTGCGTCACCAACTTCTCAGCAGTGGAAAAGTTAGTCCCCAGCAGAGTCGCCATCGTATTTGCCATTGATTATCGAAGAACATAACAGTTTTATGGGAGGACTGAACTTTGATTCACAATTACAAACTCGCTTGTACAAAGAGTGCCTAGAAACAAAATCTAGGAAAAATAATCTAAGTACAAATGTTTAATTTGGATTCTGGAGGGTGACGGTAGAGGCTCGGAAAAGTGCTATTAACTCTGCCTTACTCCTTGGACGATCGAACGCAACCTCGGCTCCGGCAAAGAAATGCTTTATGTATGTATATGTGTCCCTCTCAGTCTCTGTGTGTATGCAAGGGAATAACACCTTGCTATTTATAGAAATTTATGAGTAATGGGGTGTACAGCCACGTGGCTAATTTTGGGCCACATCCTTGTAACTGTGCCTTGAGAAGTAGGCAGTTGGGGATTGGTTAAGATTAATCATTATATGCTTGTTGTACTAAATTTGAACTGTCCAGGCTTGGTCAAATGATGCATCCTGGCTGGACCGCATGAATGACTGTCCCCGAGCCGCATGAAGAGTGTCTCATGACCGGGCCGCATGAAGGACGTCTGATAATTGAGCCATATGAGAGTTGTCTCATGACTGAGCCGCATGAGAGTGGTCTCAAGATCGAGCCGCATGAGAGTGGTCTCATGATTGAGCCACATGAGAGTGGCCTCATAACTGAGCCGCATGAGAGTGGTCTCATGACTGAGCCGCATGAGAGTGGCCTCATGACGAAGCCGCATGAGAGTAGTCTCATGACCGAGCCGCATGAGAGTAATCTCATGACCGAGCCGCATGTGAGTGGTCTTATGACTGAGCTGCATGATGTCGCATAGGCGATCCGCATAAAGGACTTTCTTTGGAATTTGTGAACTGTTCTAGATATCAAGAAGATTTTTTCGCCTTTTTAGGGGCATGTCACGTTTTGTTACAAGAATTACTATTCTTTTCCATGCTTCTACAAGTAGATAAGTATGTATATATATTATTATTTTTGTATTATTTGTCATTACTATTATTAATAGAGTTGGTTATTATTATTATTATTATTATTATTATTATTATTATTATTTTAATACTATTATTAAGTTAGTATAAATCATCATATATAATATATATTTTGCAGTATATGGAAAATAAAAAATATTTGTACTATTATTTTCGGCTCTCATCATTAGTTCTAATAATATTTTATTGATATTTTTAAAACTTATGTACATGATAAGAATATGGAATGTTACGAAAATATTTTTATGGTATTATAAAAAATATCTATATATATATATTTTCTAGATTACCGAATATATTATATATATTAATAAAAGTAGATACCAAATTTATACAAAAAGATTTTCGAATATTTTCAAATATTTATCTAAAAACCTATTTTTGACTAATAAAATTTATTCTTCAAGTAATACAAATATTTTCTAAAAATATAGTATAAGTATCTACTCTTCGCAGAATTTATTTTTTCTTGTCATCACTAACTGCACGTTCGTTCCTATCACCTCGTGGATTCAGACCTCTCTCCATCGACCACGGCTATTGGACACCTCAAAACTTGTCGAAACATCACACCGAACCAGACGTCACTCCAGGCAAGATACTTTGCCATAATTACTGCTTACATTTAGTTGCATCTTATTATTCTGTTATTATTTTTTGCACTTTTATTTCCAGTTATTTAATTTTTCTTCTTGTTTGTGGACCTAGAGTTAAGAGACTTCCGTCAATAGAGTGCATGTCATTAACTTTGTCACGATTGTATCACGAGTTGTTTGTGAGTTGTGAGTATCATGTAGTGGTCACTTGCGTGTTAGCTGATCACCCGTGCGCATGCGTAGGAATAACTTTCAATAGATGCATGTTAGATGACTTGACAGTTATCTACTATAAAATCTTGTTGTGGAAACGACGCGTGTTGGTGTGTTGTGGTTACGATGCATGTATAGTATCATTGGGGCGAGGGGACAGCAACTAGCGTAGGGGCTACATTTATTTTTACACACATTATGGGTGATAGTGACTAGGATGAGCACTACGTGCTACCCGACCGATAGTGTCTCGGATGAGTTCTACTTGACGGCCACACTTTATTACTTGCTTGCGTGAATCCGTTACAGCCCCTACGTAGAACGTTGTCCTCAAAGTGCATATCACGTAGATGGTTAGGTACCCTGTTGTGTTGTAGTTTACATTATTTTTACTTATGCAGTTATAATGGCATGTTCTTCTTGTATCTTGCTACGTCCCTCTGAGCACCTGGTGATCTCTCCAGGTGTGTGTTTCGTGATTTCTGCAGGTGCTCTAGCTAAGGCCATGACTTGCGCTCTATTCTGTCGTAGCTATTGCTCTTGGACTCGTTGGTTGCTTCGCTCGACCAAATCAGTTATTTGTATATTTCTTTCTTATTTAAACTTGTTGGTAGTGGATATGTCTCCGCCCAACGTTTGTACAAATGACTATTTGATCATATCATTAAAACTTCATAATTATGGATGAGATTTAGTTTGAGCATGGTTTTCTTCATTTTACAGCTTATGTATACACACGAGCCTTTCATTTACTCGTACGTATACAACTGGCATGATACGTATCTAGTCCAAAGTATTTTGGGACTGGGGCGTTACATATTTTTGTGGTGGCCCATGCAGGTCACCTTTGTCACTTTGGTTATGTTACGGTGCCGATGTGAGCCTGCAATATAGGATTAGAGTCTAGGAATCTCATCCACGTACTTGATAACCTCCTTTGATTTCTAAATTTCGAACTCTCGTTGCCTCCCTTGATTTTTGCATCTTGTTTGAACTCTTTCTACCTACACCTTATCATCTTGTGCTTAAACATGGTTAGAAAGATGACTACACTATTATATACTTATTGGTCAACCATATGGCTAGAAGGATTACATTGGCAATTGGAATACAAGGAGACTTTAACTAAGTTGTAAGGTCATTTTTCTAAAAGGATGATATAATGATTAGTAGGTTATTACCAAAGAAGGTTTTAGTCTTGAGATTTCCAAGTAGTAATTACCAGAGATTTGATAGAATTTTATTTTGGTATTGGAGGAAAATAGTTAGAATCTCCATAAAAATCGATTTAAGAAAATTTATATGAATTTTTGTTTGGTATTCATAAGTTATTAGATTATGGTTATACATCTTTGAGCTGATAAAAACATGGGTTGGAAATGATCTTAAGATTATAAAAGTGGCAGTATGAACTATTTAAATCGAGTCGTACAAGTTGCAATTTATATGTTTATTAAATTTCAAAGTTTAAGTGGGAGTAATGATATTAAAATTTTTGTTTAAAATATTTGGAAGATATGAAAACGATTTTTGAGGAAAAGTTTCAAATTGGAAATCGTGTCCTTTGATTGAAGCTTTGCAAATCTAAATGGGATTTTGGGTTTAAAAGTTGTGATTATGATTGAATGACTTAGAAATAGAAGTTATGGTTGATGAGTGTGTTAAAATATTGAGATGTAAATTTGGATTGCCCGTGATATGCTAAAGGTTTACCTTGAGGGTTATTTGAGAAAATTTTGGAGTCTTAAAGTTATGAAGTGATATAGAAATTTTGGATTTATGATTATGATCTCTTGAGTTTAAAAGTTGGAGTGGAAAGGTTAAATTTTGGAAAAGTTAGTAGTAACGTGATAAAATTTTACCTTGAGATTTATGAAAGGGATTAGATTATTGTCATGGTTAAATATAACGGTTTGTAGTGAATACAAATTATGGTAGTTCATTTTGAGAATTTATTAAGGAACTTTTAGAGGAAACTTGAGTTTTCAATTTTAATATGAGGCCACCAAGATTACCCTAAAGAGTTAGAAGTATTCCACACTAGTTGCCATGTCACCCATAACCATGATGGTAGTTTATACGCAAGCATTGTTAGTCATCTATCAAACTATATGACTGTATCTCAACCTTGATTTACTCGACATTCCCTCAAATCTGAAATTTTTACTGTGACCTTCTTATCCAGTTGCAATTTGATTAATGATTTAATTGTTCACTAACTGTATTCATCTAGGAAGACTATCTTCTAACTGGAACTGTGTTCCTAAATTATTTTTACTGGATTCTTTAATTAATTTTATTTCATGCTTAACTTCATCTTCATAATTTTTGTGCATTAATTATCACCTCATGAACTCCCACTTCCTATTTTAGATATTTTGGCATCCCTTACCGTGACTTTGATATCTGGAGCACAATACTAAACTTTTTTCCAACAAATTTCATATGCAAGACCTAGACGAGTCCACCTTCATGTAGACATATTATGTCCCACCAAAATACGTCTCTTTGTACTCTATTTTCTTGACATGACTTTCTGGTCAAAATGACTAAACCATAACCCCTACCATGACACCAAAATACTTTCTGACATCAATTAGAGGTCCAATCTTTACTCGATTCTTTCGACCCGACAGGTGATGATGTTCTGCTATATTTCTTAAATGCTTATCTTTGTACTTCATCTAGATTGCTTGACTCATGATCCCATCACACTGCTAGTTTAACTCTTGTAAGTTAGGTAGAATACCTCACGTCCTAACCAACATTTTTGTGGACCACATTGATAGGTTCACTTGGACCATATAATTCAGTGGACCCTAACTTATCTAGTCAACCAAGCCGACTGTATAGGCCCAAACTTTGGGCAAGACTTAGATTTTAAAAGATCTTGGACTATTTAATTTCCTTCATCATCCATTGCTTATATTTTACTATCTTATGTTGCTATTATAGTCTAGTTTTGCAAGCTTACTCTTTATCGAGCTTGTTCGTGACATATGTTTATTGTGGGCGCCCACTAATACATTGTCTAATCAGAACCAACGTATTATGGTCTGATCAACCATAGTGCACTTGGTTCGCTTTTGTATATTGTTCAAACGTGCATGGAGACATAGTTAAACTTGGCCCTAGAGTCTCACCCGCGACTGCCTTAAAAATTCTTTTTAGAACTTATTCAGTCGTCTTTGAATCACTCATTCGAATTCGATAATGTCTTCTTTGAACTCTTTATTTTTGCCCTTCTACTGTTTTAGAAAGACAAACACCCGTACTTGATATTCTCTTAGTTGTCCACTGTCTATTGCCAAGATAGTTAGCCAGTTACCAACCGATGTGACTGTAACCCCATCTTGAGTTAACCGTCCTCCTCGTGACACTAGATTCATTATCACGACATTCTATTCATTCTTGATACTTAAGAATGAATCAAATTATTTCCTTAATCAAACCTAAACCCAGACGACCATATTTTCTCAAGGAACCATAGCTCCTAAGTCCCTAAGTTATTCTCTTTGATCCACCCAATGCCTTATTATTTCTCGAATTGTGTTATCATGATTGTCTTAACTAGTGACCCTCATCCATTACCATATTCGTGAATTATTTCCTATTTAACGAATTCATGTTAAACACCATTTTCTTGCCTCACCAAATGAATTGTTTGTACTTTCTTATCGTTAAACGCTTGTACCCTACCTATTCCTAAATTTCGAGGACGAAATTCTTATAAGTTTGGTAGGATGTAAAACCCCCAAATTTCTACTAATTTTTTTTAATAAAGTTGGTGATTATTTTGAAATTTATTGCGTACAAGTTCGCGTACTCGTATTTGTATGTCACGCGCGAATTACGTTTTGTAATTGCTCGTCGAGTGCAAATATGTGCGTGGTACATATATTTGAAATTTATTTTTCTTATAGAAATATAGCTTTCAATAATATATGATAAATAATATATTTTCTTGAAATTGTAAAAGGGCGCCACAATAGAATTTTTCAAATTCATATAATTTTCTGTCGTAAAGTTATTTATCTTATTATACAAATGGTGGCTTTGAAAACTATGTTTTGAGACAAATATTTTTTTTGCATATGAAGTACACGAATTTAAATTTATATTCAAAATTATAATACTATTATTTTATTATTTGGAAAAGTTATGTTTAAATTAGTTTATTATGAATAAATCAGTATTTGATTTTATCGAATATTTTTATAAGTTTTCAAATTTTAATAGAAAGATTTATCTAGTTTAAATATATTGGAAATATATTCCTTTTGATTCAAAATGTGATTAAATTAAATGAAGTAATTATCAAATAAGGGATTTAAATCTCACAATTCTATCCAACTGGGAATTACTACCTCCTATTAAAGGAGAGGTGCTTATCCATAAATTATACCATCCAAATTCTCCACTAACACATCTCAGAATTCGTGCATCGTGTCTGTGTCCGTACCTCCCATCCACTATAACTCTATTTATATAGATACAATATCGTCTCCGCATCCGACATGCCGGATACCACTTTGTCTCCATGTCGCGCAGGATACAATACACCAACACCACCATCATCCCTGTCAAGCGACACCATCTCCAGCACCATCCGCCCACATCTCCGTCATGACCAACTCCGGCCGATGCCAAGACAACCACCACCACCACTTCTTTCAGCCGCGCCATCAACGGCGAACCTATACCACAACACCACCGATCACCACACCCGTCCTCGCCGCAGCCCCCGATCATCCACCAAAAACCAGAAGCAAAGAAGAAAAAGGTGAGGGAAAAACCTCACATGGACCCGCGTGACCCCGCTAGTCGAGAGACGCCGCCACCCCGGCGTCGACCACCAGCCTCTTTCTTACCATGCCTCTATCCCTCCGACGAAGATCCCTCACCCGTGGATCTATCATCGACAGCGCCGCCCTCTCATCGTCGCCGGAGCTGCACCAGATGAACGCGGCAACCAAACAACCCGACCGAGTCGTCGGCGAGCGCCTCGCTTCGCCGCGCCGCCGCAACACCGCCTCCCTCACGGAACGCTCGGCCTCGACCTGCAGTTCCCTCCGGGGTCGCCTCTGACTTCAAATGGTCTCCACCGATCGTCTCCACTAGCCCTCGAGCCGCGCCGCTCCTCCGTCTCGACGAATCCCCATGCCGCCTCGGCAAAACCCCCTCTGCACCGCTCCTCCGCCTCGGCGAATCACCTGCCGCCTGACTTGACCAACCGATGCCGCCGACCCCATTGGGGAGAACCACCGCTCTCCCTCTCCTCGAGACTCCACGCGAGGCCGTGCCCCGCCGAGATCCAGCCGCTGAGGCTCAGATCCGCCGTGCCCGACTCCTGGTGCGCCATCCCAGCCGAGCTCCGGCCGCTAATCCGCATGGACCGGCCGAATTTCTCCTCCGCCTGAGCCGTGCCTAGCCGGAGTTCCGCTAGTGAGCCGCTGCGTCCTCCGACCTAGAGCAGAGCACCGTTCCCGCCGCCCGGAGCAGCGTCGCCACCACCACACCCCAGCGCCCTGCCCGCCGGCCATCGGCGCCCATCAGCCGCTGATGGAACCCACTCTTCTCCTCCGCACTTCCCTAATGTAAGCCCCACACTTTTCTTTTTCTCTTTCTTCTTTAAGAGCAGCAGTAATGCTGTCTCAAATATTTATTATTATGATTATTAATAATTAATTAATTACTCTACTATTTATATAAATACTACACAGTAGATAAGTATGTATATATATTATTATTTCTGTATTATTTGTCATTACTATTATTAATAGATTTGGTTATTATTATTATTATTATTATTATTATTATTATTATTTTAGTACTATTATTATGTTAGTAAAAATCATCATATATAATATATATTTTTGGAGTATATGGAAGATAAAAATATTTGTACTATTATTTTCGGCTCTCATCATTAGTTCTAATAATATTTTATTGATATTTCTAAAAGTTATGTACATGATAAGAATATGGAATGTTACGAAAATATTTTTATGGTATTATAAAAAATATCTATATATATTTTTTCTAGATTACCGAATATTTTATATATATTAATAAAAGTAGATACCAAATTTATACAAAAAGATTTTTGAATATTTTCAAATATTTATCTAAAAACCTATTTTTGACTAATAAAATCTATTCTTCAAGTAATACAAATATTTTCTAAAAATATAGTATAAGTATCTACTCTTCGCAAAATTTATTTTTTCTTGTCATCACTAACTGCTCGTTCGTTCCTATCACCTCGCGGATTCAGACCTCCCTCCATCGACCATGGCTATTGGACACCTCAGAACTTGTCGAAACATTACACCGAACCCGACGTCACTCCTGGCAAGATACCTTGCCATAATTACTGCTTACATTTAGTTGCATCTTATTATTCTGTTATTATTTTTTGCACTTTTATTTCCAGTTATTTAATCTTTCTTCTTGCTTGTGGACCTAGAGTAAAGAAACTTCCGTAAATAGAGTGCATGTCATTAACTTTGTCACGATTGTATCACAAGTTGTTTGTGAGTTGTGAGTATCATGTAGTGGTCACTTGCGTGTTGGCTGGTCACCCGTGCGCATGCGTACGAATAACTGTCAATAGATGCATGTTAGAAGACTTGACAGTTATCTATTATAAAATCGTGTTGTGGAAACGACACGTGTTGGTGTGTTGTGGTTACGATGCATATAGTATCATTGGGGGGAGGGGACAGCTACTAGCGTAGGGGCTACATTTATTTTTACACACATTATGGGTGATAGTGACTCAGATGAGCACTACGTGCTGCCCGGCCGATAGTGTCTCGGATGAGCACTACTTGACGGCCACTCTTTATTACTTGCTTGTGTGAATCCGTTACAGCCCCTTCGTTGAACGTTGTCCTCAAAGTGCATATCACATAGATGGTTAGGTACCCTGTTGTGTTGTAGTTTATATTATTTTTACTTATGCAGTTATAATGGCATGTTCTTCCTGTATCTTGCTACGTCCCTCTGAGGACATGGTGATCTCTCCAGGTGTGTGTTTCATGATTTCTGCAGGTGCTCTAGCTAAGGCCATGACCTGCGCTCTATTCCGTCGTGGCTATTGCTCTTGGACTCGTCGGTTGCTTCGCTCGACCAAATCGGTTATTTGTATATTTCTTTCTTATTTAAACTTGTTGGTAGTGGATATGTCTCCGTCCAACATTTGTACAAATGACTATTTGATCATATCACTAAAACTTCATAATTGCGGATGAGATTTAGTTTGAGCATGGCTTTCTACATTTTACTGCTTATGCATACATAGGAGCCTTTCATTTACTCGTACGTTTACAGCTGCCATGATACGTATCTAGTCCCAAGTATTTTGGGACTAGGGCGTTACAAGATCTAATGTGGATACAACAGTTAAAAATGAATCCAACCAAGTCCTTACTGGGTGTCTCCAGCGGCAAGTTCTTAGGCTTCATCATCACAGCAAAAGGAATTCATATCGACCCGGAGAAGACCAAAGCAATTCTTGACATGGCACCTCCCAAGAACCTCCGAGAGCTTCGCGGTTTATAAGGGAGACTGGCATATATAAGGAGGTTCATAGCAAATCTCTCTGGTAAATGTCAACCCTTCACCAGACTAATAAAGAAAGGGGTCATTTTTGAATGGACCGAAGAGTGCCAGCATGCGTTCGACGATATCAAGAAGGACCTCACCAGCCCTCCTGTACTGGTTGCCCCAGTCGTGGGGAAGCCTTTCCTACTGTACGTCCGAGCAATGGATCATTCTCTTGGTGCCTTATTAGCCCAAAAGAATGAAGAAGGCGACGAACAAGCAATATATTATCTCAGCAGGACCATGGTTGGAGCCGAGCACCAGTATAATCCTGTTGAGAAGGAATATCTCGCCCGCTTTTTCGCCTTCCGGAAGACACGACATTATGTGACCGGACAGACGATCCATGTGGTATCCGGGATCAACCCTCTCAGAGTCCTTATAACCAAGCCAGGGGCACTGAATTCATGACTAGCCACATGGGCAAACCTCTTGACTCCTTACGATATGGTGTTCGTCCCACAGAAGGCAGTTAAATGCCAAGCATTTGCAGATTTTCTGGCTGCTCATCCGGTACCAGAAAATTCAAAACTCTAAGAAGAAATCCCCGAAGAAGTACTGGAGTCCAATACAGTTTCGGATAACTCAGTATAGTGCATGTTCTTTGATGCAGCCTCAAGAGCGGGGCCAAAGGGTGAAATCATAGCGGGGGTCGGGATCGTCGTTGTTACTCTGAACGGCCTAGTTATCAATCGTGCATATTCTCTTACGGAGTCATACACCAACAATGCTGCAATGTATAATGCCCTCATCATCGGACTCCAGTTCGCCAAATAGTGTAATGCCTCAGTCCCAAAACATATAGGACTAGGAACGTAGCATGCCAGCTGTATATATACGAGATATACTCCAATATATGGAAATCTCGAATACACACATAAGATGTATTGTGAATACTTATAACAGACAGTCACAGTAAAAGCTATATCTCATCTACAGTATAATGTAAGAAAAAAATGGTAACTCATGAATCAAAGTGAATGTCAAAATATAATAGTTGACCGGACGGAGGCAAATCCACTACCGACACTAGAATAAACTAAAAGGAAATAGAGTCCAACCTCTAAGATAAACAAAATAAGAAAAGATGACTAAATAGGCTCCTCGACCCAATAGGGGTAGCTGTGACCAGAAGGTACGACTCGCTCGAACATAAGGGATGAGTCTATACCGGAGCCATACTCCTGCGGAAAGTCCTGCAAACCTATACCTTGAGAGATCACCAGGTCCTCAGAGGGACGTAACAAGATACAAAAAGAACATGCCACATAAACTGAATATAAACTGCTCAATAGTAATAAGTTAAATCGGATCATATCAAGGTCCAATACTTCTCATTGAATTAGCGTACCATCCCCCTACCAAACAAGGATAGGAGATGGCACACTAACCCACGACGAAGCATCTTTCCAAGACATGAATCCAATATAAGGTATCCAAACCACAACATGGTTCAATACCTTCTCATCGGAGTAGTGAGCCATACCTATAACCAAACAAGGACAAGATGTGTCAAACTAGTCCGCGGCAAGTTACTATTCTAAGCTACGGTCAGATACAAGTACCCAAACCAAGAGAACTAATATCTAACGGATAAGGGTGCCTAACCGTTCTAATGAATGTAGTTTTAAGAACAACCTCCAACGCATGGGCTCTGGCTAAAATTGGATCGGCATGGTCCTCTCTTGGGACCCCAGGGGCCTCAGGCATAACCGTTCCACGAACGTCAGTGGCCAGCAGTAAATAAGGGGTCGTCAACCCGTATCTCCGGTGGAGCGTACGGTAACAAGGGAAATGTGTAAAGTAGCCCATACACTAAGGAAATGTCCTCCCCGCCCAATGCCTATATGTTGTATCTATAACACGTTTAACCTCTATTAACCGCTAATTCAAACTAAATCATGTAACCTCTATTAGCGGTTAATCCTATCGCACGACTTATACGTACTGGTGGCCAGCCAATCACGCATGTCCGAGTTCTATATGTGACTCATAACTTCGTGGTACAAATGTGTCAAGGCCTATGAATGCAACACAACAAGGCGGTCCCTTAACTCTAGGTTTCAATGTGTAATAAGTAAAGAAGTAGCAGGAATATAACTCTATTTAACAAAGTATCACAGTTTATTTTACAGAAGAAAATAATAAATAATGATTAATATAAGCTAAGTAAATAAATAGCTGGTGGTAAGGCATCTTGCATGAGGGTAATGTGCAGAATGGCAACGCCTGATGACTCAAATCGTCAGAATAGGGAAGCAATGAAAGCCAACTTTTACGAACGACCTCGGATGCTGAAATAAACGTCAGAAACAGTTTTGGCATAAAAGAAATATATAGGAAATGCCTGTCCAAAAGTTTAATTCTAGAACATGGGCAAAATAGTAATTTTGGGTCAAAATAATGTCTGCCGTTGGACCCATTTTGCACCAAAATGCGTGCCAGAACCTACGGTCTCTAAAGTCGTTAAACTACATGTCTACGGGTCCAGTTTGAGGAGATGAACCCAAACATATGTCCAAAGTAGGATTCCGGCGGGCCGTACACAATATCGCCCATTGGATCGGGTCGCGGGCCCGCCAGGTATGCGTTCCGATCGACCTTCCCAGAATCGGACCAAACATGGCACACAGGACTACAAAAATGATTCGGTCCAGATGGCACAAGTTTCGTGTCGATCCGACGAACGTGCACGAAGTTATGGCTATGTTTACAAAAGGTCAATACGGGGGTATCTCGACGGATACGCACTGATTTTGCCGCGCACATACAACGAAATTGAGTTTCGTTAGTTCTCACACGTCGGCAACATCCATATGCGCCTTTTGATGCGCATAATATGCGACCACGTCGCCCGGTTTGTCGGGGCGCACGCCGTATCGACAAATTTTTATAAGTTTTCTATATTTTAAAAGCAAATTTTTTGTCAACTTCAACCATGAATTACTTTCTGCATATTGATCGAAACTTCCATCTAACACGCGTTTAACTCTCGGTTATATTGTTTATGATTGTCTTTAATTGGTTTGTAAAATCTTCAGTATATGGAACGAAAATCGGCTTCCAATTTAGGTTTTGAAACAGTTTTTCTCATTACAGAAAAATTAAAATTTTGTCCAACTTTGTCTCGATTTTTCGAGCGCGTCAGAGGGTAGTTTCAAAATCCATCTTATGGATCTCGAAGAGGATCATGTAGGCTATTCGTAAAAGTTTGTAAATTCAAAATCGATTGAATCGATAGGGAGTAAGTTTGAGGAGAAGGGGAGTACCTTGCGGCTGGTTGTTAACAGAGTTTCTTCTATTTTGGGCTGGCAGCTGCTGCTCTAGTGATCACTATTTGCCATTAATTATCAAAACAAGAACTACAGAGGAACTATATTTGATTGTAAACTTGAAAGTACAACAGAGAGCCTAGAAAGAAATCCGAGGAAACAATCTAACTACAATTGTTTAGTTTTGATTCTGGGGGGGTGACGGTGGAGGCTCGGAAGAAGTGTAGGAACTCTGTCTTACTCCTTGGACAATCAGACACAGTCTTTGCTCTTGAGAAAATTGCCAGCATTTTGCATGTGTGTGGTACCCTGCTATTTGTAATAATTTCAGGATGAAGCATATGTTGGGCCGCATAGATGCCCACGTGGCTGTAACAGCACACGAAGACTCGATCTTTGGCTGCTAGCTGGTGGTTTGTTAAGATTTCTTTGTTATAGCAAATCTGGGTGGTTGAGACTTGGTCAACTTGCCACGTGCCCTATCACAAAATAGAATCAATCAGTTTGAGACAACAATGAGGGGCCGCATAGAGTATGGGGCATTTTGGATCGCATAGGTCTTCTTTGTCCTTTAGTGCTTGGCAATGCTGGGCCGCATAAGACTGATGTGGCTCAGATTATAGTCTCCCTTAGCCACTTGTCCCACTAGCAGTGCACAAGTCCGTATGAATCTCAGTCATATTTTGTCATTCTGGGCCGTATAAGGCTCATGCGGCTTAGGTCGCAGTCTCCCTGGCCGCATAGCACCCCTGCAGACTATGCCTCAGATCGTATGAACTCTCAGGCACGTGGGCCCTATGTCTGGTGACATGACACTTCTTGTCTTTTTAGAAGGGTCACGTCTTATCTTCATCTTTTTTTTTGTCAAGACGTGTCAGAGTTGTCAGCTTTGTTAGAGGGGTTCTACAGCTGATCAGCTTGGCCGCATAAGTAGCGCTTCCTTCTGTAGCCCGAATCAGTTTGGTCGTATTTTAATATAATCAATCTGTTTGAGACAACATTGATGGGCCGCATAGAGTTTAGGGCTTTTTGGACCGCAGAGTTTGTTGTGCGGCTCTTCCTTCTGCAGACCAAATTAACATGGCTCAGAGCACCCATACGGTCAGCTTTGTAATATGATACGCATGAACCCCATCTTTTCCATGCTTCTACAAAACCCCCTTCAAAGTTTTTAAATTGCAAATTTGGAATACTTTGAATAGGAAGCATGGAGATATGTCAAGCCGCAGGGAGGCTTCGAGCCATGGGGAAATTTTGAGCCGCAGGAAAATTTTGAGCCACAGGGAAATTTTGAGCCGCAGGGAGATCCCATCCAGGCTGTCCAGCTGTCACTGTCACGACCCGCACCCAGTATAGGGGAACGAGAAGTGGGTATGTCCAGTATATGCCACAGTGTCTGCAGTAGAACGCTGTCCTAGTTCACATACATCTAACAATAATAAGGTAACTGTACAACGTGTATGCTCCGAATGGAGGACAATATAGAAATGTACAACTCAATCACAGCTAAGTTAGAAAGTACGATAAGATAGATAGATAAGATCTGAATCCACAATAAAATACAAATAAGAGAGAGAGAGAGACTAAGTGTCTAAGATAACAACTCTACAATATCCAGAATAACAAAATCCTCAATAAGTACAAGTGTATCCAAAATAAGACAAGACAATAAGTAAGATACTGGTCTAGCTATCTAGCGTAGACTACTGGGATAATGTCCTCTGCAAGTGCTGGGTCCTCCTGAGAGTCCAGCTCACATGTATCATCTCGGCCTGCTCCATAGTATGTAAGACAGAACTTCTCAATGTCATCTGTAATATTTTCAACAGGTCCAGTCAGGACGAGAGCGAGCACAATACACCTCACGCAGTTCATAATATGGCATGATATGTAAATATGCTATAGAGTAAGATACATGAAACGCTGGAAAATATATGAAGTAAAAGAGATGACTATAAAAAAATATCTACTATAAGTAAAGAACTAACAGTGGCTAGTAATGTAGAGTACAAGATAAACATGTGAATGGCTTGAATTTACACATAAGTAATCTAAGAGTTTGCACATGAGTATACTACTTTGGAATTGTTCACATGACCATTTATACTCTTCCATACCCCAATCAATACACAAGGATCCAGACAGGTTATGTTATTGCACATGATATCACATGAAGCCCCATAAATTGGTGCACATGATTGTATAAATGGGGGCTCTGTGAACATGAGAGTACATGAATCACAAGAGTGCACATGAATGGTGAAAGCACCGGAGTACATGATGAAAGTGAAACGCACATGACATACTGTAACCGGATGTTCCCGAGGAAGATAACATCTCATGAAGGGATCCATATAGTACTAATCCGTGTTAACAACGTGACAACATCAAGTAAAGTAATCTAGAGCATAAATGTAAATCCTATCAAGTATAAAACGGTCAGAGAATGTACTCGCCTGATATCTGAAAGTCCGTAGTGAATATACTATCTGAGGAGAGGTGTCTGACTCCTATTTAAAATAGCACATGTCCAGAATGGTAATATAGAACATTATAATGCATTCTACATGATGTTTGGGTCAATCTAGACTAAAGTCGACCTTTGGTCAACTCTAGTCAACTACACTAGTCAAACTAGGTCAAATCCTAACACAGACAAGTCTCACTAAGCCTAACCAAGCCTAGGCTAGCACTCTCACATAACCACAAGGATACACAAGCTATCAACGTACAATTTCATACATATATATATATATATATAAATGGATCCCTCTTTTCCCTCTTTTCGCTGCTCCCTCTCCCTATGGAGACCCTAGGGTCTCCTCCGTCCCCTCTTTTCCCTCCCTGTTCGGCTTCCGATGGTGGCCTCCTGGCCGGACGACCTGCTGGCCCTAGTCGGCCAACACCCTCCTCCCCCGCCTCTTCCTCCTCCTTCCCGGCTTCACTCCCTTCCTCCTCCCCTTCCCCCCCTTTGTCTCTTCTCCCAAGGCCTCATGCTCCACCGACTAGCCTGCTCGGCAGCACCGAATTTCCTTCGGCATCCCGTTGGGCCTCTCCCCCGGGTGATGGCGCCATCAAGGCAGGGAGTTCACCGGAGTTCGGAGGCCGACAACCGTTTATCCCACCCAATTTTCAAACTGGCGCTTTCAAATCTGGCACTTTTTCCAGTGTCCCGTTAGGATGGACCCCCCTGCAGCGCAGGTCAGGGGCCTCACCTACCCACCTTCCCAGGATGGGACCTCACCTGCAGTGCAGGTCAGGGGCCCCACCTACCCAGGTCCCTCGGTATGGACGCCTTTGGGCCACGCCATGAGGAAGACCCCTCCTTTTTACGCTCGGTTGCTCAGTACGCTGCTTTGCTGGCCGCTCATCTGGGTGGGTCCCGCCCCCCATACCAATTTGACGGACTACGCTGCTAACCCCACGAATCAGTTTCGTGGGTCCCTCTCTTACTCTTACGCAGCACTCTCTTCCTTTGATGGCACTGTCCACGGAGTCTCCCATACTCATCTCTATGCTGGTCACGTGGAGCCCAAATTGGCGTACCATGCTTCTTCCTAATTTTACGCTGGTGAGGTGGCCCCCACCGCAGCGTATCATTCCCTCTCTCAGTCAGCACACTCAACGGGACTTGCCCCCCGCAGGTTTTTGCGCCCCCACTTGTGCCTCCGGAACCCCATACTCCAACCTCCCTCCGTCATCCTCTCTGGCCGTCGTCCCATCCCCTACTCCTGTTGAACCCCACGCCAGCCTTCCAGCCGACACCCTCTTCTTAGCCCCTGTGCCCTCCGTCACTATCACACCCATCGCTCCCCTTCCCGGGACCTCGGGAGCTATCCCCTCCTCGAGCGTTGTCGGCCTCGAGACCCCTCCCATTGAGGCCCATGATGCCATTACCGCCCTAATCGATCCCCCTCTGTCCGCGGCCGTCCCTCCGGAGGCGCCGTCCACCGCTCGGGGTGTAGCCTCCGCCTCTGACACCCATTCGGTACTTCTCCCTCCCCCAGGCAGCCCACCATTGCCAGGCCCCGGAGTCCCCCCCATCGCCCCGTCTCGGTCACCGCCAACCTCCTGTTTCAACCTTCACCGACCGGAGGTGCTACCTTGGCCTCATCCCAGTCTGGACCAGCCCAACGGTCCTTCGTCGCAGCTCTTCGCCCGGACCTGGTCTCCCAGAAGGGTCTCATTCTCCGTGATGTGAGCCTCCCGAACATCGAACTCCCTCAGGAATCAGCCATTCCTTTCATTCCCTTTTTTGACTTGGAACTTACTTCACTGTCATCCTCCTTTCCCCACACCTTTGTTCTGAAGTTTTCGACCGGCTGCCCCAAATTATCCCGGGTGCAGAAAGAGATTGCCAGATGGAGCCTCTCGACGGAATACCGGGTAGCCCCCCTAGACCCTAGACATATTCTTCTCCATCTCTCGTCCGAGAGCGACCACAGGATCGTGTTGTCCAAAGGCACGTGCAGGATCGGCCCCCACTCGATGAAGATCATCAAATGGTCGCAAGGGTTTTCCACCAAAGAGGACTCAGCTAGAGTCGCTGCTTGGGTCATCCTACCCAACCTACCTCTCATATGCTTCGTTCCAGCGGCTCTAAGACGCATCGCCAATTCCTTCGGCACGTACGTCGCCATGGCCCCCGAAACCAGTAACCTAACCAAGGCTCACTATGCTAAAATTTGTATGGAACTCGACCTCACCACCGAACCACTCAATTTCATAACCATTGAGCTGGACAACCAAACTGACACCCAACAAGTCCTCAATGACAACCACATTATGTTCTGCAATTACTGCCACTTAAGAGGTCACCTCACGAAGCACTGCCATCGCCTTCACCCAGAACTCAAGAAGAAAGCTGCCCTAATAGACAACGAGCCAGCGGAAGGCAGGACACCCAAGTCACCCCTCCTGTTGCGTCCAAACTCGCACACTCATTTTGGATCCAGTGACGGCAAGTCTGACCGTAGAGAGAATCCCTGCAAAACTTTGATCAAAGCCCAGTCCCCCTGCAACATCCTAGACGTTACCGTCTCCAACCAATTTGATGTCTTAGATTCAGAAGGGCGGAATCAAGTGACCCCCTTGCATAACTTGATCTCAACGAGACAGCACAAAGCAACCCGAACACGGAGCCTGATAAGGAGTTCACCAACGTTGACCAATAATGCCCCAACATTGACTCTGTTGAAGAAGCCCTTGCTATCCTCGGACCGGACCAAGTACAGAGAGGACTTCAGGTTCAAGCCGCGGGGTACCCTCTCCAGCATACCATTCTTCTGATCCGGAGCTCCAGTGACTCTCTGGCCATCCCTGCCAATGATCCCATCTTGGACTCAGCCGGGGAATTGGTGAGCTTTCCCACGGACCCACCGGAACAACCCTCTAGCGACCCTCCAACCGCGTCCAAGGCGGAGGCATTTTCCTCGCTCGAGGACTTCGATAATTCGTCAAGGGCAGACGCGTCTACATCTCACGGGGCCAGAGCCAACAAAGCAATTGATGATAACAAAACTATCTTAACCAGATCTGCCACCAAGCGGAACAAGAAACCCTCCTCTCAACTTCATCAATGATTAATATCCTATCGTAGAATGTCCGCGGCCTGGCAAACAAACCCACATTAAGGAGATTATCCGGCATGAGGAAAATCTATAAGATCGACATCCTTATCATCATCGAACCTAAAATCCCCCCCAAAAGATTAAAATTTATCCAGTTACAGCTCGGCTTCCCCACGGCCGTAGCAGGAAGAAACGACATTTGGATCCTCCGCTCGACGAATGTCAAAATTGGAGTTAACCAGGAGTCCCAACAGGCTCTAACTTGCTGGTAGGAACACCCCTCGATCCCGGATCGGTCTATCCTTTCTGCTGTTCATGGTAGTTGTGATATTAATGACCGGAAACAACTCTGGAATGACCTCATAAACATCCACCACCACCACATCAATTCCCCTTGGCTATGCATCGGAGACTTCAACACGATCACCTGCAGAGAAGAGAAAATCGGAGGGCGACCTCCTACCACATCGGCCATGCAAGACTTCAACAATTTTATCTTCAATGCTCACCTCACCACCCTTCAGTTCACCGGTAACGCTTTCACCTGGTGCAATATGCAGGAAAGCGACCGTCGGCAATACTCTCGCCTGGACAGAGCCTTCACGAATGACCGTTGGCACGGAATGGGGATCACCACTGTCACTACCCGCTACCCAAATTGTTGGGCCGGACCGAGTCATGTCCAGCCTACGCTTGAGATAAAGCATAGTAAGTTGTTCTAAGGATAACAAGATAAGACTAAATGTGCTAACAGTTCTATATGTAAAGAAGAGTCATAAATGCTCCCAAACACAAAATTCATCTCATATAATAATAAGTCCAAATACAAGTCTGAAATATAAAACTGGATACAGGTCCAGTTACAAAATACATAGTCTAATACATGACTACACTAAATATCCCGAGCAACATCATAAACTAGACGAGGTTCCCCGCAGGTACATCCTCGTAAGACAAGTCATGGTCCTCAGCAGTAACTCCTTAATATGAGTCACAGAGCAACTCCTCCTCTGTAAGTTTACCTACAACGTTATCCTGTCAGGACGGGAACAAGTACTGATTCTAGCAAACTAAATATACGAAATATGAGATGAACAGGAATGCAATAAACTGGAATCATGGCACATCA
>JANAVB010016195.1:25693289-25728289 GCA_029216955.1 Iris pallida
CTAAGCTAAACCTTAGTTTGGTCGATAGACTCTAGTTAGCAATAGGAATTAGAAAGTCATAAGTCATGACTTATGATTTCGAACCATTGATAAATCAACTTAAGTCATAGCCTTGTAGATTGGCCCAAAGCCCAAGAATTACAAAACCCTAGCCCTAGACATTGTGGCCGGCCACCATATCCTCTTTGGGAACCCCACTCTATAAATACTCTCTTAATTTTAGGGTTGCCTCTTTTATGAAGGATCAAGTTTAGAAAGAGGTTTGTTCCTACTTCTTTTAATCCATAGAAATTCCATTCTATGTCTTTTTTCATTCAAATCTCTTCCATTAGGTTTTAATATACCTATACTTGCTGTTATTGGAGTTTTATTTCAGTTTGATATTGATTAGTTGGATTGGGATATCAAGGAGAGGAGCTCAACAAAGGAGAATTTTCTAGAAAGTTCATCTATAGGTAACTTCTTCAATACTCAGTTAAATTTCAATTTCTTTATACATTTAGGAAGCCCTAGGAGTCCTCTTGGTGGTTGCATTGGTTTCGTGTCGAGTTTCATAGGTTTCGTGTACGTTTTGGACACGTATCAGGAACCCACAGTAGGTGTTCAATAAAATGTCCCAAAGGACATTTCGACCTATTTTCTAGGAAGCTTTTGAATAGGAATCTAGGTCTTGTTATTACTTATTGATTTTTGTTTCTCTGAGGTGATGATTATATCGTGTCGTGTCATTTTGGACACGCGAACCTACAGTTTCTGACTACGCAGCAGTCTCCTGCTACTCGGGGGCTGTAGCGGACACGACACGCGATGATATGACACAAGACTCGACACGCACCATGGGGCAGTAACTGACGTGCCACATGTCAAGTCTCACGTATCCACGTGGCGTGTTGAGAGAGATATCAGAGTCGCACTGATTTTTTACTGTGCAGTGCACACGAGAAATCGAGCACTGATACGGCTCTGTAGCTTCGGACACGACACACTAGGACATACTACAGGACATTGGACACGTAGCTAGACCCTGGGCGAACCTAGGGTTGCGAGCACGAGTCCTGGTTTGGCCTGTGTCGGGTGCACGACACGCGTGCACTCGTGCACGATGTTGTGTCTGTTTATGTGTTCAGTGTGTCTGTTTGGTCTTTTCGCCTTGGACACATCGTATCTCATTATGATAGGACATAAACTGTATACTGGACATGAATGCATGTTTGTTTACACTTACCAACCAATATTTTTATGTATTAACTCGTTTTAGTTTGTTATTTTCCAAATACCCTAATTTCTGAAACCTATTAGCAGTTCTTCATTTCCAGTTTTGGGAATCGAGATTTGCCAGTTGTTTTAGCCTATCTAAATGTTGTTAAATGTTGGGTTTTAATTCTTATATTGGTTCTCCTATATGTAATCTAATTGTGGTTAAGTTTTTGGGTTGTTTGGTGAACATTTGAATTCGAAATGTGGCTTTTGAGTAGGGACTGAAACTGGGTGTTCAGTCCTTGTATTTCCAGGTTTTGTTTATGAACCTTGACATTTAATTAAACCCTCTAATTGCTGTTAACTGATAGGTTAAGTCCCTAAACCATTTCTCCTATATGTGATCTATGTGTGTGTCGAAATTGGGACTGTTTTGGAGTCTGTTAGATTCAAAATCTGGGAATTAATATTTTGGCTGAAAACTGGGTTTTCTATGAGGTGTATTGATGTTTTTAATGTGTATAACTGATATTTGTGTTTTCAAAATGAGTTGAACTCTAATTCCTGTACATTGAAACTGCTGCCACTGTTTCCAGATTTCAATTCCATATTAGCTATCACACTCTTGTATCACTAACACATGACACACCCTCTCTCTATATATATTTCCTAATGTAATATATATATATGTAATGTAAGTATATATGTAATGTATACTCTAATATATGTATCTATATATATATATATATAATGTAAGTTTGTGTATATATATACATGTGTTATGTATTAGATTAGGCAAATATATCAATATGTGTAGTATTATAGATATAGGTATTGACATGTTGTCTTGTATCATGGGTTGGCTAATAGGCATAATATAGCCTATGGCCTGTGTGTGTCTGTTTGACTAGTGAGCCTAGATTGGGCTTGTATAGCTTTGATTAGACCTATAATAGACTTGCTAGACTAGTGTAGACTTGTTAGATCAAGTTTGACCTAGTTTGACTTCTAGGGTTGACCAGAGTTGACCAAGAGTTGACTTTGGCCTAGATTGACTTAGACTCATGTAGAATGCATTGTAGTGCTTCATTTTACCATTTTAGACTTGTTGTGACTTGTGCTGTTCTGATTAGGAGCCAGACACCACTCCTCGGACAGTACTTTCATATTGGACACTCAGATACCAGGCGAGTACATTCTCTGATCATTTCATATCCTGCTTAGAATTATTTCCTGCATTAAATTACTTTACTTGTTACTGTCACGTTGGTCACACGGATTGGTACTATATGGATCCCTTCTTGAGATGTTATCCTTAGGGAGCATCGGGTACTACATGTTCTGTGCGTTTCACTTACATGACGTATCACTATGCTTCATTGGTTCTTTGATCACTTGTGACATATACTCTTATGATCACAGAGTCTCCTAGAATCCTTATCCCATTTACTGGGTATCCTAGAATCTTCTAGAATCCCCATTTATGGGACATCCATGTATCACCATTCGGGGGCCTTTGTATGGAATCATAACATAACCTGCTTGGATCCTTGTGTATTGATTGGGGGTACGGGGGAGTAGAAGTGGACATGTGAATAATACCCAAGTAGTGTAGCATCAGAATCATTCCATAGTGTAGCATCAGAATCATCCCATGCCATTTATATGTCTATGTTGTACTCTGACTCACTAGCCACATGTTAGTTCTCTATTTATAATAGATATTTCTATTACAGTTCTCTCTCTGTTTTCATACCGTATTTCTTTCAGTACCTGTATCTTACTTTACTGCATGATTATATTTTCTAACCTGCTATGAACTGTTGAGATGTACTGTGCTCGCTCCTGTCCTGACTGGACCTGTTGAAAATATTACAGAGGACGAGGAGGAGGCCTGTCTGGATACTTTCTACGGGGCAGCCTTAGATGACACTTGCGAGCTGGACCCTCAGGAGGACCCAGCTCTATCTGAGGACATCACCCCCATTGCCTAGACTAGTTTAGTTAGACTTATCTTATTTTATGTTGCCTTGAGACATGTTTTGCAACGTCCCAGTCCCAAAATACGTAGGACTAGAACGTAATCATGCCAGCTGTATACATACGAAGTATATGGACCCTCGTATATATATACATAAGCTATAAAAAATATATATATATATATATATATATACATAAGCTATAAAATGCAGTAACCAAGGTACTAAATCTCATCCACAAAGATAAATACGATATAAAAGCAACTTTGAATTTGTCATGTACACAATAGTTGGACGGAGACAAAGTCCATTACCAACCAAATTAAATATGGAAAAATATACAAGGAAAGAATTTAGTAGAGCAAGGAGATGACGATCCAAGAGCAACATCTCGATGAACAGAGCGCAAGTCATGGCCTTAGCTAGAGCACCTGCAGAAATCATAAGAGCACACACCTGGCGAGATAACCAGGTCCTCAGAGGGACGTAACAAGATACATCAACATGCCATATAATACTGAATATAAAATATGCCACAATCAAAAGAAAGTGACAAGACACTATAAGGTAATCTAACCAAACTAAAGTGAACATGCAGTGAGAACAAACCTTTCGTCGCATGAGCCCTGGCTGTAAATGGGATCTGGTATAGTCCCCACTTGGGCACCAGTGACCGAGAGCATGACGTTCAAAAACGACAGTGGCCAACCTGAGAGACTCATACCTGTATCTCCAGCGGAGCTTCCGGGTTATAAGGGAAGTGCAATAGAAGCCCATACGATAAGGAAATGTTCTCCCCACCCAATGTACCTGTCAAGTCGCGTCCACGACCATGAATCTCTACTAACTGCTAAGTCTCCTAACATGCCTCTATTAGTAGTTAGCCCTAACGCATGCACATAGGGGATCAGCCCACACACAAGAACCTCTATATGCTACTCATCTCACACATCCTCGTGGTACAACGGTGTCAAGGTATATGCAATACACTACAACGGTAGTCTCTTAACTCTAAGTCCATATGCAATCAAAGGATAATATCAAAGTATATCTAATATCACTGTGCAGACAATAAATCAAGAACTGTAAGAACTGGAAATAATGAACAGTGATATGTAATAAAATGTAACTGAATATAAACAATATAATGGCAAGGTATCTTGCCTGTTGTTACGCCTGGTGTGCGATAATCTGACAAGTCCAGCTTGGTCCAATAGCTATGATCAGTGAGTAAAGGTACGAGTCCATAAGAAAATTTGAAGCATGATTTAGTAACGATAAATGATGATAATCGGGAGAATTATCGAAATATACGTCCATAGACTATTTTGAAAATATATTAATATTTTATAACTATATTTTTGTTACTCAAACTATTTTTGAAATCTGAAAATCATCTATACTAAAACTCTATTTTTGGTAAATATAATATTTTAGATCAAAACTATATATACCTATGTTTTTATAATCAAAACACCTTCTTTTTCTTTAATAATAATACTATTAACACTATTAGTAATAATAATAATGATCATAATAATAAACTTAATAATATTTAACAATAATAAATAATAACAGTAAATAATACTAACAGTAATAAACTTAACAATATTTAATATAATATATAATAATAGTAATCTATACTAATAATAATATTTAATATTAATAAATAATAACAGTAACTTATACTAATGATAATAATATCAGAAATAAATAATAATAGTAATAACAAAAGTTAAATAATAATTATAATAATAATAATAATAATAATAATAATAATAATAGGTTTTTTTTATAAATAATACTCTCTCAAAAGTATACAGCTAACCCCCTTTCCCCCAAATTGCTGCAGTGAGTGAGAAAGAGAGAGAAATCGAGAGAAAGGGCGGTCTTACTGAGGGGTCACGGCGCTCGGCGGCCTCGACGGAGTCCGGGCGGCGAGCGGCGAGGGGGGTCCACGCCGGGGGTCCCACGCCCGGGGCAAAGCGGCGTTGGCGCCGAGGCGCGCTGCCCTGGAGGCGGATGGGGGTTTTCCCAACGGCGACGGCGAGGTCTTTCTGCGGCGGTGGAGGCGCGGGGGCCGGCCTGTTGGGGCGGACGGCGGCCTGCCATCGGCAGATGGCGTCGGCGGGGCGCGGTGCTCAGCGCCGGCGCACGGAGGAGATGGGAGCACCCGGCGCGGAGGAGAACTCTGGTGCGGTGCGTGGCTGCTATTGTGTGCGACGCTGGCCGCGGCGGATGGGTGCCATGGAGGAAGAAGCGGTCGGGGAGGTTTCGGTGACCGGCGGCTCGGCCTGGCTCGTGCTCAGCAGTCGGGCGCGCCGGCACGGCGATCGTTGGGCGCTGGGGATGCGCTGCCCTGGAGGCGGCGACAGTTGTTGATGGGGGCGGCGCAGCTCTGGATGCGGTGGCGAAGGCTGGCGTCGGGAGAGCTCGGATACGGTCGCCGGAGGTGGCACGGGATGTCGAAGGCGGAGGCACGGCGTACCGCCGTGGGTTCTCAGCGGGGCTCGGCCGCTGGGGTTTCTCTCCGGCGGCTCTAGGTCGGAGCGCGGTGGAGTCGGGGTTTCATGGCGTGGCGTCCCTTTCTGGCCCGGGGGTGCGGCGGTGATGGGCTACGCAACGCTTGGTTGCGGCGGAGCACTGGGATCGGGCGCCGGCAACTTGATCGGTGCTGGAGCGAGCAGACTCGTCCGTACGGGACAAACAGACGGTGGCAGGTGCTGCGTTGGCTACCGCGGTGGCGGCGGCTCAGGTTAGGCTCCCCTCTTCTTCTATTTCTGGTGGTGGCGGGAGTGAGGGCGATGTCGGGACGGTGGTGGTGTCCGGGTGACGTTGGCAAGGGTGGCAGGGATGATGGTTGTCGGGATGCTGACGACGGCGAGGGTGGTGGTGTTGCCAGTTCCTGACGGTGATAGCGACAGACAAGGCCAGGAGACGGGATAAACTAGGGTTAGGATTTGGTTTGTGTCGGGGTGTGTCCGACACGAGAATTGATGTACTTGTATAATATAAAATAAGAGCGATGGACACAGACACGATACACATTTGTGGATGGTAGAGTTTGCTGGAGGAGTACCTCTCCTTTTATAGGAGGTGGGAATACCCAGTTAGATAAACATTAGGATTAATTTAAAACCCCATTTAAAACAATAATCAAATCCAAACTCAAATTAAATTCCAATTTAAAACTAGACAATATAACTCAATTTAAGTATAAATTCTAACTTTTAACTAATTAAAATAAATCCTTGAAATTAAACCGAGATTTAAAATGGCCACAAAAATTTTCAAATATATATTTTCCAAAAATACCAATAATAATTATTTCGAAAATAACAATATTTTTAAATATCTTTTTGAATTATAAAATATTAATATAATAATTTCAAAAATGAAATTATATTTATGAATAAAAAATTCATGTACCTCATGTGAAGAATATTTGCATAAAATAGTAATTTTAAATTGCCACTATTAAATAAGTTAGCCTAAAATAAAAATAATAATAAGATTTGGCCATCCTGATACGATATTTTTCACAATTTAAAAAAATATATAAATACCAATAATTATTATATAAAAAATATAAAATAAATGTTTTCCAAAAATATGTACGCTCGCACATATTCGTACTCGTCGAGCATTCACGAATAAACAAAATTTGCGTGCACTGTACAATACGACTATGCAGCGTACAAAATTTTAAAATAGTACAAAAAATATACAGTAGAAATTTAGTGGTTTTTACATCCTACCCAACTTAAAAGAATTTCGTCCTCGAAATTTAGGAAAAATTAGGGTAGGTAAGGCGAAGGGAATGGGAATAGTTTATTCGAATAGATATACGAGATCACGAGAATGCAAACGAAATATTCGTCGAGGAGGCGAGTGACATTTCAATGGCAATGTGTCATTTGGGCGACTAGAACAGAAAATTTCAATAGTTTTAGATTACGATCATGTATATGGCAATCAATCAATGACTAAGCTCAATCAATCTTAACATTAACCTAAAAAAGACAACCTCATAGGTAGGTAATAATCTTCTTAATTCTTTGATTTCAATATTCATGTAATTCTATCTTATCATAAATCGATCTTTCCATTAATTTCTTTCGTACCACGTCCTGTTACCAAAAATCAATATGATTATAATTGTATTCTAACTTCCTCTATCTCGTCATGAAATTTTCAAATAGTCTCAAATTTTGAATTCCATAATTTCTAGTTATACTAGCTCACTTATATATATTCTTCCAAGTTATGATTTCCTCTAGAATTAAAATTCCAAACCTTCAACCAATTGGCCAAAGTAAAAGTTAAAATCTAGTTTCTACAAATTTGTATTTATTGGTCAATGTATACTGCATCCATAGGTACCAAAATAAAAGTCCATCTTCAATGATAAATCTCGAACACTAACAGTATACCCTCTTAACTCAATCTTCTATCATCATAATTGAAAATTTCTAAAATACTTATTAGTCTCTCTCAAAATTTGAATTCATCAATCTCATCTCTTTGATGGTAGAATTGAAACTCATCTTAACTTCGTATTCATGATCATCCTAGAACTAAATCAAATATGTAAATGTTTCTTTCTTCAACAATTGGTCATTCTTGAAAGCTAATATCGCCAACATTGCCTTTATCCAAAAATTTGTATCCCTAAATTTATATATATATTTGGTTCTTAAACCACCAACACTTTAAGAATTTCTTCGCTCAATATTTTGTTACCTCGAAACAAATTTGTAAATTTGAGAAGTCTATTTACCTTTGCTTGTTTTATCATCACAATCTAACATTTCTCACTTCATCTTTTAGAATTATCACACTTTTTCATTTATTTCCAATAATCTCATAATTTAACAAACTGTAGTATTTATTCATATTGTGGGGTGCTCAAATCTATCCTCTGCTAACCCCATAGTGTGATAATCAACTTTCATTTCTCATAAGGGAATCATACAAGGAATAAGGTTGTATAAGCTATGAAAGAATCATAGTGAAATATAAGCAAGCAATTTAATTGGAAGGGAGAAAGGTAAGGGTGGCAATATTGAAGAGGTAAAGATGTTATTCGTCTAAGTGAATCGAGATAAGACATGAATAAAATGACAAGGGTTAAGCAGTCAAGATA
The DNA here is from genome assembly GCA_029216955.1 of Iris pallida. Taxonomy (NCBI): domain Eukaryota; kingdom Viridiplantae; phylum Streptophyta; class Magnoliopsida; order Asparagales; family Iridaceae; genus Iris; species Iris pallida. The sequence goes on from JANAVB010016195.1 coordinate 25,701,612, forward strand.
AAACACGAGGTTAAGCATTTAACAGATTTAATGGATCGCAATCGGGCCGAAGATTTGAGTCAATATTGAGTCCAAATATATAGTCAAAAGTATATCGGTACCATGGTATAGGTTATAGTTGAGTCTTTATGGCCCGAAAGTCGCACCATAAAAATAGAGTACAAGAGGACGTGTTTTAGTGGGACATGATATACCTACATGAAGGTGAGCTCGTCTAGGTCTTGCATGTGTAATTTGTTGGAAGAAAAAGTCTAGTATTATTCTCCAAATATCAAAGTCACGATAGGGAACACCAATAGGTCTAGAATAGAAAGTGGGAGTTCATAAGGTGACATTTACGCAAAAATAAGATGATCCAGTTAAACCACGAAATAAAGATAATTAGGAGATCTCGTAGATCAAGTTAAGATAAGTCAGAGACACAGTTTCTAGAAAGAAATTAGTCTCCTAGATGAGGGTATGGTCAAGGGGATGGTTCTAATCACTTCTAAGTTCCAAACAATTAGATGGTCACGAATAAAGATCTAGCTTGGAGGGAAGGTCGAGTGAGTCAAAGATATGTTCATCGGTTTAGTCGATGACTAACTATACTTGTGTATATGCAATATCATAATCATAGGTGGTATGACAATCTAACTAGGATGACCTTACTTGCTTCTTGGTCCTCTACCAATATATGATCTAAAATTTCAAGTTCCTCGAAATTTTCTCAATAAAATTTTCAAGATACTCCGCCAAAATTTCAATTATTATAGACTGTCAACTTTAATCTCAATTTAAATCTCTAAAAAATCTCGAAACAACTCTTGTGTATTGCAAATCGAATAATAACCCCCTTTTTTTCCAAATCTTAAACTCAACATTTAATAAGTTTATCCTTCGAAATTCATACTACTAATATAGAATATTTAAATAACTCCCAATTTATATATCCTTCAAATGTGTCTATCTAGCTTCCAATAGGTCACAACTACTCCTCAAAAGTAATTCTCCTTTTTTTTCCAAAATTTAAATATCTATAATCAAGGCTCGAATCTAAATAACTTTATATATCATAGATCATATAAGCAAATTTTTAAATATTTAAACTTTCCTTCAAAGTCGATTTTCTATCTTCCAAAATATTTCAAAAAATTTTATTTTTTTTTACCATTATCTCTTCAAGCTCAAAATTAAATACTCTTAATTCGTAAATCGTAGAATCAATTTAAAACCTCAAGCTTTCTAATAAACCGTAAATCATAAGCCCTTCATATTCTTTACAAAATCATAACTTATAATTTAAAATACTTTAATCAATTCGAGATAAACTTTAACATATTCAATCCCAACTTGAACTAAATCGTAATCATGGGTTACAATTTAAAGATTTTACTCAATCCGGTTTCATATCCCAAAATAAATCATAAACTATTTTGCTATTTCCAAAAATCATAATCCATAAAATTGTTTTCTGTCCTCTTATATATACCACCTTGTAATGGCAAAATAAAATTCCAACTATCCATTGAAGGAGCTAATATGCTACTACCAAACTTGAAATTAACTAATCCTTAAAATCATACTTTCTAGAAAAATAAATTTCTTTACAACTCAAATTAAATCTTCATGCATATTAATTGTCAATGCAATCCATCTAGCCATGTGTTTAACCTATGGGCATATACCAGTTTAGTCATCTAACTAAACACGAACTAAGAATTTACGGCAGAAGGAGTCAAGCAAGATACAAATCAAGGAGGTCGAACGAGAGTTCGGAATTTGAAGTCAAGGAAGGATGTCAAGTAGGTGGATGAGATTTCTAGACTCTAATCCTATATTGCAGGTCCGTTTGGTTCCATCATGTAACCGAAACGGCAAACTAGACCTGCTTGGGCCACCACAAAAACATGTAACGCTCCAGTCCCAAAATACGTAGGACTAGAACGTAATCATGCCTGCTGTATACATACGAAGTATATGGACCCTCGTATATATAAATAAGCTGTAAAATGCAGTAACCAAGGTACTTAATCTCATCCACAAAGATAAATACGATATAAAAGCAACTTTGAATTTGTCATGTACACAATAGTTGGGCGGAGACAAAGTCCACTACCAACCAAATTAAATATGGAAAAATATACAAGGAAAGAATTTAGTAGAGCAAGGAGATGACGATCCAAGAGCAACATCTCGATGAACAGAGTGCAAGTCATGGCCTTAGCTAGAGCACCTGCAGAAATTATAAGAGCACACACCTGGCGAGATAACCAGGTCCTCAGAGGGATGTAACAAGATACATCAACCTGCCATATAATACTGAATATAAAATATGCCACAATCAAAAGAAAGTGACAAGACACTATAAGGTAATCTAACCAAACTAAAGTGAACATATAGTGAGAACAAACCTTTCGTCGCATGAGCCCTGGCTGTAAATGGGAACTGGTATAGTCCCCACTTGGGCACCAGTGACCGAGAGCATGACGTTCAAAAACGACAGTGGCCAACCTGAGAGGCTCATACCCGTATCTCCTGCGGAGCTTCCGGGTTATAAGGAAAGTACAATAGAAGCCCATACGACAAGGAAATATTCTCCCCACCCAATGTATCTGTCAAGTCGCATCCACGACCATGTATCTCTACTAACTGCTAAGTCTCCTAACACGCCTCTATTAGTAGTTAGCCCTAATGCATGCACATGGGGGATCATCTCACACACAAGAACCTCTACATGCTACTCATCTCACACATCCTTGTGGTACAACGGTGTCAAGGTATATGCAATACACTACAACGAAAGTCTCTTAACTCTAAGTCCATATGCAATCAAAGGATAATAACAAAGTATATCTAATATCACTGTGCAGACAATAAATAAAGAACTGTAAGAACTGGAAATAATGAACAATGATATGTAATAAAATGCAACTGAATATAAACAGTATAATGGCAAGGTATCTTGCCTGTTGTTACGTCTGGTGTGCGATAATCTGACAAGACCAGCTTGGTCCAATAGCTATGATCAGTGAGTAAAGGTACGAGTCCATAAGAAAATTTGAAGCATGATTTAGTAACGATAAATGATGATAATCGGAAGAATTATCGAAATATACGTCCATAGACTATTTTGAAAATATATTAATATTTTATAACTATATTTTTGTTACTCAAACTATTTTTGAAATCTGAAAATCATCTATACTAAAACTCTATTTTTGGTAAATATAATATTTTAGATCAAAACTATATATACCTATGTTTTTATGAATCAAAACACCTTCTTTTTCTTTAATAATAATACTAATAACACTATTAGTAATAATAATAATGATCATAATAATAAACTTAATAATATTTAACAATAATAAATAATAACAGTAAACTATACTAACAGTAATAAACTTAACAATATTTAATAATAATATATAATAATAATAATCTATACTAATAATAATATTTAATATTAATAAATAATAACAGTAACTTATACTAATGATAATAATATCAGAAATAAATAATAATAGTAATAACAAAAGTTAAATAATAATAATAATAATAATAATACTAATAATAATAATAATAATAATAATAGTTTTTTTTATAAATAATACTCTCTCAAAAGTATACAGCTAACCCCCCTTTCCCCCAAATTGCTACAGTGAGTGAGAGAGAGAGAGAGAGAGAGAAATCGAGAGAAAGGGCGGTCTTACCGAGGGGTCGCGGCGCTCGGCGGCCTCGACGGAGTCCGGGCGGCGAGCGGCGAGGGGGGTCCACGCTGGGGTCCTGCGCGTGGGGCGGAGCGGCGTTGGCGTCGAGGCGCGCTGCCCTGGAGGCGGATGGGGGTTTTTCCAACGGCGGTGGCGAGGTCTTTCTGCGACGGTGGAGGTGCGGGGGGCCGGCCTGTTGGGGCGGACGGTGGCCTGCCATCGGCTGATGGTGTCGGCGGGGCGCGGTGCTCAGCGCCGGCGCGCGGAGGAGATGGGAGCACCCGGCACGAGGGAGAACTTCGGTGCGGCGCGTGGCTGCTCCTGTGTGCGGTGCTGGCCGCGGCGGATGGACGCCGTAGAGGAAGAAGCGACCGGGGAGGTTTCGGTGACCGGCGGCTCAGCCTGGCTCGTGCTCGGCGGTCGGACGCGCCGGCACGACGGTCGGAGGGCGTCAAGGATGCGCTGCCCTGGAGGCGGCTAAAGTTGTTGATGGGGTGGCGCAGCTCTGGACGCGGTGGCAGAGGCTGGCGTCGGGAGAGCTCGGATACGGTCGCCGGAGGTGGCATGGGATTTCAAAGGCGGAGGCACGGCGTACCGCCGTGGGTTCTCAGCGGGGCTCGGCCGCTGGGGTTTTTCTCCGGCGGCTCTGGGTCGGAGCGCGGTGGAGTCGGGGTTTCATGGCGTGGCGTCCCTTTCTGGCCCGGGGGTGCGACGGTGATGGGCTACGCAACGCTTGGTTGCGACGGAGCACTGGGATCGGGCGCCGGCAACTTGATCGGTGCTGGAGCGAGCAGACTCGTCCGTACGGGACAAACGGACGGTGGCAGGTGCTGCGTTGGCTACCGCGGTGGCGGCGACTCTGGTTAGGCTCCCCTCTTCTTCTATTTCTGGTGGTGGCGGGAGTGAGGGCGATGTCGGGACGGTGGTGGTGTCCGGGTGACGTTGGCAAGGGTGGCAGGGATGATGGTTGTCGGGATGCTGACGACGGCGAGGGTGGTGGTGTTGCCAGTTCCTGACGGTGATAGCGACAGACAAGGCCAGGAGACGGGATAAACTAGGGTTAGGATTTGGTTTGTGTCGGGGTGTGTCCGACACGAGAATTGATGTACTTGTATAATATAAAATAAGAGCGATGGACACAGACACGATACACATTTGTGGATGGTAGAGTTTGCTGGAGGAGTACCTCTCCTTTTAAAGGAGGTGGGAATACCCAGTTAGATAAACATTAGGATTAATTTAAAACCCCATTTAAAACAATAATCAAATCCAAACTCAAATTAAATTCCAATTTAAAACTAGACAATATAACTCAATTTAAGTATAAATTCTATCTTTTAACTAATTAAAATAAATCCATGAAATTAAACCGAGATTTAAAATGGCCACAAAAATTTTCAAATATATATTTTCCAAAAATACCAATAATAATAATTTCGAAAATAACAATATTTTTAAATATCTTTTTGAATTATAAAATATTAATATAATAATTTTGAAAATGAAATTATATTTATGAATAAAAATTCATGTACCTCATGTGAAGAATATTTGCATAAAATAGTAATTTTAAATTGCCACTATTAAATAAGTTAGCCTAAAATAAAAATAATAATAAGATTTGGCCATCCTGGTACGATATTTTTCACAATTTAAAAAAATATATAAATACCAATAATTATTATATAAAAAATATAAAATAAATGTTTTCCAAAAATATGTACGCTCGCACATATTCGTACTCGTCGAGCATTCACAAATAAACGAAATTTGTGCACACTGTACAATACGACTACGCGGCGTACAAAATTTTAAAATAGTACAAAAAATATACAGTAGAAATTTAGTGGTTTTTACATCCTACCCAACTTAAAAGAATTTCGTCCTCGAAATTTAGGAAAAATTAGGGTAGGTAAGGCGAAGGGGATGGGAATAGTTTATTCGAATAGATATACGAGATCACGAGAATGCAAATAAAATATTCGCCGAGGAGGCGAGTGACATTTCAATGGCAATGTGTCATTTGGGCGACTAGAACAGAAAATTTCAATGGTTTTAGATTACGATCATGTATATGGCAATCAATCAATGACTAAGCTCAATCAATCTTAACATTAACCTAAAAAAGACAACCTCATAGGTAGGTAATAATCTTCTTAATTCTTTGATTTCAATATTCATGTAATTCTATCTTATCATAAATCGATATTTACATTAATTTCTTTCGTACCACGTCCTGTTAACAAAAATCAATATGATTATAATTGTATTCTAACTTCCTCTATCTCGTCATGAAATTTTCAAATAGTCTCAAATTTTGAATTCCATAATTTCCAGTTATACTAGCTCACTTATATATATTCTTCCAAGTTATGATTTCCTCTAGAATTAAAATTCTAAACCTTCAACCAATTGGCCAAAGTAAAAGTTAAAATCTAGTTTCTACAAATTTGTATTTATTGGTCAATGTATACTGCATCCATAGGTACCAAAATAAAAGTCCATCTTCAATGATAAATCTCGAACACTAACAGTATACCCTCTTAACTCAATCTTCTATCATCATAATTGAAAATTTCTAAAATACTTATTAGTCTCTCTCAAAATTTGAATTCACCAATCTCCTCTCTTTGATGGTAGAATTGAAACTCATCTTAACTTCGTATTCATGATCATCCTAGAACTAAATCAAATATGTAAATGTTTCTTTCTTCAACAATTGGTCATTCTTGAAAGCTAATATCGCCAACATTGCCTTTATCCAAAAATTTGTATCCCTAAATTTTATATATATATTTGGTTCTTAAACCACCAACACTGTAAGAATTTCTTTGCTCAATATTTTGTTACCTCGAAACAAATTTGTAAATTTGAGAAGTCTATTTACCTTTGCTTGTTTTATCATCACAATCTAACATTTCTCACTTCATCTTTTGGAATTATCACACTTTTTCATTTATGTCCAATAATCTCGTAATTTAACAAACTGTAGTATTTATTCATATGGTGGGGTGCTCAAATCTATCCTCTACTAACCCAATAGTGTGATGATCAACTTTCATTTCTCATAAGGGAATCATACAAGGGATAAGGTTGTATAAGCTATGAAGGAATCATAGTGAAATATAAGCAAGCAATTTAATTGGAAGGGAGAAAGGTAAGGGTGGCAATATTGAAGAGCTAAAGATGTTATTCGTCTAAGTGAATCGAGATAAGACATGAATAAAATGACAAGGGTTAAGCAGTCAAGATAAAACACGAGGTTAAGCATTTAACAGATTTAGTAGATCGCAATCGGGCCGAAGATTTGAGTCAATATTGAGTCCAAATATACAGTTAAAAGTATATCGGTACCATGGTATAGGTCATAGTTGAGTCTTTATGGCCCGAAAGTCGCACCATAAAAATAGAGTACAAAAGGACATATTTTAGTGGGACATGATATACCTACATGAAGGTGAGCTCGTCTAGGTCTTACATGTGTAATTTGTTGGAAGAAAAAGTCTAGTATTGTTCTCCAAATATCAAAGTCACGATAGGGAACGCCAATAGGTCTAGAATAGAAAGTGGGAGTTCATAAGGTGACATTTACGCAAAAATAAGATGATCCAGTTAAAGCACGAAATAAAGATAATTAGGAAATCTCGTAGATCAAGTTAAGATAAGTCAGAGACACAGTTTCTAGAAAGAAATTAGTCTCCTAGATGAGGTATGGTCAAGTGGATGGTTCTAATCACTTATAAGTTCCAAACAATTAGATGGTCACGAATAAAGATCTAGCTTGGAGGGAAGGTCGAGTGAGTCAAAGATATGTTCATCGGTTTAGTCGATGACTAACTATACTTGTGTATATGCAATATCATAATCATAGGTGGTATGGCAATCTAACTAGGATGACCTTACTTGCTTCTTGGTCCTCTACCAATATATGATCTAAAATTTCAAGTTTCTCAAAATTTTCTCAATAAAATTTTCAAGATACTTCGCCAAAATTTCAATTATTTTAGACTGTCAACTTTAATCTCAATTTAAATCTCTAATAAATCTCGAAACAACTCTTGTGTATTGCAAATCGAATAATAACCCCCTTTTTTTTCCAAATCTTAAACTCAACATTTAATAAGTTTATCCGTCGAAATTCATACTACTAATATAGAATATTTAAATAACTCCCAATTTATATATCCTTCAAATGTGCCTATCTAGCTTCCAATAGGTCACAACTACTCCTCAAAAGTAATTCTCCTTTTTTTCCAAAATTTAAATATCCATAATCAAGGCTCGAATCTAAATAACTTTATATATCATAGATCATATGAGCAAAATTTTAAATATTTAAACTTTCCTTCAAAGTCGATTTCCTATCTTCCAAAATATTTCAAAATTTTTTATTTTTTTTACCATTATCTCTTCAAGCTCAAAATTAGATACTCCTAATTCGTAAATCGTAGAATCAATTTAAAACCTCAAGCTTTCGAATAAACCGTAAATCATAAGCCCTTCATATTATTTACAAAATCATAACTTATAATTTAAAACACTTTAATAAATTCGAGATAAACTTTAACATATTCAATCCCAACTTGAACTAAATCGTAATCATGGGTCACAATTTAAAGATTTTACTTAATCCGGTTTCATATCCCAAAATAAATCATAAACTATTTTGCTATTTCCAAAAATCATAATCCATAAAATTGTTTTCTGTCCTCTTGTATATACCACCTTGTAATGGCAAAATAAAATTCCAACTATCCATTGAAGGAGCTAATATGCTACTACCCAACTTGAAATTAACTAATCCTTAAAATCATACTTTCTAGAAAAATAAATTCCTTTACAACTCAAATAAAATCTTCATGCATATTAATTGTCAATGCAATCCATCTAGCCATGTGTTTAACCTATGGGCATATACCAGTTTAGTCATCTAACTAAACATGAACTAAGAATTTACGGCAGAAGGAGTCAAGCAAGATACAAATCAAGGAGGTCGAACGAGAGTTCGAAATTTGAAGTCAAGGAAGGATGTCAAGTAGGTGGATGAGATTTCTAGACTCTAATCCTATATTGCAGGTCCGTTTGGTTCAATAATGTAACCGAAACGGCAAACTAGACCTGCATGGGCCACCACAAAAACATGTAACGCCCCAGTCCCAAAATACGTAGGACTAGAACGTAATCATGCCAGCTGTATATATACGAAATATATGGACCCTCGTATATATACATAAGCTGTAAAATGCAGTAACCAAGGTACTTAATCTCATCCACAAAGATAAATACGATATAAAAGCAACTTTGAATTTGTCATGTACACAATAGTTGGGCGGAGACAAAGTCCACTACCAACCAAATTAAATATGGAAAAATATACAAGGAAAGAATTTAGTAGAGCAAGGAGATGACGATCCAAGAGCAACATCTCGATGAACAGAGCGCAAGTCATGGCATTAGCTAGAGCACCTGCAGAAATTATAAGAGCACACACCTGGCGAGATAACCAGGTCCTTAGAGGGACGTAACAAGATACATCAACCTGCCATATAATACTGAATATAAAATATGCTACAATCAAAAGAAAGTGACAAGACATTATAAGGTAATCTAACCAAACTAAAGTGAACATACAGTGAGAATAAATCTTTCGTCGCATGAGCCCTGGCTGTAAATGGGAACTGGTATAGTCCCCACTTAGGCACCAGTGACCGAGAGCATGACGTTCGAAAACGACAGTGGCCAACCTGAGAGGCTCATACCCGTATCTCCAGCGGAGCTTCCAGGTTATAAGGGAAGTACAATAGAAGCCCATACGACAAGGAAATGTTCTCCCCACCCAATGTACCTGTCAAGTCGCATCCACGACCATGTATCTCTACTAACTGCTAAGTCTCCTAACACGCCTCTATTAGTAGTTAGCCCTAATGTAGGCACATGGGGGATCATCCCACACACAAGAACCACTACATGCTACTCATCTCACACATCCTCATGGTACAACGGTGTCAAGGTATATACAATACACTACAACGGTAGTCTCTTAACTCTAAGTCCATATGCAATCAAAGGATAATAACAAAGTATATCTAATATCACTGTGCAGACAATAAATGAAGAACTGTAAGAACTGGAAATAATGAACAATGATATGTAAAAAATGCAACTGAATATAAACAGTATAATGGCAAGGTATCTTGCCTGTTGTTACGCCTGGTGTGCGATAATTTGACAAGTCCAGCTTGGTCCAATAGCTATGATCAGTGAGTAAAGGTATGAGTTCATAAGAAAATTTGAAGCATGATTTAGTAACGATAAATGATGATAATCGGAAGAATTATCGAAATATACGTCCATAGACTATTTTGAAAATATATTAATACTTTATAACTATATTTTTGTTACTCAAACTATTTTTGAAATCTGAAAATCATCTATACTAAAACTCTATTTTTGGTAAATATAATATTTTAGATCAAAACTATATATACCTATATTTTTATGAATCAAAACACCTTCTTTTTCTTTAATAATAATACTAATAACACTATTAGTAATAATAATAATGATCATAATAATAAACTTAATAATATTTAACAATAATAAATAATAACAGTAAACTATACTAACAGTAATAAACTTAACAATATTTAATAATAATATATAATAATAGTAATCTATACTAATAATAATATTTAATATTAATAAATAATAACAGTAACTTATACTAATGATAATAATATCAGAAATAAATAATAATAGTAATAACAAAAGTTAAATAATAATAATAATAATAATAATAATAATAGTTTTTTTTAGAAATAATACTCTCTCAAAAGTATACAGCTAACCCCCCTTTCCTCCAAATTGCTACAGTGAGTGAGAGAGAGAGAGAAATCGAGACAAAGGGCGATCTTACCGAGGGGTCGCGGCGCTCGGCGGCCTCGACGGAGTTCGGGCGGCGAGCGGCGAGGGCGTCCACGCTGGGGGTCCTGCGCGTGGGACGGAGCGGCGTTGGCGTCGAGACGCGCTACCCTGGAGGCGGATGGGGGTTTTTCCAACGGCGGTGGCGAGGTCTTTCTGCGACGGTGGAGGTGCAGGGGCCGGCCTGTTGGGGCGGACGGCGGCCTGCCATCGACTGATGGCGTCGGCGGGGCGTGGTGCTCAGCGCCGGCGCGCGGAGGAGATGGAAGCACCCGACACGAAGGAGAACTCCGGTGCGGCGCGTGGCTGCTCTTGTGTGCGGTGCTGGCCGCGACGGATGGGCGCCGTGGAGGAAGAAGCAACCGGGGAGGTTTCGGTGACCGGCGGCTCGGCCTGGCTCGTGCTCGCCGGTCGGGCGCACCGGCACGGCGGTCGGAGGGCGTCGGGGATGCGCTGCCCTGGAGGCGGCTAAAGTTGTTGATGGGGTAGCGCAGCTCTGGACGCGGTGGCGGAGGCTGGCGTCGGAAGAGCTCGGAGACGGTCGCCGGAGGTGGCATGGGATTTCGAAGGCGGAGGCACGGCGTACCGCCGTGGGTTCTCAGCGGGGCTCGGCCGCTGGGGTTTTTCTCCGGCGGCTCTGGGTCGGAGCGCGGTGGAGTCGGGGTTTCATGGCGTGGCGTCCCTTTCTGGCCCGGGGGTGCGACGGTGATGGGCTACGCAACGCTTGGTTGCGGCGGAGCACTAGGATCGGGCGCCGACAACTTAATCGGTGCTGGAGCGAGCAGACTCGTCCGTACGGGACAAACGGACGGTGGCAGGTGCTGCGTTGGCTACCGCGGCGGTGGCGGCTCAGGTTAGGCTCTCCCCTTCTTCTATTTCTGGTGGTGGCGGGAGTGAGTGCGATGTCGGGACGGTGGTGGTGTCCGGGGTGACGTTGGCGAGGGTGGCAGGGATGATGGTTGTCAGGATGCTGACGACGGCGAGGGTGGTGGTGTTGCCAGTTCCTGACGGTGATAGCGACGGGCAAGGCCAGGAGAAGGGATAAACTAGGGTTAGGATTTGGTTTGTGTCAGGGTGTGTCCGAGACGGGAATTGATGTACTTGTATAATATGGAATAAGAGCGGTGGACATAGACACGATACACATTTGTGGATGGTAGAGTTTGCTGGAGGAGTACCTCTCCTTTTATAGGATGTGGGAATACCCAGTTAGATAAACATTAGGATTAATTTAAAACCCCATTTAAAACAATAATCAAATCCAAACTCAAATTAAATTCCAATTTAAAACTAGACAATCTAACTCAATTTAAGTATAAATTCTATCTTTTAACTAATTAAAATAAATCCATAAAATTAAACCGAGATTTAAAATGGCCACAAAAATTTTCAAATATATTTTTCCAAAATTACCAATAATAATAATTTCGAAAATAACAATATTTTTAAATATCTTTTTGAATTATAAAATATTAATATAATAATTTTGAAAATGAAATTATATTTATGAATAAAAAATTCATGTACCTCATATAAAAAATATTTGCATAAAATAGTAATTTTAAATTGCTACTATTAAATAAGTTAGCCTTAAATAAAAATAATAATAAGATTTGGCCATCCTGATATGATATTTTTTACAATTTAAAAAAATATATAAATACCAATAATTATTATATAAAAAAATATAAAATAAATATTTTCCAAAAATATGTTCGCTCGCACATACTCGTACTCGTCGAGCATTCACGAATAAACAAAATTTGTGCGCACTGTACAATCCGACTACGCGGCGTACAAAATTTTAAAATAGTACAAAAAATATACAGTAGAAATTTAGGGGTTTTTACATGTTTAGCTAGACTTATTTTCTGTTCAGAATTTCTGAGTTGTATATATTCTTTCATTCTGTAGCTGAATTTGTACTCTGGATTTGCTGGGATTATCTTAGACTACTTTATCATCTATTTTTCCTTGAGTTCTATATCATATTGTGCTATCTCTTCCTTAGTTGCGATTGAGTTCATTTACTGCTATGTCACCCCATTCGGGGAGTTTAAACTGTTTAGTATATTACTGTTAGATGTTGTGACCTAGGACAGCATTCTACTACCGACACTGCGGCGTAGGCTGGACGTAACCACGTCTCGTGCCCTTACTCTAGGGTGCGGGTCGTGACACGTTTTTAGTGGTGGCCCATACAGGTCTAGACTAGTAGTGTAGTGGTATTCGAATTAGAGTATCACTACAGCCTGCAGTAGGATATAGGACATTATTTTTAAGGTACTCAATCACTTTAGGAAAAAATTCTTTTATTGCCATCTAAATCCTTATTGTCAACTGATCCTTTGAATTTTAACTGTCCGCTTTTGTTATTTTGCTTCTTTCTCAGAAATTGATACTCTTGTCTGTCTATCTTTCAGATGGTAGAGATTCAATCGCAGCATACTATTCATGGGGATGCTATGGAGGGGACTGCTACCTCCCAGCCAGTACAGTGGGGCCAGGGGACTGCAGCTCCTGCCACCTCTGCTCGTATTAAGACCTCGGTAGTAGCAGCAGGGGGTATGCTTCTACCGGCTCGGAGGTAGGACCCAGTAATCCCAGAGGATCCTTTCCAGCAGCCGCCGTCTACAGGATACATGGATGCAGCGCAGATGTTCGTATTTTTCCAGCAGTTCATGGACCGGCAGCAGGCTCGACAGGACAGGGGCATGGAGTTGGCCCTTACGACGGTTGCAGCTCGGCCAGTGGTCCATCAGCCGAGGATACCGAAAATAGAGCAGTTTCAGAAGATGAGCCCCAGAGACTTTCTGGGGACAGAAGGGATACTATATGATGATGAGTAGATCGAGCATATAGAGAAGATCTTCCACCTGGCCCGGATACCAGCAGATCTTCAGATTGAGGCCGCAGCTAGCCGGATGCGAGAGCTTGCTCGCACCTAGTATCAGTCAGACCCCAGGATGGGGGTAGCTGGACAGACTTGGGAGCAGTTCAAGGGCTTCTTCAAGAAGAAGTTTTTCCCAGATTTAGCACTCATAGCCTTGGAGACGCAGTTCGAGAGCCTAGTCCAGGGGAGTCTTTCGGTGGAGGAGTACGCAGGGGAGTTCGGCCGTCTCGACAGGTTCGTAGAAAGCTTGAGCGAGATGGCGAAGGCCGAGAGGTTTCGAAAGGGTCGAGTCAAGGAGGTCAAGTCCTTGACCAAGGGCAACAGGGATGCCACATTTGAGGAGATCTTGACGGGAGCCTTGTTGGCAGAGGATGATCTTGAGCTTAGGCTCAAGAGGGGGCGAGAACCAGTTGGGGGCAGCAGCAGCGAAGGCCAGGCCAAGAGGCCCCACTTTCAGTACCAGCAGCTGAGGCAGTTTCAGCCACAGCCGATCCAGCAGAGGCCAGTTCATCAGCAGTAGCAGCCGAGGCAGCACCAGCAGGGCCAGAGGCAAGTTATCACTTGTGCCTACTGCAAGAAGCCCAGAAATGTCACCAATGAGTGCCGAAAGAAGCTAGGCCAGTGCTTAGTGTGTGGTTCAGCAGACCACCAAATGAGGGAGTGCAGTTTGGGACGAACAGGCCCGGAAGGAGGAGCCAGGGCTCCAGCAGGCCAGCAGAGGGGACCAGCCCTGCAGACGCAACAACATAGGTTCGTCCAGCACCAGCAGCAGGCCAGGGGAGGCCAGCCGGGGCAAGGATTTGCCATGGCAGCAGAGGATGCGAAGGCTATCGAAGAGCTGATCGTAGGTTCGATTCTTCTCGATTCCAGTCCAGCTTTTGTATTATTCGATTCCGGTGCTTCGTATAGCTTCATATCAGTATCTTTTGCGATTAGACACGGTATCGTAGCTGAATCGTTGCCTAGGACTTACAAGATCACGACCGGGGGTGGCATTATCCTCGTGAGTGATGTTTGTAAGGGTCGAAGAGTTGTTTTGGGAGGCCGTGAGTTAGAGGTGAGCCTGCTCGTAATGCCATTGCCAAACTACGATATAGTACTAGGCATGGATTGGTTTAGCAGGCTCCACGCCAGCGTTGATTGCAGAGGGGGTAGAGTTCTCTTCAAAGTGCTATGGGAGCCAGAGTTCGAGTACTCCAGACGTCAGGCAGAGCAGAGCAGCGGAGTCTTCTGTGGAGTCTCGGTCGAGGAGCAGGCGATTCTACACCCCTTGATAGCAGAGTATATGGATGTTTTCCCTAAGGAGTTGCCGGGATTGCCACCAGACAGAGACATTGAGTTCTCGATAGACTTGGTTCCAGGAGCGGAACCCATCTCTCAGCATGTCTATCGGGTGAACAACAGTGAGCTGGTGGAGCTGAAGAAGCAGGTGGATGAGCTACAGGACAAGGGCTTCATCCGTTCGAGTTCGTCGCCATGGGATGTACCAGTATTGTTTGTACCGAAGAAGGATGGGTCAGTACGGATGTGTATTGACTATAGGGCACTCAACAACCTCACGATCAAGAACAAATACCCACTGCCGCGGATCGGCGATCTATTTGACCAGTTGAGCGGAGCTCGGATATTTTCCAAGATTGATCTGAGGTCGGGATATCACCTGGTGAAGGTGAAGGGGGAGGATATTTCTAAGATCGCTTTCAGGACGCGGTACAGGCAGTTCGAGTTTTTGGTTATGCCGTTTGGGCTAACCAATGCACCAGCAGTATTTATGAACCTTATAAACAAGGTATTTCACCAGTATCTTGATCAGTTTGTGGTAGTGTTCATTGACGACATCTTGATATATTCTAAGACTGAGGAGGAGCACGAGGAGCATTTGAGGATAGTGTTGGAGATTCTCAGGAAGGAGCAGCTTTACGGGAAGTTCTCCAAGTGTGAGTTCTTCTTGGACCGGGTGGACTTCTTGGGGCATGTGGTGACTGGAGATGGTA
The DNA here is from genome assembly GCA_029216955.1 of Iris pallida. Lineage (NCBI taxonomy): Eukaryota > Viridiplantae > Streptophyta > Magnoliopsida > Asparagales > Iridaceae > Iris > Iris pallida. Next base: position 25,717,112 of record JANAVB010016195.1, read on the forward strand.
TCTCAATTGACGCCAAGAAGATTGTAGCAGTTGAGGCATGGGCAGCGCCGACTTTAGTTGTAGATATCAGGAGTTTCCTGGGGCTGGCAGGATATTATTGGAGATTTGTGCAGGATTTCTCCCGGGTTGTAGAGCCGTTGACTCGGTTGACCCGGAAGGATGCTGAGTATGTTTGGTCAGAGGAGTGTCAGGCAGCTTTTGATGAGTTGAAGAAGCGGCTTACGAAAGCTCCGATTCTGACATTGCCTTTAGGATCAGATGGTTTCACTATTTATATTGACACTTCAGGGAAGGGGCTGGATTGCGTCTCGCAGTAACATGGGAAGGTGATTGCCTATGCTTCCAGGCAATTGCGTCCCTATGAGAAGAACTACCCTACCCACGACCTGGAGCTGGCAGCAGTGATATTTGCTCTAAAGTTGTGAAAGCATTATCTGTATGGTGAGAGGGTGGAGATCTTCAAAGATCACAAGAGCTTAAAGTATGTGTTCACTCAGAAGGAGTTGAACATGAGATAGCGCATATAGCTAGAGTTGATGAAGGATTTTGACATCCTACTTCAGTATCACCCAGAGAAGGCCAACTTGGTTGCCGATGCCTTGAGTAGGTATCCGACAGCCATGTGTTTGACCATGGATCGGCATTTGCTTGCAGACTTAGAGAGCCTTGGGATTGAGGTGATCGTGCCCGGAGTGCAGATGCAGTTATGGGAGATGCAGATTCAGTCGGACTTGGTGGAGAGGATCAAGTCGGCTCAGTTTGAGGACGTTGCTCTGCGGTGTCTCCGAGAGTAGGTTCGAACAGGATTGCTGGAGGGCGAGTTTTCTCTTGCAGAGGATGGTGCCTTGAGGCACGGTTCCAGGTTATGTATGCCCAGCAGAGAGCTCAGGGAGCAGGTTATACAGGAGGCCCACAGATCTCAGTACTCTATACACCCGGGTGCCAATAAGATGTACCGAGATTTAAGGGAGCATGTTTGGTGGTCAGGGATTAAACGGGAGGTGGCTCGCTTCGTGGCTAGGTATTTGGTCTGTCAGCAGGTCAAGGCAGACAGGTAGAGGCCCGGTGGATTGTTGCAGCCGCTACCCATTCCCGAGTGGAAATAAGAGCATATCACTATGGACTTCGTATCAGGATTGCCGCGCACACCAGGAGAAAAAGATGCGATTTAGGTCATCGTTGACAGGTTAACCAAATTAGCCTACTTCTTGCCATTCAAGGTGGGTACGTCTACAGAGAGGCTGGCAGAGATGTATATAGGGCAGATAGTCAGGATTCACAAAGTTCCGGTCAGTATCGTCTCAGATCGGGATAGTCACTTTACTTCCCATTTTTGGAGGAGTCCGCAGACCAGCTTGGGCACTCAGCTCAAGTTTAGTACTGCATACCACCCCCAGACGGACGGACAGTCGGAGCGGACTATTCAGACACTTGAGGATATGCTACGGACGTGCGTCTTGGACTTTAGGGGTTCCTGGGAGGATCATCTTTATCTGGTGGAGTTTGCTTACAACAATAGTTTCCAGGCCAGCATTGAGATGTCACCTTTCGAGGCTCTGTACGGGCGTAGGTGTCGTACACCCTTATCTTGGGATGATGTGGGTGAGCGAGCTTTATTGGGGCCAGAGATGGTTATTGACGCAGCCGAGAAGGTGAAGCTCATCAGGGACAGACTTGCGTGGCACAGGACAGACATCGGCACTGGGCCGATAGCCACCGGAGGCCGTTGGAGTTTGAGGTACTGATTAGAGTAGGATTAGATTTAGGTTTGTTTGTTTGTGATTTTTGATCATGTTTGTTTATTATAATTAATTGAGACCTTGCTTGTGATTAGGTCGAAGACCAAGTTTTCTTGAGGATATCTTCGACTCGTGGTATGATACGTTTTGGTGGAGGCGGGAAGCTTAGACCGCACTTCATCGGCCCTTTCGTTATCAGCGGAAGAGTCGGTGACGTTGCATACAGGCTAGACTTGCCACCTGTGCAAGTGGGGGTCCATAACGTATTCCATGTATCACAGTTGAGACGGTACATGGCTGACCCTAGCCATGTGCTCGATCATTCAGAGATTGAGGTTGGGCCTTCTCTCAGCTATCCAGAGCAGCCAGTGGAGATTCTGGATCGACGGGAGAAGGTTCTGAGGAACCAGGTGATAACTTTGGTATGCATCGCATGGAGGCATCATTCTCCAGGAGAGTCTACCTGGGAGTAGGAGGATGAGATGTGCGAGCGCTACCCATATCTTTTTGGACCGTGAGGTATACTTTCTATCCTTCTCATCAGTTGTATTTCGTCTTTCAATTTCGAGGACAAAATTCTTTTAAGGAGGGTAGATTTGTCACTACAATATTTCTAGTTTGAGGGTATTTTTGACATTTTTGGGGTAATTTAAATTTATTAGAATTTATTTGAATTTATGGGAAATTTTAGAAATTATTTTGGAATTGTTTGGATGAGGGTTGACTAGGTTGACTTTGACTAGTTTTGACCCTTGTAGACCAACCTAGAAGCTAACCCTAGTTAGTATGGACTTGGTTAGGTTATATGACTCTAGTCTAATCTAAGCTAAACCTTAGTTTGGTCAATAGACTCTAGTTAGCAATAGGAATTAGAAAGTCATAAGTCATGACTTATGATTTAGAACCATTGATAAATCAACTTAAGTCATAGCCTTGTAGTTTGGCCCAAAGCCCAAGAATTACAAAACGCTAGCCCTAGACATTGTGGCCGGCCACCATATCCTTTTTGGGAACCCCACTCTATAAATACTCTCTTAATTTTAGGGTTGCCTCTTTTAGGAAGGATCAAGTTTAGAAAGAGGTTTGTTCCTACTTCTTTTAATCCATAGAAATTCCATTCCATGTCCTTTTTCATTCAAATCTCTTCCATTAGGTTTTAATATACCTATACTTGCTGTTATTGGAGTTTTATTTCAGTTTGATATTGATTAGTTGGATTGGGATATCAAGGAGAGGAGCTCAACAAAGGAGGATTTTCTAAAAAGTTCATCTATAGGTAACTTCTTCAATACTCAGTAAAATTTCGATTTTTTTATACATTTAGGAAGCCCTAGGATTCCCTTAGGTGGTTGCATTAATTTCGTGTCGAGTTTCATAAGTTTCATGTCCGTTTTGGACACGTGTCAGGAACCCACAGTAGGTGTTCGATGAAATGTCCCAACGGATATTTCGACCTATTTTCTAGGAAGCTTTTGAATAGGAATCTAGGTCTTGTTATTGCTTATTGATTTTTGTTTCTCTGAGGTGATGATTGTATCGTGTCGTGTCGTTTTGGACACGCGAACCCACAGTTTCTGACTGCGTAGCAGTCCCCTGCTACTCGGGGGCTGTAGCGGACACGATACGCGATGATATGACACGAGACTCGACACGCACCATGGGGCAGTGACTGACAAGCCACGTGTCAAGTCTCACATATCCACGTGGCGTGTCGAAAGAGATATCAGTGTCGCACTGATTTTTCATTGTGGAGTGCACACGAGAAATCGAGCACTGATACGGCTCTGTAGCTTCGAACACGACACACTAGGACACAATACAGGATGTTGGATACATAGCTAGACCCTGGGCGAACCTAGGGTTGCGAGCACGAGGCCTGGTTTGGCCTGTGTCGGGTGCATGACACGCGTGCACTCGTGCACGATGTTGTGTCAGTTTATGTGTTCAGTGTGTGTCTGTTTGGTCTTTTCGCCTTGGACACGTCGTATCTCATTATGATAGGACACAAACTGTATACTGGACACGAATGCATGTTTGTTTACACTTACCAACCAATATTTTTATGTATTAACTCGTTTTAGTTTGTTATTTTCCAAATACCCTAATTTCTGAAATCTATTAGCAGTTCTTCATTTCCAGTTTTGGGAATCGAGATTTGCCAGTTGTTTTAGCCTATCTAAATGCTGTTAGATGTTGGGTTTTAATTCCTATATTTGTTCTCCTATATGTAATCTAATTGTGGTTAAGTTTTTGGGTTGTTTGGTGAACATTTGAATTCGAAATGTGGCTTTTAAGTAGGGACTAAAACTGGGTGTTCAATCCTTGTATTTCCAGGTTTTGTTTATGAACCTTGACATCTAATTAAACCCTCTAATTGCTGTTAACTGATAGGTTAAGTCCCTAAACCATTTCTTCTATATGTGATCTATGTGTGTGTCAAAATTGGGACTGTTTTGGAGTTTGTTAGATTCAAAATCTGGGAATTAATATTTTGGCTGAAAACTGGGTTTTCTATGAGGTGTATTGATGTTTTCAATGTGTATAACTGATATTTGTGTTTTCAAAATGAATTGAACTCTAATTCCTGCATATTGAAACTGTTGCCACTGTTTCCATATTTCAATTCCATATTAGCTATCACACTCTTGTATCACTAACACATGACACACCCTCTCTCTATATATATTTCCTAATGTAATATATATATGTAATGTAAGTATATATGTAATGTATACTCTAATATATGTATCTATATATATAATGTAAGTTTGTGTATATATATACATATGTTATGTATTAGATTAGGTAAATATATCAATATGTGTAGTATTATAGATATAGGTAATGACATGTTGTCTTGTATCATGGGTTGGCCAATAGGCATGATATAGCCTATGGCCTGTGTGTGTCTGTTTGACTAGTGAGCCTAGATTGGGCTTTTATAGCTTTGATTAGACCTATATTAGACTTGCTAGACTAGTGTAGACTTGTTAGATCTAGTTTGACCTTGTTTGACTTCTAGGGTTGACTAGAGTTGACCAAGAGTTGACTTTGGCCTAGATTGACCTAGACTCATGTAGAATGCATTGTAGTGCTTTATTTTACCATTTTAGACTTGTTGTGACTTGTGCTATTCTGATTAGGAGCCAGATACCACTCCTCGGACAGTACTTTCATATTGGACACTCAGATACCAGGCGAGTACATTCTCTGATCATTTCATATCCTGCTTAGAATTATTTCCTGCATTAAATTACTTTAATTATTACTGTCACGTTGGTCACACGGATTGGTACTATATGGATCCCTTCTTGAGATGTTATCCTTACGGAGCATCGGGTACTACATGTTCTGTGCGTTTTACTTACATGGCGTATCACTATGCTTCATTGGTTCTTTGATCACTTGTGACGTATACTCTTATGATCACAGAGTCTCCTAGAATCCTTATTCCACTTACTGGGTATCCTAGAATCTCCTAGAATCCCCATTTATGGGACATCCATGTATCACCCTTCGGGGGCCTTTGCATGGAATCATAACATAACCTGGTTGGATCCTTGTGTATTGATTGGAGGTACGGGGGAATAGAAGTGGACATGTGAATAATACCCAAGTAGTGTATCATAAGAATCATTCCATAGTGTAGCATCAGAATCATCCCATACCATTTACATGTCTATATTATACTCTGACTCACTAGCCATATGTTAGTTCTCTATTTATAGTAGATATTTCTATTATAGTTCTCTCTTTGTTTTCATATCGTATTTCTTTCAGTACCTGTATCTTATTTTACTGCATGATTATATTTTCTAACCTGCTATGAACTGTTGAGATGTACTGTACTCGCTACTGTCCTGATTGGACCTGTTGAAAATATTACAGAGGACGAGGAGGAGGCCTGTCTAGATACTTTCTACGGGACAGCCTTAGATGACACTTGTGAGCTGGACCCTCAGGAAGGCCCAGCTCTAGCTGAGGACATCACCCCCATTGCCTAGACTAGTTTAGTTAGGCTTATCTTATTTTATGTTGTCTTGAGACATGTTTAGCTAGACTTATTTTCTGTTCAGAATTTCTGAGTTGTATATATTCTTTCATTCTGTAGCTGAGTTTGTACTCTGGATTTGCTGGGATTATCTTAGACTACTTTATCATATATTTTTCTTTGAGTTCTATATCATATCGTGCTATCTCTTCCTTAGTTGTGATTGAGTTCATTTACTGCTATGTCACCCCATTCGGGGGGTTTAAACTGTTTAGTATATTACTGCTAGATGTTGTGACCTAGGACAGCGTTCTACCGCCGACACTGCGACGTAGGCTGGATGTACCTACGTCTCGTGTCCTTACTCTAGGGTGCGAGTCGTGACAGCGACTAGCATCGGCCCAGTGTTTCTGCCTATCCTGAGCTACTCTGAGCCTATCTCTGATCATCCCGACCTTCTCTGCTACATCCGTGATCGTCTCTGGCCCAAGCATAACTCTCTCCCCAACATCATCCAAAAAGAGCGGTGTACGGCATCGTCGTCCATATAGTGCCTCGAAAGGAGACATACCGATACTGGCTTGGTAGCTGTTGTTGTATGATAACTCTACCAAGTACAGATGGCTCTTCCATGATCTGCCAAAGTCCAGCACACAAGTCCTCAGCATGTCCTCCAGCGTCTGTATCGTCCTCTCGGACTGCCCATCTGTCTACGGGTGATACGCCGTACTGAACTTGAGCCGACTGCCCAACTCCTCCTACAAGCTCCTCCAGTAGTGGGACATGAATCTGCTGTCTCTGTCCGACACGATGCTCACTGGTACTCCGTGCAAGCGAACTATCTGCTGCATGTATAGCTTTGTCAACTTTTCGGTGGAAAGCCCCACCTTGAAGGGTATGAAGTGCGCACACTTCGTCAGCCTGTCCACGGTGACCCAAATGGCATCCTTTCCTCCTTGGGAACGAGGAAGCCCTAAGACGAAGTCCATCGTAATGTGTTCCCATTTCCAGTCGGGAATAGGTAACGGCTGCAACGGACCAGCTGGCCTCTGGCGCTCCGCCTTGACCCGCTGGCAAACTAGGCATCTCGAAATGAAACATGATACATCTCTCTTCATCCCGTGCCACCAAAGATATTCCCGTAAGTCACGGTACATCTTGTTAGCACCAGGGTGAATAGAATATCTCGATCGGTGTGCCTTCTGCAAAACTGCCTCCATCAGCTCTTCCTTCGGCACGCACAATCGGCTGCCATGCCTCAAGGATCCATCCTCTGCTACGGTAAAATCATCCAGCAATCCAGCTAAAGCCTGGGCTCGAAGTCTGCGAAGGCTCTCATTTGTAGGCTGTGCCTCCCTGATCTGCTCCATCAAACCTGACTGAATGTCAAGCGCCATCATCTGTATCACTGATCCTGGCCGAACTATCTCGATACCGAGCTTCTCCAGATCTTCCCGCAAATGTCGATCTATCATCAGATACCATGCCATCGAATTCCTGCTCAGCGCATCCGCCACCACATTTGCCTTCCCGGGTTGATACTGTAAATCGATGTCAAAGTCCTTCATCAACTCCAACCGTCGTCTTTGCCTCATGTTCAGCTCTTTCTGCGTGTACACATACTTCAAGCTCTTGTGGTCAGTAAAGATTTCTACACGCTCTCCGTATAAGTAATGTTTCCATAACTTGAGTGCAAAGATCACCACAGCTAACTCTAGGTCATAGGTAGGATAGTTTCGCTCATAAGTCCGTAATTGCCTAGATGCGTAAGCAATCACTTTCCCATGCTGCTGTAGGACACATCCTAGCCCATTTCCCGAAGCATCATTGTATATGGTGAGACCTCCAGATCCTGAAGGTAATGTCAGAACTGGAGCGGTCGTCAGCCTCCTCTTCAGCTCTTCGAACGCTATCTGGCAGTCCTCTGACCAGATGTACTCTACGTCCTTCCGTGTCAGCTTCGTCATGGGTTCATCTATCCTAGCAAAGTCCTGGACGAACTTTCTATAATAGCCTGCTAAACCCAAAAAGCTCATGATCTCTGAAACTGACGTCGGAGCCTTCCATGTCTCAACTACAGCAATCTTCCTGGGATCCACCGAGATTCCCTCTCCAGTAACTATATGGCCGAGAAACTCCACTCGGTCTAAAAAGAACTCACACTTCGACAATTTGGCAAACAATCTCTCCTGCCTCAGAATCCCCAAAACTATCCGCAAGTTTTCTGCGTGCTTCTCTGGCGTCTTCGAGTATATCAGGATGTCGTCGATAAACACTACGACGAACTTATCCAGATACTAGTGAAATATCTTATTCATCAAGTTCATAAAGACAGCTGGCGCATTTGTAAGACCAAATGGCATCACCAGAAACTCGAACTGCCCGTACTTCGTGTTGAACGCCGTCTTCTGGATGTCTGCTGTCCTGACCTTCACCTGGTGGTACCCGGATCTCAAGTCCATCCTGAAAAATACTTTGCCCCACTCAACTGGTCGAACAAATCATCTATCCTGGGTAGAGGATATTTGTTCTTAATGGTGATGGCATTCAACGCCCGGTAGTCAATACACAACCGAACTGTACCATCCTTCTTAGGCACAAAGAGCACTGGCGCTCCCCATGGAGAAGCACTAAATCGAATGAAACCCTTTTTCAACAGGTCATCAATCTCCTCCTTTATCTCTACGGCCTCCTTGGGGTTCACTCTATAGCAAGCCCGGGATACTGGTGATGAACCCGGTACTAAATCTATAGTGAACTCCACATCTCTGTCAGGCGAAAGTCCTGGAAGATCCTTTGGGAATACATCCATAAACTCCCTAATGATAGGGTGTGGCGGTGGTACGTCCCCAACTGTCGCACAACAGTTTGGCTCTAGGCTGATCTCCGGCCCTGTCCTCCTGATACTGAATGGTGTTGTGCCTGGGGACTGAACAGAATACTACCCTCATGATTGTCTATAGCTGCATGGGCATAGCTAAGCCAGTCCATCCCCAACATGATATCATAATCGGGGAGTGGCATCACAAAGAATCGTCCCCTAAACTCTCTCTCGGCTATAGTAATAGAGCATCTATAGATGGCTCTAATGGGCACTGGTCTGCCTCCCATCATTACTCTACTCATCTCCTCGGTAGGTGTAGCTACTAAATGGTGTTTATGCATAAACTCTAATGGCAGGAAGCTATGAGATGTACCAGAATCAAACAAGCATAGAGCTAGAAAAGTATGCAAATAAATATGACCTATGATGACGTCCGCCAAATAATCTGGCTCCGAAACCTGCTCCGGCTCCGGCTCAAGAGCTAGGCTATAAGTCTTTCCCTGAGGTCCCTTCTGTTGCTGCAGATGTTGCCCAAACCTCTGCTACTGAGTCGGGAGCGTCCCTCTAGGTCCCTTGGCTGCTGGGCAGTCCCGAATCTGATGGGTGGCGGACCCACAAACTAAGCACTGCCCCAACCTCTTACTGCAGATGGCGAAGTCATGCCCTGGCCTTCTACAGAAAGAACACATTGCCCCCTTCTGCTGCTGCCGGGGTCCCGGGGCTCTAACTGGCGGGGTCGGGTGATGTAGTGTGGGAGGACGGTATGTCTGCTGGTACGGCGTCGGTGCTTTCTACTGGAAAGCCTGACGCTTGGACGGTCCCTCGAGGTGTACAAAAGCCGACCTCTTGCAAGACTGAAGACGCTCCTCTATGCTCCGGGCCTAGTCTAGGCTCTGGTAGTAGTCAGTCGTACCATTCGCCACTATAAGAATGCCAATGTCTGGAACTAGACCATGGCAAAACCTACGCGTCATCTCCTCAGGGTCTGCAACTAGACTAGGAGCGAAACGGCTCAGGCGACTAAACTCTACCGCATACTCGTCGACAGAACGGTTCCCCTGCTGGATGTTCTGGAATCGTAGCCCCATGGCTACCCTGGCGGTGGTCGAGAAGAATTTCTTCTTGAACTGGGTCTTGAACTGGATCTTGAACTGATCCCAAGTGGCCCTCCCTCTCACAAATAGCGGCTCATTCCGGAACCAAACTCCTGCCAAGTCTGTCAGCAGAAATCTCGCTGCCTCGACCTGGAGGTCATTCGGCAACCTAGCTCCAAGGAGCTTCCTCTCTACCGAGTCTAGCCAGTCATCTGCTACAACTATGCCCTCAGTCCCTAAGAACTCCTTGGGGTTCAGACCCATGAAGTCCTTGATTGTTCCTGCTCTCTACCGTGGCTCTACAGGTGGTGGGACCATGGTACGTTCCTCATAACGCTCCATGCTCTGGCGGAGTAGGGTGGTCTGCTCCTAATGGGTCGTTAGGAACCCCTGGATCAGAGTGAGCAGTTGGTTCCCGTCGAGTGTGACGGAAGCCTGGATAGGTATAGTAATAGGTGGTGGTGGGAGTATCGGGTCCTGTTGGGACTATGATGTGGAAGGTGGTGGAGGCATCTGGGTTTGTGGATTTGTGGAGTGGAGGAATATGGTAGGTGGAGGTAGAGGTGCATCGGTCAACTGGTCAGCTGAATGGATGGGGAGTGTGCCATTCTCAGGTTTGACATACTGGAATGAACGAGTAAGCACCATCTAAAAATAAAAAGAACTTATAAGGACTCTTTAAAGTAAACAATCATAGACAATAAAATCTAATTATAATAGCAAGCATGTGATGCATTTTCTATGTTGCAATCCTAGTATTCCTCTAGGTGTTCTAAGCGTCATTCCTAATGTTGTCTAATTATCTTAAGTTCCTAATTGCAGGCAAGCTTGGTACAATAACGTAACCAAACAATTTAGTCAGGACCTGCATGGGCCACCACTAAAAATATGTCACGACCCGCTACCCAAATTGTTGGGCCGGGCCGAGTCAGGTCCAGCCTACGCTTGAGATAAAGCGTAGTAAGCTGTTCTAAGGATAACAAGATAAGACTAAATGTGCTAACAGTTCTATATGTAAAGAAGAGTCATAAATGCTCCCAAACACAAAAGTTATCTCATATAATAATAAGTCCAAGTATAAGTCTGAAATATAAAACTGGATATAGGTCAAGTTACAAAATACGTAGTCTAATACATAGCTACACTAAATATCCCGAGCAACATCACAAACTAGACGAGGTTCCCCGCAGGTACATCCTCGTAAGACTAGGCCTGGTCCTCGGCAGTAACTCCATAATATGAGTCACAGAGCAACTCCTCCTCAGTAAGTATACCTACAACGTTATCCTGTCAGGGCGAGAGCAAGTACTGATTCTAGCAAACCAAATATACGAAACATGACATGAACAGGAATGTAATAAACTGGAATCATGGCACATCATAATCTATCATGGCAAGGACACATATGTCATAGAGACAGATGTATATGTAATTTTTAAAACTGTGGTAGGTACGTGATCGTCGATAGGTATACAATGTGCAGGGGCACATAATGAAATATACTTTCGTACAAGTGTAAAGGCGATAGAT
>JANAVB010016195.1:25733289-25750789 GCA_029216955.1 Iris pallida
TTAATGCGGCTCAGAAGACACGTGGCCTGACAGTGCTCCCCTCCGACCCATGCTGCATTTATTGCTTTGACGGCTGACCCCTCTGAAAAGTTGACAGCACTGACACAAAAGCAGGTAATTATGACTCTGTCATAATGATGAATCTCTAGGAAAGAGAAAAGAGATCTCTGACACAAATCCCCCGAGAGCCATAAAAATGCCACGTGGCCTTGCCACGTGGGCGTTCGTATGCGGCTCACTTCTCATGCGGTTCAGAATGAGTCCTATGCGGCTCAGGCCAAGAAAGCCTCATGCGGCTCGAATAAAGAACTTCTCATGCGGTTCAGAGTGAATCTGTCCTATGCGGCTCAGGCCAAGAAAGCCTCATGCGGCTCGAGCAAAGAACTTCTCATGCGGTTCAGAGTGAATCTGTCCTATGCGGTTCAGGCCAAGAAAGCCTCATGCGGCTCGAGCGAGGACTTCTCATGCGGTTCAAGAGGATCATGTCCATGCGGCTCGGGCGGATATGTACCTATGCGGCCCACAAGGATTACTCCCCTATGGTTCGAGGGCTCAAGTGAGGGCCACTGCTCAGGCAGCCCTGACACGTGGGCTTAACCATATGCGGCTCAAATTCATATGTGGCTCACTCGTCATGCGGTCCAGATCCCCCAGTAGCTCCTAGGACACGTGTCCTAAGCCGATTAATTTCTCAGATTTACTGCCATCAAAGATTGGGTCAAATCCCAATAATCTGGGACACGTGGCAGGAGAATAAATTTAATTGTCAAAAGATCATTATGAAGAAGATTTATTCCAATCAGCATTAATTGCTAATGGGATTTGGTGTAATCTACACTCGATGGCTCAGATTCGTCACAATCAAACTGAACGGCCTGGATTGACCAATCTATGGGCCGCCGCCATCTCCAAGAGCTAATCATTGGCAACCCTAATGATCACATCCCACTATTATAAATAGCAAGGTGCCATTCCCTTGTAAAAATATACAATATCAGAGAAAAATACGTATATACAGAGAGACTCCCCAATAGTCAGAGAGAAAATACACAGAGAGAGAGAAGCCAGAAGAGCAACAGAGGAGCAAGAAGAGCATTTCTTCATCAACGCCAACCATCTTTTCACAAGGAGCCAAGGCTGCATACTGATCGTCCAAGGAGTAAGGCAGGGCTGCCGTCGCCTTCCCGAGCCTCTATCGTCACCCCCCAGAATCTAAAATAAACAATTGTACTTAGACTGCTGTACCTAGGTTTTCGTCCCTAGGCTTTCTTTGTACAAGCGAGTTTGTAACGTGAAGTAAAAGTCCGGTCCTCCGATAATTGTTCTGTTCTTTTATATTTTATGGCAAACAGTACTCCAGATGTTCGGGTCAGAAGATCAATCCGTCTAAGAGCATTATCTACGCCCGTCATAACATCAAAAGAGAACTCGTAATCAACCTCTCCCACTTAACATCATTCGCTGTTACCCAACCCCCGTTCAACTACCTCGGATGTCCTCTGGTGTATGGAAAATCTAACACTCGCATCTTTGAGAACCTTACTGCTAGAATCAGGAAAAAACTTGACGGGTGGCATAATGCCACACTGTCCCCGGGTGGCAAGATGATCCTAATCAACCATGTGCTCACTTCCATCCCGATCCACACGCTGGCAGCGTGTTCCCCGCCTAAGAAGGTTCTTCATTCGATCGAACAGATCTTCTGTAACTTCTTCTGGGGGCATAGCAATGGACAGGACAAGCACCACTGGGCTAGTTGGGAATCCATGGCTCATCCCACTGCGGTCGGTGGCCTGGGATTTACCAAGTTAATCGACATCATTAAATCCTTCTCTATGAAGTTGTGGTGGAAACTCCGTACGAGCAACAATCTATGGACCATATTCATGAAGGCTAGGTATTTTAAACACATTCACCCCTCTCTGGCCATATCCAATAGCAGATCATCGGCGGCATGGCGTCGCATCCTCGTCGACCGCGACCTCGCCGAGCCAGCAATGAGACTCATATTGGGAGCCGGTGACTCGAACCCATTCCTGGAGCGTTGGACCAGGGATGGCTTAATCCAGAGTATTTCGGAGTCCCGAGAAACAGTAGAATCAGAGACTTGTGGAACTTCTCTATCAACGATTGGAACTGGGATAAAATTCGTGATTGGGCTGGTGATGAAGCGGTAGACAGCATCCGCCAGAACGGAATAACTATCGGCAGCGACAACGATACACTTAGTTGGACGCTCGAAGCTTCTGGAGTTTTTTCGGTAAGGTCAGCGAGGACGACTATCATCGGGACAGGCCAACAGCTTCACCCCAACGCTCACTATTGCCAGACCTGCATCCCCCAGAAGTGGTTCATCCTAATGTGGAGAGTCATTTACAAGCGATTACCCACCGACGATATTCTCAAAAACATTGGATTTAGCCTTGCGTCCGCTTGCAATTGCTGTCCCGATCGTCAGATGGAGACCATTGACCACATCTTTCGCCTGGGGTCTCTTCCAGGCGATTCTTGGTGGACCCTCAACCAGATGTACAGCATTACGCCGGGCTGTGGACGCTTCCACGATCTGGCAGATGCCTAGGGTTCTTCTTCCCATGGCCACCAGATCGTCGCAGCGGCCGCCACGTGGGTGCTTTGGAAAAATCGAAACAAGGCGAGATATGAAGGATATCAATACTCTGCCAATCAGCTCACCCGGAAGATCTTTCGTCAGTGTCGCAAACGGAGCACCCATTGCTCCCACATACCGAGAACCTTTTGGTCCTCTACCCTCCCTTAGCTCTTTTTTGTGGTGCCCCCTCCACCCCTCTCCGTCTCTTTTGGTGGTATACTTGTACAGGCTTTGTCATTTTGGGTCTTGTATACTTGGACTGGCTTGGTTTTGAGCCTTATTAATAAATGGTGAGGGTTCCCTTAATATAAATATAAATATATATATATATATATATATATATATATATATATATATATATATGTATGTATGCCTATATATATATATATATATATATATATATATATATATATATATATATATATATAGAACCATAGGCTACAACCATTTACATTATCTACATACATATATAAATAGATAGGGGGATAACATAACAAGTGTCCAACACATTAATGTAGTGTGTGAAGTGTATAAAGTGTACATGGCAAGATTGAAACTGTGTGTGTGTATAATCTCAGGTTTTTAGTGTAACAGTGATATGTATGAGTGTGTTACTATGTGTGTGTTCATAGATGGAAGTGGCTTAGTGTAGTGTGTGACAGTTGAATATAGTGTCAATGTGAACTAGTGTATGTGTGTGTGAGTGTTCAGAAAGCAGGTTGGTCTAGCAGTGATATATATAGGTATCTCAAGTAATGAGAGCTCTCAAAACCCACACATGCCTAATGTATACTCTACATGTAGCTATAGGATAGATATATTGATATCCTCACTATAAACTTCATCAAAAACTCTAGTCCAAGTAAAGTGGACACACAACAAGGGCAGGACAAGTAAAATACAGTGGTGTAAAGGAAAGCAGTCCCTAGTATGCAGGACAATGCAATATCAACTGATATCCTCCTAATATGCAGTAGGTAATATAGTATGCAGTGAATTATAATGAAAGTGCAGGACACTTCATTGAAGGGTGGTCGACCTGGCAATGAGAATGAATGTAGGTAGTGATTCATTATGCATGAATACGAATGTAGTGAATGAAGGGATGCAGAACATCCATTGTGTTCTGGTACATGAGGGTTTGAATCAATATGAATCTTGGCTTGGTGGTGATGTTACAATACAATGACCTGAACCAATATAGCCTAACAATTTGAAGGAGATGGACTAATGTTATATTTATCTCGACCAATAGTTGACAAGGAAAATAAGGATCTAGACCCTGAGATATGCAAAATCAAAACATGAAGGTGGGACTGGACATCATTGTGAACTCTGGGACTGAACCATAGAGAAATTAGCATGAACATATACCTATGCACTCCTTTGTGGATGTAGGACAATGCTATGCAACTGAATCCTAATCTAAAGTGTTCAGTAGCTCCTCATCCCGGGCAGAACTCATTAGACTAATCAATGAACAATGGTATCAAGGGATTGTAGATAAAGGAATGCATAGTACAGTAATCAACTTGACTGCACACAATGCAGGATATCCTGAATGCAGTGGATGAACAATATGGTTAATACAATATGTCAAAGTTATCTATCAATGTATAATCTATCTCAGGAAAAAATAAAATAGAGATCAACTAAATCCCAACTAAACAACAAATACTATTGATTCCCAGGTTGCACACATACACACAGACATGTGTTCACATACAAAACATCTAGTTAATCATATTAAATCAATTAATTCCATTTAAATACCCTAAGTACGAATCAAAACCCAAACAAACTTCAAATTAAGAGTTGGTAAACATTAGTGCACATGTGTATGTGTCATACATGACAAATAGTGTCCACCAAAACAAGACACGACGTGTCCACACCCATCGAACACTCACAGACACACGCACGGACACACAGTCTCGTGCACGCGTGTGTGTCGATCCAGGATATGACACACCACATGACACCACACGTGTCCACGTGTTTGCCTAGGGTAGGGCTACGTGTTAGGTACCCTGATATGTATCCAAGTGTCCTCGTATCCGTGCCCGAAATGGTTATCAGTACGTGTCTGCTCGTGTGCGCACGTGTGTGTCAAATCAATACAAGGAGAATATCGTATCCGACACGAATCTACTCTACACGAGGCTTGGGGGCTAACGAGTCAGTCATGGCCTCCATCTTCCTGCCAAGTGGCAGCTGTCCACGTGGCCTATGCAAGGAGAAAAGCTCTTCGAGTAGCAGGGCACTGCCCGCGTGTGCTGCGAGCATGTTGGTATCCTGTTTGGACACGGACACGGCTCGAAAATTAATTCAGTCCAGTTGGAAACCAATATATATATATAAATCAACAAATTTGTTCAAACACTTTTTAAAAATAACAAATAAAAATCCTTTATGGCATTTCAACAAACACATTTATAAACACAATGATACGTGCCCGATACGGACACCAAATTGACAAAAATTCTCACCAAACTCACTCTAGAGCTAGGGGACTCCTAGATCTATGTGACCATGCAAAGAAATCAAGAGAATGAAGTGGTTTGAGGGGTTTAACTATTGAGTGTCAAACTCAAGAAAAAGCTTAAAAATGAGAATACTTCTTGCAACACAAAAGCCCTAAATTGTTCAAAAGCTGAGATTTCACATCATGAACAAAAATAGACATGGTTTAGATCCGATTACAAAAGACTAGGGTTAAAAAGGAAAATGAATGAATAAAATAGAAAGGATTGAAGAATGGACAAACCTTGCTCTTGCCAAAAATGGATGTGGAGTAAAAAGAGGCAAGGAAGAAATAAGTGACATTAAATAGAGGAAGAATCCCTATGGGGCCGGCCAAGAATGAAAAAATTAGGGTTAGGGTTGATGACTAATGGGCTTTGGGCCAAATGCAATGCTCAATGGATCAATCTCTTAGTCAAAAACTCATGCACCTAAAACACTTAATCTCTCTATGAAACTTGGTTCAAAATAAGTCAACTTGGGTCGACTTAAGTTAGACTAGGGTCCCACCATGCTAACCAAGTCACCATAGTCAAAGTCAACATCTAGGCTAGTCTCTAAAGTCACAACTAGCAAAAAGTCAAAAATAACAATCATCACTCAAACAATTTACAATTAATTCCAAGAAACCAAAATGACCAAAATACCCCTAGGCCAAAAATGATAAATAAAATATCCTAATCACATGGTTAGGCTTTAGGTGAACCTCTAGGGTTTCACTGGCAAAACTCCAAAATCACAAATTACCAATAAAATTATTTTAAATTAATTAAAAATCACCAAAAATCATATCATGATTTAAATAACATTATTAAAATATTAAAATTATAAAATTTCAAAATTACCCTCTAACTGGGTATTACAAGTCTACCCTCCTTAGAGAAATTTTGCCTTCGAAAATAAGAAAGTCGTAATCCTGTAGGTCAACCCCCAACAATCAAGGTCAAGCTTCTACCTAGCAGCATCCTGGCTCAGCAAGTCCAATATGGGCAGTCGGCTTAAAATAGATCATATCCAGAAATTGGGTTGGCAGGTTGGTTCAAAAAGGTGTTCCCAACTCGAGTCGAAAATAGAAGTGACTCCATGGGGTGAATCAAGATGGGGTCTTGTGTCGGGAAAGTCGTATGAAGCAAACGGAGCACAAGATGATGTGTCTGAGTGGAACACAAAGGTCATGAGTGTAGGGGTCATGTATCGGTCATACAGGGGAAGTTGGTTTGGAGAAAACAACTAGCCTTGTGCTCCTAAATTAAAAGTCATGGTAATGTGTATAATGTAATCAAAATTAAAGCAGAAATGGTCAAATGGCCTAAATTGGACCGAAAGTTGTGTTGCTAAAAGAGTATAAGGGACAGGCAAGTGGGATAGTCTATGGTCGTTGTCACGCCCCGCTCCCGTAGGAGCGATCGTCCTCGCTAAGGCGTGATGCCGCACGAGCCTAGATTGCGCTCGTGCAAGGCAATTTCATAACCGCCGATTACATCGATGGCGATGGAGTCGTCGCACAGAAGTCCCGAACAAAAATATTGAAACATGCAGCAGAAATTTTGAACAAGCACACATGAACTCAAGTCATTCAAAAGAGGCTCTTTATTGATATTGAATACAAGATTACATTTGTGGGCGCAAAGCCAAATTACAAGTCTCTCGTGCTCACTTTTCTCTCATTTACAAGTCACTCTGCTCTCTCTCATCTCTCGATTACAATGCTTGAGTCGGTGGAAGCTTCGGAAGGCGATGTCCATACATTATGTCTTGTATAAGTCTTCAATTCATGCGGCCGCACGCTTCAAATTGCCAAGGAATCTTCGTGCCTCGACGCATCCAAGCGAGCTCCGCGCCACAAGCTTCTACCTGTGCCTGCACATGAACACTGTGTGGGTGTCAGTACTCAACTGTACTGGTGGAGTGAGCTCCTTGCCCACCTATACAAAACCTACACGTTCATTTACTTTGTGCAGCTTAAATTCCTTTCTATTGTCTTTTTGGTCTTATCTTAGGATCAGTTTTATGACTACGAACGCCTTGGCAAATTTGTGTCTGAGGACCATCCAGTGCTTGTACCACAGTGTTAACTCATACTTTACCTCTAGACCCCTTTTTCGTGCCAACAACATTAACCTATCAACTCGTGCTTACCTTTCGGCCAAAATCAGAGACGCAACTACGCGATGAGGCCTCATTTCCGTGTGACCGTGCTACAAACCCTTGCTGAGGCCATGCCTCACAATTTAGTAAGACTTAACCATATCGCCGCCATGCGGCCCTTGCTACTTTGATCACCAACTGACCCAATCGAGACTTGTGAACTTAGTGTCACTCAACCCACATGCCTTGCGGCGATTCCTGACTTAAACCCGCGATGACTCAATCAAATTTGTGTAACTCTATGCCAACATCTTAAGACTCGACGCCACGACTCGTGCCAAAGCACGACGCCTACGTTGAAACCAAATCTTAGGCCCAATATTATATTTTTGACTTGTGCACACCCCTTCAACTCGACTCCTTGATATAGCGCACTCAATACTCGACTAAATCTAAAGGCACACTCACGGATTGCCGTCGTCATGCCGACATCTATATGAACTTGGTCACTAGCACGGCAAGCTATCTTGGACCTCCATTGGAATATTAGGGTACATTCGTATATAACGAGGCACGATCTCGCCGAATTTCCCCTAATACCCGTCCTATGGTGCACCCCTTGGGTCAGCTCGCATAGCATCCAAGGGTCCCATAGGCCCGTGGTTCCTCCTAGGCCAGATCGATCCCGTGGCCGTGGCAACCGTTTGAGGAACAAATCAAATCCTTGTGCGCCGGTACACAAGTTGTCCAATGACTATACAGACTCGACCTACTTCATCATTTCAGGACCGTTTCATTATCTTTACTTTTATTATTTTACTATCTTTTGAGTTCCATATTCCAGACTTCGACATTTGAGACCTCTCGACGACCTACGGTCGCGAGCATTCTTTCCATGTTACCATATCATTTCATTCAACTCATGAATGCCTATTTGATAGTCCTTTCTCCAAAACTCATTAAATCAACCATGGTTCATGCCTTAATACTAAGTTTGTGCATCGTGCCTCAAATAGACTTACGTTCTATACGAAACTATCGCCCAAGTCATATTTTATATGACGGGGCTTGGGATTGTTGGACTATTTAACTTGACAACCGCTGATAGGGCGGGAAAGCACTTACATTTACTTAGGTCGACCGGCATAACTTTGCCTAGCATTACTCAAGCCTACAACTTAACTCGAGGGACGAGCAAAGGCTATGCCAAGCCTTGTGTTACGGAGGCGTGCATGCTTTATCGAGCATTTACGCGGGCGAGGCCTATGACTTAGGCAAATTCAAGTGTCAGGACAAACGACGGAACCGTGCATGCTTTATCAAGCATTTATGCAGGTGACGCCTATGACTTGGTCTATTTCAAGTGTTGAGGCAACTTAGCATCTTTAGGCCAACGTCCTTCTCCCAAGCCACGGGACGAAGGATCGAGTGTCATTTGGAAACACGCTGAGCCGACTTCTAAGCAGACCGTGGGACCAATTTCCATGTTCTAAAATATTTCGACGGGTCGGGATTATTCCCTTAGCTATGTGGTGCGTCTCTTGTATTATCAAGCCTAACTTGTGCAAGTTAAAAATATGCGAGTTATTAGGTGAAGGCAAAGATGAGGCAAGTTCACCGAAATTACCCCACCTGAGCGAGCGGTCGCTTGACCGAGCAATGTCTTCGAGTTGCCGTTGTAAGGCTAAGTCCGAACGCTGTTGGCATTTCGATTCCTCTGATTGACTTTGCGGGACGGAGCACTACAACAAACACCACTCAGAACAAGTCTCGTCCTCGAGACTTTCCTGAAGGCAAGCCATCCTACCATTTCTATGGCCAAGACTTAATCGTGCCTAGACACGGGACTATCGTACACACTTCGCCTACGTGTTTCATAAATTTCGAGCCACTCTCGCATGATATTCAATCTTTCCGTTAACATGATTTCAAGATCTCGACACTCTTACATTCCTCAAGTCATGCTTGAACTTAACGTATCACTTGGCTAGATCGTGCACGCATTCCAAGCGTCCCCAAAATACATGCACTAAACCAAGCTGCATGATAGAGAATTCGTCATTCTCACTCGAGTCGCATCGTGCACATACTCAGGCGTCCGTGAAATATATGTATGTCAGCCGAGTCACGTGAGCGGGATTTCCTATTCTTGCATCATTCAATCCATCCATATCAATCCTCAAGATCAATCTTTTTGATAGCTAACACTTGAAATAGGGCGTCTCGCCTAACCGCTAGGCCAATTCTCAAGGCTAAGTCAATGTCAGGATTGGAATCATAGTTCCCCAACAATAATGCCAATACTGACCCCAATCCTAGGGTCAACCCAGTCGATTGTACAGGATTTTCTACCCAAGCTCGCGTCACTCAGATTTCTAAACATCGAGCACGATCACCTAATTCGTATCCAATTCTAACCAATTCATGTATTCGATCACGAGATCGTCTAACTCGATAATATATTGCGCCTCAATCTCATGCGAGTCCGATTATCCACGGTGGTTCATGAATCACCATGCAACGCTCCCACAGAATAATCATTCTTATCGGGGCGTAACTCTTGTTTGCGTCTAGACTAATATAAATTGCCATGCCATACAAGTTCAATCACCCCCGCTATATGAATCACCATACCAGCGCTCATGCGTAGTGATCGCCCTAATTGGCACGACGCTTGTGCGAGGCTGGAGTTGCGCTCGCATAAGACAAGAATGTCGACGTTAGGGTTATCGTCGAAGCAATCCAAATATTTCATTTCATCCAAGCCAAGATCTCTATTAGGCAGTCCGACAGTCATCCATTCAAACAGAAAGTCCTCGAGCTACATCTATATTTTCCTCGACACGTTTCAATATCCTGAGTATAGCATCCATCGAAATAATGACATTTGCACGATCGTCATTCGCTAAGTCAGAGTACCCCCGAGTTATCGCATATCGATCTTTGATATGCCTCAATACCATCGACGATATACATAGCCTGACGATCTTTCTTTGTAACTAATTTCGAATCGTGCGACTGGTGCTATTGTCCGAACTGGATATACCATAATTCCATTCGATCAAAATTCGAAATCATAAGCACGATCCTCTAATTTTCTTCGTTGGAGACATACATTTGTATTTATCGTTCCGAGTGTGATTCGATATCGTTTTCTAACTTGCGTTGCCCATTGGCAAGTTGTTCGTATGACATCTCGTTCGGAACATTCGAAGTCACGACCAACTAAGCGTGACGCGTTCTAAGGCTTCGCACGATCGCATCGTCTCGCCGACATACTCGCTATATCCGTAAATCCTTTAGTCTCGCTTGAACAATTTCTATAACGTCCATACACCACTCAGATTCGAGCTATCCTATTTAATCTACAATGATATTCGCATCATTTGCTATGACATATTTCAGATTTGTTCGACGAATCTCTAGCGTAATCGCTCACGTCGTATCGACGCATTAAGTCATTCGCACAATTTCCTCAACATCCAAGTTAATCTTCCATGTACGCCTAAGCGTTAACTCGATAGTGTTTCTATCGATAGACACTCTAAGTGTAGCTCCGTTCCCGACCGAGCGGTACTTGATATCGCTCGTAACTCGTTTGTACCAAAGTTGAGGTGCGCGACACGCGGACTAAGTTGTGCCGTATAACCATCCCGTACAGACTATACTTCGAGTTTGCACGCTCATTTGCTAGTGTCAACATAAGACTAGTTGGGCACGCACGCAAATTGTTAACTTTAGCATGTGTATTTTCTATCAAGACAAGTTTGACATCGTTTGGCACAAAGGCCGTTGCCTATCGATGCGTTCGATTGAACACCTGTACGAGCTTTTGAAAATATTTAGACTTATTGTATGGATATGCCGAGGGACATTCGAGGGAGTGCGCATACTTATTTTCCAATGACGAGCTTTTAAAACTGTGAAATCGACGTGAAGTCCAAGGACGTAAAGACGTGCTCTGATACCATTATGTCACGCCTCACTCCCGTAGGAGCGATCGTCCTCGCTAAGGCATGATGCCGCACAAGCCTTGATTGCACTCGTGCAAGGCAGTTTCATAACGGCCGATTACATCGACGGTGATGGGGTTATCGCACAGAAGTCCCAAGCAGAAATATTGAAACATACAGCAGAAATTTTGAACAAGCATACATGAACATAGGTTATTCAAAAGAGGCTCTTTATTGATATTGAATACAAGATTACATTTATGGGCGCAAGGCCAAATTACAAGTCTCTCGTGCTCACTTTTCTCTCATTTACAAGTCACTCTGCTCACTCTCATCTCTCGATTACAATACTTAAGCCAGTGGAAGCTTCGGAAGGCAATGTCCATACATTATGTCCTGTATAAGTCTTCAATCCACGCAACCGCACGCTTCGAATTGCCAAGGAATCTTCGTGCCTCGACGTATCCAAGTGAGCTCCGCACCACGAGCTTCTACATGTGCCTGCACATGAATACTGTGTGGGTGTCAGTACTCAACTCTACTGGTGGAGTGAGCTTCTCGCCCACCCATACAAAACCTATACTTTCATTTACTTTGTGCAGCTTAAATCCCTTTCTATTATCTTTCTAGTCTTGTCTTAGGATCAGTTTTAAGACTACGGACGCCTTGGCATATTTGTGTCTGAGGATTATCCCGTGCTTGTACCACAACATTAACTCATACTTTACCTCTAGACCCCCTTTTCGTGCCAACAATGTTAACCTATCAAGTCGTGCTTGCCTTTCAGCCAAAATTAGAGACGCAACTACGCGATGAGGCCTCATTTTTGTGTGACCATGCTACAAACCCTTGCTGAGGCCGTGCCTCGCAATTCATTAAGACTTAACCATATTGCCGCCATGCGGCCCTTGCTACTTTGATCACCAACTGACCCAATCGAGACTTGTGAACTTAGTATCACTCAACCCACTTGCCTTGCGACGATTCCTGACTTAAACCCACGACGACTCAATCAAACTTGTGCAACTCTATGCCAACGTCTTAAGACTCGACGCCATGACTCGTGCCAAAGCACGACGCCTACGTTGAAACCAAATCTTAGGCCCAACATTGTGTTTTTGACTTGTACACACCCCTTCAACTCGACTCCTTGATATAGCGCACTCAATACTCGACTAAATCCAAAGACACACTCGCGAATTGCCGCCGTCATGCCGATATCTATATGAACTTGGTCACTAGCACGACAAGCTATCTTGGACCTCCATTGGAATATTAGGGTACGTTCGTATATAACGAGGCATGATCTCGCCGAATTTCCCCTAATACCCGTCCTACGGCGCACCCCTTGGGTCAGGTCGCATACCATCCAATGATCCCATAGGCCCATGGTTCCTCCTAGGCCAGATCGGTCCCGTGGCCGCGACAACCGTCTGAGGAACAAATCAAATCCTTGTGCACCGGTACACAAGTTTTCTAATAACCATGCAGACTCGACCCACCTCATCATTTCAGGACCATTTCATTATCTTTACTTTCATTGTTTCACTATCATTTGAGTTCCACATTCCAGACTTCATCATTTGAGACCCCTCGACGACCCACGGTCGCGAGCATTCTTTCCATGTTACCATATCATTTTATTCAACTCATGAATGCCTATTTGATAGTCCTTTCTCCAAAACTCATTAAATCAACCGTGGTTCATGCCTTAACACTAAGTTTGTGCATCGTGCCTCAAACAGACTTACCTTCTACCCGACGCTATCGCCCAAGTCATATTTTATATGACGGGCCTTGGGATCGTAGGACTATTTAACTTGGCAACCGCTGATAGGGAGGGACAGCACTTAGATTTACTTAGGTCGACCGGCATAACTTTGCCTAGCATTACTCAAGCCTATAACATAACCCGAGGGACGAGCAAAGGCTATGCCAAGCCTTGCGTTATGGAGGCGTACATGCTTTATCGAGCATTTACGTGGGCGAGGCCTACGACTTAGGCAAGTTCAAGTGTCGGGACAAACGACGAAACCGTGCATGCTTTATCAAGCGTTTACGCAGACGACGCCTATGACTTGGTCTATTTCAAGTGTTGAGGCAACTTAGCATCTTTAGGCCAACGTCCTTCTCCCAAGCCACGGGATGAAGGATCGAGTGTCATTTGGAAACACGCTGAGCCGACTTCTAAGCAGACCGTGGGACCAATTTCCATGTTCTAAGACATTCCGACGAGTCGGGATTATTTCCTTAGCTATGTGGGTGCGTCTCTTTTATTATCAAGCCTAACTTGTGCAAGTTAAAAACATACGAGTTATTAGGTGAAGGCAAAGACGAGGCGAGTTCACCGAAACTACCCCCCTGAGTGAGTGGTCGCTTGACCGAGCAATGTCTTCGAGTCGCCGTTGTAAGGCTAAGTCCGAACGCTGTCGGCGTTTCGATTCCTCCGATTGACTTTGCGGGACGGGGCACTACAGTCGTGGGTGCCAGGCTGGGAAGGTAAGGAAAACAATGAATCAAACAGGGATGTAAGGGTTACTATTCTAGGGTCAGAGCTACACTATCACTTCTAAGTCAAAAGGCCTATCACAATCATTAATTCATTAAGTGCAATTTATAACAGAAAGTTATACAAAGGATTATACTAACAGTGAGAGATACTCCTACTCTTACTCCTAAGTTAAATGATGATAAAGCAAAATGAAACAAACAACAAATTTTTTTTGAAAGGCTAAAACGAAAAGTAGAAAAGATATGTTCAAAAACTTTTAAGATGAAATCTAATAATCATATGCGTCCATCCAAAATCATGGAACTCTGAATCCTCGTCATACTAGTAAGCAGGTCTATGATAACCATAGATTCCCAACTAATGTACACACTTCTAGAATAATGGTATTTAAAATTTTTGCTCTGCCGCTATCTTGGCTGCGAAAACCTTAAATTCCCACACCCGAGAAGTATATCCAAAATCAGACTGTAGGTCCATGCTATGCTGGCTAATGTGACTGTAGAAGACTAGATTCCATAATTGAGATGACCTAGCCCATATAATTTATCTTGGCAGAAAATTAAATCAACAATGAATACCAAGAATCAGATTCATCTATGAACAAGAACGATAAAAAAGATCTGTTGGAACTGAATTTTGAGATGGTTAAAATAAGGCAAGGGAGGAACGAAATCGAGAGGAACAGAACCTGCGATAAGCTCTCCTACTGCCTGTGCACCTTCAGCTGCCATAGAGTAAGCTCTTTCCTGCTGTCCTCCTCCAGCGTGATGCTGCACGAACCTCTGCTGCTGAGTCTGTAAGGGTAGTCCCTTCTGCTGGCTTACCGGAGCCCTCCCTCCTGTTCCCTGAGCTATCCGTCCAAAAAACTTGGGACACTCTCTTAACTGGTGATATGATGCTCCACAAAGTAGGCACTTACCTAACTTCATTCGGCATTTACTCCAATCGTGCCCTGGTTTCTTACAGAAAGGGTAACTGATAACATGTTGCTGTCTAGGGGTCTGCTGCGTCTGTAACGGTGGTCCCTTCTGTTGCTTTATCGGAGCCCTAGCTCCTGCTGCTGCCTGAGTCAATGGAGTCTGGCTCTTGGGACACTCCCTTAACTGGTGCTCCGCTGAAGCATAATATAAACACCTGCCAAGCCTCGTCCTGCAGTCGTTCCACCCATGGCCTACCTTTTTGTAGAAGTTGCACCTAGCATCCTACTGCTGCCTGGAAGCCTGGTGAAAATATGTACGTCCCTGACCCTGAAGGTGCTGCTGAACAGGCCCCTGCTGATACTGATGCTAAATCTGTACATGAGACCTCTTGGCCTGATCTCTACTGCTGCTGGCTCCATGAGTGTCATGTCCCCTCTTGAGCAACTGTTGCCGCTGAGTCTCCACTATCTGCTGGAAGAAGAAGAACAACCGTGTCACATCCTCGAATCCTAACGGAGGCTGCTGCTGAATAATGTCCGGGATAACTGGGGAAAGTCTCGGAGTAGGAAGAGGTGCACTCCCAAAAGCTGCAGATATCCCACTCTGTGCTGGCATAACATGTGCTGCAGTCTCGGGGTCCTGCTGATCAGGACGAGAAGTGGCAGACCCCTCAGTGGTGTCTTCCCTATCGAGACGATGAGATCGTATCTCCACAACCATCCTAAAGACAGATCAAACAAAAGGGCAATCACTGAGAATGAAATGATAACATCAAAGGAGGACGATTTATTTTCGAGGGAAGACAATAATGCAGCAAATTTAGGTAACATGAATCAGATTAAGTATTTTTCCTAGGTGTGATTGAGTACCTTCAAAAATATATCCTAATCCTACTGCAGGCTGTAGTGATACTCTAGTTCGAATACCACTACATAAACTCGACCTGCTTGGGCCATCATTAAAAATATGTCACGACCCGCACCCAGTGTAGGGGCACAAGAAGTCGGTACGTCTAGCCTACACCGCAGTATCGACGATAGAACGCTGTCCTAGGTCACATACATCTAACAATAATAAAGTACCTGTACAATATATACGCTCCGAATATAGGACAATATAGAAATGTACAACTCAATCACAGCTAAGGTAGAAAGTACGATAAGATCTGAATCCACAATGAAATATAAATAAGAGAGAGAGAGACTAAGTGTCTAAGATAACAACTCCATAATATCTAGAATAACAAAATCCTCAATAAGTACAAGTATATGCAAAACAAGACAAGACAATAAGTAAGATACTGGTCTAGCTAACTAGCCTAGACTATCGGGGTAATGTCCTCTACAAGTGCTTGGTCCTCCTGAGAGTCCAGCTCACATGTGTCAACTAGGCCTGCTCCGTAGTATGTAGGACAGAGCTCCTCAATGTCATCTGTAATATTTTCAATAGTTCCAGTCAGGTCGGGAGCAAGCACAATACACCTCATGTAGTTCATAATATGGCATGATATGTAAATATGCTATAGAGTAAGATACATGAAACGTTGGGAAATATATGAAGTAAAAGAGTTGACTGTAAAGAAATATCTACTATAAGTAAAGAACTAATAGTGGCTAGTGTTGTAGAGTACAAGATAGACATGTGAACGGCTTGAATTTGCATATGAGTAATCTAAGAGTTTGTACATGAGTATACTACTTTGGAATTATTCACATGACCATTTATACTCCCCCGTACCCCAATCAATACACAAGGATTCAGACAGGTTATGTTATTGCATATGGGTAAACGGATCCATTTATCTACGATCGATCAAATTATATTTCTTCGATACACCATTGTCAATATAAATGGAATGTTGAGAAAACAAATTAATAAGGAAATCAAATAAAGACTTGTGTTGGATTGGCACAACATAAAAAAGAAATTTAGATGAAAAATAAAGACGAGGTGAGGTGGAGAAAAAATATCGGATTTATTCAATCAATAGAGGTCCAATAAACAAGATTTACTACTTATTTGTTGGCGGATTCCCCTACAAAAAAAATGAAGATATTCAAGATGAAGTATGAATAGAACAAGAAAAGGGCAACTTGTAGGTAAATAATTACAAAAAAATAGATACTAGTTAAAATTTGGAAGCAGTTTTATTTTACTCAGATGACTATCTGGTTTAATTTATCGAACCTAAATAATGAATAAAAAAATGCAAATATTCATTCAATATATTCAACTCCCTTATTTTATTTATAGAAAGGGGGAAAGGTTCATGTTCCAACGAATCACACGTAGAGATATTGATAACACACATAGAGTTAATGGTATTTCATAACTAATAGATTGAGCAGCAGCTCGCAGACCACCTGATTTCCAATTAGCTGTTTTTGCATTAATTGTGACTTCATCAATCTTACTGATTAGTGTACCCGTTGTATTTGCTTCTTCTGATGGTTGGTCAAGTAACAAGAACGTTGTATTTTCCGGTACATCATTATGGATTGTATTAGTTTTTCTGGTAGCTATCCTTAATTCTCTCATCTCTTGAACTTCTTTGGCATTTCCCCCGATCCAAAAAAGCCACTCCTTCGAAAAATTAGGATTGTGAGACACATTAAGAAAAAATCTGAGTTCAAAAAAAAATTTCTATTGAATTTGTTATTAATTGGAGATAATAATTTCTCTTAATTGGAATCTTACTTTACTTATCCTCTTTTACTTCTTTTACTTACTTCTTTTACTATAGTGTCTATAAGTACAGTATTTATAAGTATTTATATATCTAGCCCTGGCTCCGTATCAAGGTCATCATCAATATCGTCACTATCATCAATATCGATATCATCACTATCATCGATATCATCATGAGGCTTGTCATCCAGGAACCTGTTCGGAA
>JANAVB010016195.1:25755789-25773599 GCA_029216955.1 Iris pallida
AGCTCCTTGGAATATCAGTTAGCAAGGACAAACTAACAGGACACAGGTGACCCGTACAATATTGGACTGACCACCAGCTCTCTCAGGGATACACGAATTCAGAGTTTGTCCTGGAAGACCCTGACATGAAAGCAGCCTAAGACCGAATACAGGAGGTTGCCTGTAACTTAATGAATTAATACTAGAGATAACACAAATGTTTTAGTTTTATTTTTGAAACATCCTGACTAATACCCTTATTAAATAATTCACACAGTTGCATGATAGTCCATGGTCCAACATCCACTAAAAACCTTCATGTTCAGTGTTACACTACCCCCATCCATCTGTCCTACATCTAAGTTCAGTTAATCCATAATTTCCTGGGTGTGACTTGACCCCTCTTTCGAATATGGCTGCTGACACATGAAATGGGTAGATTGCTGTGTTGAGGGATAATTTGTTCATAGGAGACTAGGAGTGTGACAGGTACAACCTGGGTCGAATCTTGTATCCAGGATACACTAGTGAATCTGTGACACCGTGTCTAAATCGTGTCGAATCAGTGTCCCTATAGCATAGATGACTCGTCATAGAAGTGTGCAAAATATGTGTCAACATATCCTATCAGTCGAGAGTGGTTCCAGGTTCAGAATTTTGACACTCTGAGTTGGCATATTAAGTGCTAAAGCCTACATACTGGATACTGTCGAACTAGTGTCCTTATCAGATTTGATTCTGGAATTTGTATGTAATCATTTCTTAATAATGCAGTTGAGGATGCGGAATGTACTCTATGTTTGCAAAGTCTGAGTTGCGGTCAATGCACAAAACTTCCATAAATTTTAGATGTTGACTGGCTAGTTCGGTTTGAAGCAAGTGCTATGTTTTGTCTCTGAGGCTCCAAAGTACCTGTTATCCAATGTCAGTTTAATGCTGATTTGCGTCCACAGTCAGATCATTTCTATTGACCAGTGATTGCTGTCTACATTCCATGATGTAAATTTTGTCTTACTGATTTGTGTTCAAGCATAGTAATTATGAACTTTCCTGGGAAGTCTTTTTCCCATGATGTTAATTCAAAGCCATATCTATCCTTCAGTAGTAGAACGTGTACTGAAAAGTCCTGCATTTCCCAACTAGGTTCAGTCCTATAGGGTGATGTTCAAGCCTTGTGTGGATGATACCTACACTGGTAGCTTGGGTTAGGCCAGAGCAGGGATTAGACCCTATACATGGTAGAAAGAAGACTCTTGGTCTAAAGACTAAATCTAAGGTTATGTATGCAGAGGATATTGCTATAGAATTAGGAAGGGTGGTACCATGGCACACAGGTATTGGTAGGAGATTGGGTTAACAGAAATTCCAGTAACAAGGATTGGTGTATCAGTTTTCTTCACTGAGTATTAATCCCACCCTCATATTTTTGTACGGTCCTTAGCATTGTTCTTCCCATATGCAGTGTACTAGTTGATTTTGCCCTGTCCTCAGGATTACATTCCTGCATTTCCAAGTTCAGTTATGAAGTTAAACTTAGATAATTGTCCTGCAGTCTATGGTTCATATGTGTGGTTCATTACTTCGTTTAAGTTCCAAAAACTTCATTTTGTTCAGTCCTTAATTTTGGTGTAATCCTAACTAATTTCCTAATGTGCAAGCTAGTAAGGGAAGCTTTTATGTGTGTGTACAGTATTAAGTAGGGAGCAGCAATGCAATGTGCAATATGTACTGGTTACCAGGGGTAGGTAAGGTAATTCCCAACACATATGTGAGGGTACCTGAATACCAGTTGACACCCATTAAGAAATAATAGCAGTTGGTATCAACCTATATTTGGCATGAAGACCATAGCAGATCAAAGAAACCCCATTACTGTACCAGCATTTGCAAAGCAAAGTACTGCCCTTGATTTAGTTGAATTCAGAAACAAAGATGGGACCTTAGCCTAGATAAGATTAGCTAGGTATAGAAGTAAACAAAAGACTGAAATTCATTTAGGTAAAATATTTTTCTTGCTTCAATTTATGTATTGACATAGTGAACTCACAAAACAGGCTACTTGGACTTGATACGGTTCTTGACCCGTACCAGCAGCTCAGGACCGAAGGCAAGTATACCTTGTCTTTCTACACAGCTTTATTTACATGTACTGTCTTTATTTATTATCCAGTTTTTCTTATATTATTAATATGTATCGTTCATAACCTGTTCATATATTGGTATCATTGATTTGTAGACCTTGTTCACAGTTAGCCTTGTGTCTTATTGGTCGTGCCTTGATCGAGTCGTGCCTCCGTGTCTTGAACCTTGAAGCTAACCTGCGAGTCCACGATAGGGACGAGGGTTAGTAGTTATTGGTCCACACCTGCGAGTCCATACTAGGGATGAGGGTTAGTGGTATAGGGTTTACGCCTGCAAGTCCACACTAGGGACAAGGGTGATGCTAGCCTGCGAGTCCACATTAGGGACGAGGGTTAGTAGTAGATGCTAGCCTGCGAGTCCACACTAGGGACGAGGGTTAGTGGTATAGGGTTTACGCTTGCGAGTCCACACTAGGGACGAGGGTGATGCTAGTCTGCGAGTCCACACTAGGGACGAGGGTTAGTAGTAGATGCTAGCCTGCGAGTCCATACTAGGGACGAGGGTTAGTAGTAGAGGCTAGCCCGCGAGTCCACACTAGGGACGAGGGTTAGTAGTTCAAACCTGCGAGTCCACTCTAGGGACGAAGGTTTGAGTATTTGTTTCGATTATCCGTTGACATCTTGACATGTGTTCTCTAGACCTTGTTCAGCAGTTCATTTATGAATAGACAGTGTACAGATTCGTGCTTTATTCATTGCTCAGTTTTACTTGTTATTCTGTATTTTTCTCCATGCATAATAAACTGTTAGAAAGGATCGTTTTTATGTATCTTGCTAGTCCTCTGAGGACCTGATGATCTCTTTAGGTTAGCCGAGTTTGAGCCAGGAGCAGTTGAGTGGATTTGAGTTTGCATCAGATTGCAGTGCTTGCAGTTGAGGTGGTCTAGAGTAGCAGTTTTATCCAGTTAGTTACTTCATGTATTACTCTATTTTCTTCCGTCTATTGGTAGTGGATTTGTGTCCACCGGACGTGACATTGATATTCAGTTTATTCATATTTATTCAGTTTCATGACTTTTCATTGATCTTGACTGTGACTCGATTATTTCTGTGGATGAGATGTAGTTACCATGTGTTTCTAGTTTGCTGTGACTTGTATTTAGACAGCGTACTACCGCCGACACTGCGACGTAGGCTGGACTTGGACACGTTTCGTATTCGAAAAGCGGGTGCGGGTCGTGACATATCCAGATCCGTTAGGAGGCCTAACCCTAATTTCTCCTCATGGTCCCTGCCGTAGCCAATATATATCCTCTATTCTTTGGCCGCCAGATTACTGATAAGAAATCTAAAATTTTCTCTAAATTCGTGATTCACGTAAGAAGAGAAAGAGAGTGCTGCCAAGGAGAAGAAAAGGTTGGGAGATCGTCGTCCACACGACGTCCAACTCAAGGAAGGAATACGTGCAGAAGATCTTAGGGTCGTTCGCTCGAGATTTCCAGGAATTACTTGTCTCTTTTCTGCCGCAGGTATAATTCGTGAACCCTAGTTTTTGCCTATGAAGGGTTAGAACACGTATTAGATCTATTTACCTTTCTATCGATCAATACGCACACCAAAAGAAGGGTCCTGGGAATCCCCAGTTCCATCACCAGTATGCAGGACAATACAATATCAACTGATATCCTCCTAATGTGCAGTAGGTAATAAGGTATGCAATGAATTATAATGAATATGCAGGACACTTCATTGAAGGGTGCTCGACCTGGCAATGAGAATGAATATAGGTAGTGATTCATTTTGCATGAATACAAATGTAGTGAATGAAGGGATGCAGAACATCCATTATGTTGTGGTACATAAGGGTTTGAATCAATATGAATCTTGGCTTGGGGGTGATGTTACAATACAATGACCTGAACCAATATAGCCTAACAATTTGAAGGAGATGGACTAATGTTACTTGACTATTCTTCCTATCCAGTTATTCTCCAAACCAAATCTCCTGCCTAGAAATCTGGATTGTTCGAGTCTATAACTTTAAAGTTTAAACACCCCATAACAAGAGATAACCTGCAAATAGGAAAGATGAAAAAAAAAGTTATCTCGACCAATAGTTAACAAGGAAGATAAGGATCTAGACCCTGAGATATGCAGAATCAAAACATGAAGGTGGGATTGGACATCATTGTGAACTCTGGGACTGAACCATAGATACATTAGCATGAACATATACCTATGCACTCCTTTGGGGATGTAGGACAATGTTATGCAACTGAATCCTAATATAAAGTGGTCAGTACCTCCTCATCCTGGACAGAACTCATTAGACTGAGCAATGAACAATGGTATCATGGGATAATAGATAAAGGAAGGCATAGTACAGTATTCAACTTGACTGCACACAATACAGGACATCCTGAAAGCAGTGGGTGAACAGCATGGTTAATGCAATATGTTAAGGATAGCTATCAATATATAATCCATCTCAGGAAAAAATGAAATAGAGATCAACTTAATCCCAACTAAACAGCAAATACTATTGATTCCCAGGTTGTACACATACACACAGACATGTGTATATATACAAAACATCTAATTAATTATTTTAAATTAATTAATTCCATTTAAAACTCAAAATATATGAAGAACTGTACAGTATCAGGGAATGAGGGGAAATGCCCTAAATTTTGAATCAAAACCCAAACAAAGTTGAAATTAAGAGTTGGTAAACATTAGTGCACATGTGTATGTGTCATACATGACAAATGGTGTCCACCAAAACAAGACACGACGTATCCACACCCATCGAACACTCACAGACACACAGTATCGTGCACGCGTGTGTGTCGATCCTGGACACGACACACGACACGACTGTAACACCCATATCTCAGAACACGTATTTTGTTAAGCCTGTATGTATCTTGGACCTGTATTTTATTTACTCATATCCTGGCCTGTAATTGTATTTTGGCTCAGCTTACAGATTTTGGTTTTCTCGTAAAATGGGTTTTTGACAAGGCTTGGTTTTATTTTATGGAGGAGGATTGGTTTGGTTTGGTTCAACATGCATTTGGAACACCTTAGCCTATGCTCCACCCTCAACACAACATAACCACCCTCATTAAAACCCTACCAACCTTTTCTTTCCCCTCATAAGTCTTTTATTTATTTTCTCCATCTCCTTCTTCTTCCTTCCTCTACACAACTCACCAACACCCATTGGCAAGTGCACCTTGCCACCATATGAGAACCTTATTTTATTTATTCATTAGCTAGATTAGGCCATGGAGATCAACATTAGAACTTGACATTTTATGATTTGGAGTCTTCTTTGTTCTAGATCTAAGTTTTCTCTATTTTCGGATTTATATGGTTTTGATCTATTTTAGTTGGGTTTTTGTGGGTTTTGATGCTTCCATGTGGAAGAGAACTCAATTTTACTCAAGTTAGAACTTTGAAAATCTAGATTTGGCTTTGATTTGACTAAGATATGAAGAATGGAATTTTTGGTGTTCTTGATGCTTGCTCTCGGCCTGGAGACGAAGACTGCAGCTTGCGCTCTTTAGCGCAGTGCTGGACTGCGCATCCCCTCTCGGCCTGCGCTCTTTAGCATAGCGCCGACTCCGCTGCTTGCCCCTTGGCGAACTGCGCTCAGCCCCATGCGCCATCCATCCATGCGCAGTCTGCTCATGCGCCACCTATACCCCTGCGCAGCTCACCCCTGCGCAGTTGGCTCCCCGTGCAATCTAACCCTACGCGCTTGGACCCTGCGCACTTCACCCCTGCACAGTTCAACCCTGCGCCATCTATCTCCTGCGCCATCCACCCCTGCGCAACCCACTGGCCCATGATGATTTGGTTTTATTTCTTGGACTTGGCTTCTCTTTTGTGGATTAGGTTTTGAGATCTTGTTCCACACAGCATGACTACCTTGACCCCAACACGACCTGGCACGATTTTCAGTATTTGATATGACTAGTACAGTTTTTGTGATTTCTGTGATTTATGATCCTAGTACTTCCTGATTTTCTGGAAAATGACCCGATGGGGTACATTCTTGACTTGTAACATGATAACTTGATAGTGGTCCGTGGCGGCGCACTGACTTAACTTGTAACTTGTAACTCGACTCGTATAACCAACTTGACACCGTGGGTGTTCCTGCTTGCTCGCTTGTACAATCCACCTGTCTTGTCTTGCATCATGTCTAGGACGTGACTCCCTGGTTCCCACGGTCAGGGATTTACAATGAATCTGGATTAGGCTAATGATTAGATCAAACTATAGTTCATAGAGAATTTCCAGTCACAGGCAATCTCGTTATCTGGGCGCTTTAATTAGACTTGTAGCTTGCCGACGAGTAGAGCATATTTCCAGCACACTGTCATGTGTTGCACCCTCTAAGTCACCTAAGGGTATATCGTCTCTTGGGCGATGTACCCAACCATACTCTCAACCCGCGGAAGGATAACTGGATGGTCTGTAGGGCTTGGGACTGGGAAATTCTCACTTGCATCTTGTTAGTAATTAGGCTTGTGATAACCCTAGTTAGTAAAAGTAGTAAGCCGTAGTATTTTGCTTGTCCGCTTGTGAATGGATGATGTCTAGCCCTGTCTAAGTCTTGTCTAGTTCCTGTACCCTGGTACTCCTGAGCATGATTGTTTTACTTGTTGTAACAATAAATAGATAGGGATAAGTGCTATTCAGGCGAAGGGTTACAACCCCGGTCCTTGTTTGATTTACGGGTTGTAATCTGGCTCCCGGAGTAGTCTCGTACCCCTAGTCATTTATTATCCTGCTGTACTTTTATTACTTGTACTTTTCTTCCAATTTCTTATGTTCCGATATGCTGGTTTTGTTCTTATTTCGTGGCCTCCTTGTGGCACTTGCTCTTTCTGGGGTTTGACCCAGCTGGTTTTGTGTGGCCAGATTTTGGAGCAGCACCCGAGGATCTACCGAACCTCCAGTCCGATGGTGGCGACTAGAAGAAACCCGGGCTACGAGTGGATTTTTCGTTTTGTTTCGCTCACTCTATTGTAAAATTATTCTTTTGGGGCGTTTAGCCGACGAGCACCTGTTAGCTCGATGCACATTTACTTACTGTCTGCCTACGGGCTGTAAACATGATTAACAATTCTTAGGGTTGATCATGTATGACTAAACTCTTGCTAGTCCTCACATTTTGTATGACTAGCTTCATGATCAACTGAATATGTAATATTTGGGATGCCTTTTATTGTATATTTGGTGGTCAAACATCTTGTACTTATATTACTTGCTTGAGATTGAGACAATAGGCTGGACCTTAAGAGACCGTTGGCTTGCAGTAAACCCTCATATCTAGACAGCCGTGACCGTATAGCGAGATGGACTTCATTTCAATATACGTAGCTGGCTATGTTCGCCCCCGCTCTCCAGTATTCTAGTTCTGGGCGTGACATGGTTTAAGTGGTGGCCCATGCAGGTCTTGTCAATCAAGAAATGTGAGGGTTTACCGATAGATGTCTCAATCAGTACTCGTCCTTGATCTCCGATCATATCCTCTGAATCTCTGGAATCTTGACTTGATCACATGCTTGTATCGTTGATCTGTCCTGGTCATTCCTTATTGTTTTTTCCTGTGTCGTCTTCTTCAACGATACTGTACCTGACACCGTCGATCAGTAAGGTGGAGCACTTTATGTGGACCAGCAGCCAGAGATCAAGCCCAACACTCCGGAGTAGCCTCCAGAGTTTTGCCTACTGGAGGAGAGCCCCCAGTTCAGTCTGTTCAGCCTGCCGAGCCTGATGATGGCACCTTGGTAGGTCTCATCAGGACCTTGGCAGATGCTTTGACCAGAGGCGGTCATCCAGGGAACAGCACGGCCAACAGCTTCAAGCGCTTGAACCCTCCATTCTTCGACGGCAGCGAAGATGCAATTGCCGCGGACGCTTGGCTTCAGGATACCGAGGTGATTCTGGAAGCAGCTAGAACACCCGAGAATGAGAAGGTAGCCATGGTACGGCTACAGTTGCTGGACTTGGCTTGCAGTTGGTGGGTAGCGCAGGCCATGGGATTAGTGGCACCCATTGCTTGGGCAGTGTTTAGAGAGAGATTCCAGACGAAGTATTTTGATGCTGTAGCTCGGTACGACCTGCAGACGAGATTTACCAACTTGAAGCAAGGAGGCAGAACAGTTGATAGTTATGCATCTGAGTTTTCTAGACTCAGTAGGTTTGCCCCCACCTTGGTGGCGACCGAGTTTGATAGGGCCCAGCGGTTCCAACAGGGACTGCATTTGGAGATCTTGTTGGCAGTCGAGCAGTTCATGCACCAGACGTTCGATGCAGTATTGAGAGCGGCTAGGAGGCATGAGTACACCTCCCAGAGGATCGGGGACAGGATCGGAGGTAGGAAGCGGTTCCACAATCAGATGCACCAGTCATCAGCTCCAGTCCCGGCAGCTAGAAGTTTGATAATTGGAACTCCGAGGCGGGCAGCCTCAGTAATGTTGGTTCAGCATTCAACCCCGACGTACCCACAGCAGCAAAAGCAGAAGCAGACTTCCGCGATGGGATGTTCTCATTGTGGGAAGCCAGGCCATGTAGTGGCAGATTGTCGTAGGGCGCAAGAATTGTGCCTAGCTTGTAGAGCGGCAGATCACAAGATAGGAGCATGCCCGAATAGGGGTAGTTCTTCCTCTTCCAACCTAACCAGTTCATCGGTTAGGGGACCAGCACCTGTGCAGCAGCAGCAGTACCCGAGGCCATTGTTGCCTCAGGCCCAGGTATTTCATCAGCAGAACCAGCAGCAGTATACCCAAGCCCAAGTACAGAGCAGGCAGAGAGGTTTCCAGCAGAGGGGACCCACAGCCAGAGGTCAGGCCATGATGATGGCTATGGAAGAAGAAGTTGCACCAGGTGAGGTAGTGGCAGGTACTATTCTCGTCAACTCCTCTCCAGCATTGGTATTATTTGATTCTGGTGCATCGCATTCATTCATGTCTGTACGATTCGTGACACGGATAGGATTGGAGCCCGAGTCATTAGCAGTGAGGCTTAATATACTTACTGGTAATGGTCTTGTGGGAGTAGATCGAGTATTTTCCTCGTGTCGAATCATAGTTAGCGGTAGAGAGTTTCCCGCTAGATTTATAGAATTCCCTATGGCAGACTATGATGTAGTCTTAGGCATGGATTGGTTGAGGAACCAGTATGCTAGGATAGACTGCCATGTTGGCAGGGTTGTTTTCAGCATTCCAGACGAGCCAGAGTTCTCATTTTCCAGAGGCGCAGTGGAACCATCATCCCCAGTATTGCGGATGGCAGTAGCAGCAGTGCAGTTGCCCAGGATAGTTGAAGAATTTCCAGATGTTTTCCCAGAGAAACTTCCAGGGATGCCGCCAGAGCGGGATATTGAGTTCACTATAGACTTAATCCCCGGAACAACACCAGTATCAGAGCGAGTCTACAGAATGGCGCCTTCAGAGTTGGAGATTTTGTACAAGATGATTGAAGAACTCAGGGCTGTTTGTAAAAACAAAAGTATAAAACTTTATTAATACAAACTGTAATAAAGATTACAAGAATTCTGGGAAAATTACAACTATAGGAATCCAATCTTGATGACGATTGCTTTATCCCTTGGACGATGTGAACTGTGAAGACGAATCCTTTGAAGTTGAAAACAACTCTGGAAATTGAAGGCAAAAGCCTCTGAAGTTGAAGACAAAAGTCTCGGAAGAATGCAGCAGCACTTTGGCAAGAACTCCTGATCTCTCTGATTTCTGATCTCTGATCTTGATTCCCCCTTGAAATGAAGACTTGAAACTCTATTTATAGAGTTATGAAAATAACTAACTTTCAGTTATTTTGGGCTACGCAGGATGATTTGCGCAGCATTGGTTTGCGCAGCATTAATTTGCGCAGACAGTTACTGGATCGTGGGCCAACTATCATGGACACATGGCATCATTTGATAGAAATGCGCATGATCGTGCATAAACAGTTGCCACGTAATGAGCAATCGATGGCATGAATGCCACGTGTAACTTATCAATTATATTGATGGAGTGCGCAGAGTTGAATTGCGCATACATGGTTTACGCAGACTCAAACTGCACAGGATTGGATTGCGCTGCCAGCTGTCAGCCGCCCTCGAGCACTGTGCGGCGCAGAAAACGAACAGATTCCTTGTTATTCGTGCTGTCAGTTGTCAGAAAAGATTTGATTTGATTTTGTAATGATGACTTCTGCCACGTCAGTCTGCGCAGTTGGAAGTGTGCGCAAAGCAGTATGCGCAATCGGATTGCTGCACAATCTATTATCTGCGCAATTCATCCAAATGATGGGTTTCTTGATTTCTTGACTTTGTTGATTGATGCAACTTGATTTTTTAGGACCTACAAGACCCCCTTCAAAGTTTTCGAAAGTTGATTTGATTCAAAGTTTCGAAATACTTTGAATTTTTGAATTTTGAATTAAGTTGCGCATGATGATGAGCTGTCTGCGCAAAGTGAAGTGCCCCCAAATTTTAGACGCAATCCAAGGCAGCCGTTTCGTATTTCAAAGGCTATAAATAGCCGTCCTTTCATTTTCAATTCTTTACTTTACGATCTTGAAATTTCTCCTCTGAGCCCTTACTGTCTTCCAATTCCAACGACTTTGCCATGGCGCCCCGACGATCTAATGCTGCCGCCGCCGCCGCCGCGAAGGAAAAAGCTCCGGCCGAATCATCTGGCAGAGTTGCACGACGAGCATCCCGACATGAGTCCGCGCACCCCACTCTGATAGGTAGTTAAACCGATCAAAAACCCCTTTTTAGGGTATTTTGACTTCCTTCGATCTTCGAAACTCATCTCTTTTTAGAGATGAGTTCAAATTGCGCCACCCTTTTTAGGATTTTTGGTTGCATAAACAGTCAGTCTTCATTTTTATGAAGACTGTAATCCTGCACAATCTATCGAATTGTGCTAACAGAAAGTCAGCATAATCGATTGATTTGCGCTAGATGTCAGCACAATCGATTGGTTTGCGCACCCTATTATGATGCGCAAACTAATGTTGCGTAATCCATGTTAGCGCAATCTGAGGATTGTGTACTCTTCTGTTTTGTTTGTCTGAAAAATAGAGTTTTTGACTTGTACTGATCTTCATCTATTTTTGATGCAGTTGAAACCAATGAAGATCCAAACTATGAACATTTTGTGGGAACTTTGTCTGAATCTGAATATAAAGAAGATTTGTCTCACGTCCATTATCCTTAGTACGATCTGCCGGCTTCTCGTCAGGCAATATTGATTTCCCAGGACAACGAAACTTTAATGTGTCTAATGAATGGACAACCTCTGGAATCAGCAGATGCTGTTATCCATAAGAAACCCTTATTCTTGTTTGGTGACGCCTTTGAAAAAGTCTCCCAGCCTAGGCCAAGGATGGAGGAAATGGTAGTCCACCGGGAAGATAGATCATTCTTCATTCCTGACATTTCTCGCTGTCTCCCTTTATCACGGTATGCTCATGCGAGCTACCCAAGGAAAATGGATTGGAACATCACCCTTCTCCAGGATGCTCGTGCAGGAAAGATCTTTGTAAAGAAGGTTAACGGGAAAGATATGTTTTACAGCTCCTCTGACAGATACAGTGTTATGTTGAGAGGTTTGAGACCCGGCTGCATTCCACCGGAAAACTCCTCTATGCTGATGCCCGTCAGAACCCCTATATTCGCAAATGAATTTGCGAAGGAAGAAGGAAGATACCCTGAACAGGATATCAGAATGACTGGATTAGTGAATCCAGATTACAAACGATGGAATTGCATTGCAAATTGGGTTCTGACAGCCTTCCAAGACAAACTTCAACAGATTAACCTGTTTCAAGCAGTGCATGCCACTGTATACGGTTTTGCTCCTAACCCTCATATGTTTTTGGCCTTGGCTGAGCGATACAATTACAGGACAGGAACCTTCATGACCCCGGATGGAGAGATGGGGTTTGCACTTCACGAGATGAAGTACATCTCATACTTGCCCATGGCGGATGCTCCATATGAGGAGTTTGTTCCCACAAATGACGAGTTGGAGAAACTCAGAAAAGAAAATGCAGAAATGGTAGCAGTGTTTGAGGAACTGTTGTGCCATTACAAGATTTGCTCTTTCTACTATAAGAGTGCTACGGCCAACACTTGCTATTCTTCGAAGTGGTTGCCATACTTGTTCTTAAATTATATTGAAGAGAAGAAAACCAAGGAAAATGACAAATGTTACCCTCATTTTTTCAAACCCTTAACACAGAAGTCATGAAGATGATGGAAGAAAGTAAACATTATGATAAGGAAATGAAGGATGATTATCAATGTCCACCTTTAAAGAAAGGTGACATTTTGGAGAGTTTTTTGAGAATGGGTTACAGACCCATGTCCAAAGAAGCCCAGTTAGCAGGGTTTCTGACACACTGGCTCAGACGATTCGTGGTCCCGGGATCTAGTGCAGTGGACCGTTTTCATCGCGGTGTACTTTTTGCTGCCGTCAAGCTAGTCTTCGGTTATAAGGTTGACTTGTTATCGGCAATGACCTGCAGATTGAATGCGAGTCTTCGCTTGTATGTTGACTCGATGCTGAAGGCAAAGGGAGAGAAAGAATTCCCCCGTCTCGAACTGCCGTACACTTATCTCTTTGGATGGTTACTCCTCCACTATCCAACTTTAATGGACCCTGGTATGGGACCAGTAGATGGCAGCTTCTTGCGCAGATATTCTCAGGGTAAATGGAAGTACACCTCTCTGAGTGAGTGCAGATTTGTTTTAAATTTGAACAGAGGATGGAACTTCTGTTGCGCCCCTCTCCCTGCCGGTCATGACCAGATGCCACCCAACATGGTAGATTCAAAGCTGCAGCCCTTAAACCGTGTGGCCTTTGAATGGTTGAAGACAATTCGGCCATCTCATTTAGTATACCGCTTTGAAGAAGAATGCTTTTTGGAACCATACCTCCCTAGCCGTTTTGCTAGACAATTTGGGTATGATCAGTTCCACGTAGGGAACGCAATCACTTGCCTTCAGGGCAAAGGTTTCTTGATTGACGGGGCCCGAGCTTGGGCCTACTACAATGCCCGTGACACAAAGGCTACCTTCTCGATGCCACCAAAGAGCACTCCTCAAGGGCCTCGGATGCTCTTTACATACTCGGTATTTTACACATCTGTAAATACTTTTGCCGAGAACTTTAATCTCGCCGATAGTTTTGCTTCTGCGATAAGATTGAGAAAAGGGAGGATAGCTTTATCAATCCCTGCCAATGATGAGGCAAACGAGCCGGCGGATGAACCCCTAGAAACTTCAAGAGAAATGATGTTCCAACAAGAGGTAAACGCAGCAATGCGGATCTCTCTGAGAGTGGGAAAGTCTCCTGCCAAGAAAAGAAGAAGAGAGGAGCCTCCTGCTCCTGCAGCAAAGAAGAAATTGGTCTTGGAGCATTCTTCTGATAAAGTAACTACAAGATCTCAATCTCGGCAGCTAGCCGAGACAAATCAGAAAGTTGCTACTATACCAACTTCTGTACAGAAACAAACAGCACCAATAAATGTGGAGAGTCCCGACAGACCTCTACACAGAAAAAAGAAGAAGTTGGTCACCAGAAGAAATTTAGAAGCCTCTTCTTCCAAACAACTCCTGACTTCAGTAGATGCTGCAGCAGGATTTATAATGCCATCTCCCACACCTATTTCTGAATCAGGGAGTAAAACCCTTGAAGAGACTGAACAAAGGGGAGATCTTGACCCCAGAACTGAAGTTGAAACACTCAGAGAAAACATCATTGAAGAGGAGCTAAATATTACACGACCTCTTTCACCTGTCGCGGAGACGACTCAGCTTCCTCCTACTCCAAAGACTCTTCGTGAAGAAGAAGAACGTGAAATGATCGAAGCTTTAGAAGATTGTTATAGCCTGCAGGAGGATCTAACCGCAACTGACAGTGGGAATGCAGCCCAAGAAGAAGAAGAAGATAAGGATGAAGAAAGCTCTTCGTCTGGAAATGTTGATAAGTATATACAGAATCCTGAAGGGGACAACGAAGAACACATATCTCTTGATACCGCCGACGATGCTTCGGATCCTAAAAAGGATATTGAAGTAGAGGCGTCCGTAGAAAAGGTTGTTAACCCTGATGAAGACGTCGAGATAGAAATATCTCCTGAAGAAGTGGCTGGTGAAGATGTTCAGCAAGAGAATCCCGCCACCGAACCCCAAGGTATAAAATGAGATTTAACAATCTTCTTTCTTTAAAATAGATTGATATCTAATATCTTCATTTGTAGTTCTTGCAGATCTTGATACTCTACCAACACCTCCGATGGACCTGGCTATGGTGCCTATTCCAACGGTAGTTGTTAGTAGTAGCCATCACTTATCTTGCGGCTCTGAAGCGGGCAACAGCCAAGCTGTCGCAATTGAAGCTACTTCCGTTCAACGGGAGTCTATTCCAGCAGGAAATACAGTTGTTGTTAGATCCAATCAAGGTAAGACTGCTTTTAATTTGATCTTTTTGTTTATTGGCAAATTAGTAAAATAATAATTTTACTTTTTGCAGAAGAACAAACAGGAGGAGCAGCTAGTTCCACTCTGGCTCCTTTGTTTAAAGAGCCCATCATTCAGCAGCAAAGGATTGAGCAACCGACTACCCCATCCTCAACAGGGGTAGCTTCAACTCCTGGAACTATAGCCATCAATCAGCAAGTTGTACAATCATTTACCAAGTGCTTTTTTGAATCGTTGGGATCTCTTGCCCATAAGATGATAGAAAAGGAAGGAGCTGACTTTATTATGGTTAGGAAGCCAACTTCTTTTTTAATAAGAGCCATAAGGGATCAAGGAGATGAGGCTCAAGCTATTCTTCTTGAACATATATTGGATGAGTTGGAAGTATCCATAAAGAAATATAAAGAACTCAAGAAGAAGAATATAGACTCTCTGGTGCAAGCCGAATATGAGCGACTAGCCCAAGAAGCTGATATTGAAAGGATAAACCTTCAGAACCTTTTAGAAGCTCATTCTGCAAAGTCAGCTGAATTCAACTCAAAGATAGAATCAGTTACTTTGGCAGCTGAGAACAAAGGACAGAGGCTTACTGGATTGAAAGCGGAAATTATTCGCCTTCAGAAGGAATTTGAAGAAGAAACTGCCAATCAACGACTTATGATTGAACAACTCAATGCCCTAATTCAGGAGAAAAATGAGTATGAAGAGACTCATAGTGCTGAAATTACCCGCAGGACAATAGATATGCCTGTTTTTGATGAAGAGAAAGGGATGGAAGAAGCAAGAATGAGAGTAACAACTAGTCACGAAGAAGAGTTGCAGACCTTGAAGCAACAGATCAACAATTTGATTGTTCCTCCCTCTTGATTGAAACTCTTTTGTATCTTTGTTTTTGTTGCTGTGGAAGCATTTTTGTACTGTCTTATATTCTGATTAAATAAAAGACATTTTGTTGTGATTCCATTATTTATTGCTTATTTTATTCAGAAAATAATAGAGATAGAAAATATATTCAGAGGTGCAAGACATGATATATTTCTTGATGATTTTATAGAAAATAATTATATTCATTATATCTACTCAGAGGTAATATAGACATGGCAGAATATATTGAGTATAATTATTTCGATTTAACAACTTAATCAAAAACGACAAGTTGCTATGTAAATAAT
The DNA here is from genome assembly GCA_029216955.1 of Iris pallida. Lineage (NCBI taxonomy): Eukaryota > Viridiplantae > Streptophyta > Magnoliopsida > Asparagales > Iridaceae > Iris > Iris pallida. The sequence goes on from JANAVB010016195.1 coordinate 25,771,542, forward strand.
GAACGATGACGAATCGTCAATGTTTGTGAGATGAATGAACGGGAAGACCGTCAAATAATAGATGACAATGAACAGGTGAACCGTCAAGTGGTGATTTAATGAATGGATGAACCGTTAAATGGAAATGAACGGATAACCCATCAGGTGATGATGAATGAACGGGTGAACCGTCGGGTAGTAATGAACGGATGAACCGTCGGATGGTAATGAACGGATGAACCGTCGGATGAATATGATAAATGAACGGATGAACCGTCGAAAGTTAATGAACGGATGAACCGTCTAGTGGATGTCATTATTTGAGGAACTTCTGTCTATAAATATAGCAGAAATCTGACAGGAATAAACACTTCTGCTCTTCAACATAAAAATGTCGTCCGGAGAAGCATCTAAGAAGGCCGAAATCGCCTCGAAGGTTGAGAAGGGCACTGAAGAACGCCCTGCCGATCCAATCCAGCCGAAGGAGGCAAAAGCGGGCGAAGGTCCGTCGGTACCTCAGCCACCACGAGACATCTTGGACTTCCTGCTCGAACCTGGAAGGACTAAAGAAGAAGAAGCCATGAGGATGACCGCCTGCAAGTTTCTTGTGGGATCCAGCAAGGAGGTTCTCGACTCTTTTGCTGACCGTATTTTTGAGAAGGACGGCAGTGGCCCTCGTCCAAATGTAGAGAAAGATGATAGTGACCTTTAATATTATGTACTATCATATGATGAAATAAAATTTGTATTTTATTATGAACTTGATCCTGTCTGATAATTTTTACAAGCATTTACATTTATACATAATACTTCTTAAGAAATTTGCCATTGATAGGCATCATAGCAACTCGACCATCGAGTTCTGAAAGTTGATAAGCTCCGTTTGAGAAGACTTTGCTCACAACATAGGGACCTTCCCATTTCGCATCGAATTTCCCTTTGCTCATATGAGTCATAGTCATAGGACGTCTGACCGTTAGAACAAGTTTTCCTTGCTGAAAGGCTCTGACCTTCACTTTACGATTAAATGTCTTTGAGATGCGGACTTGGTATAACTCAATATGCTGTTGAGCCATTAACCGCTTTTCATCCAATGCTTCCAACTCTTGGAGTCGAAGAAGGTCATTATTTTCTGTGGTAAGCTCATTGGCAATAGCAATCCTTAAAGAAGGAATTTGTAACTCCAAAGGAAGGACAGCTTCACAGCCATACACCAAAGAGAAAGGTGTAAAGCCTGTGGGATTGCGGACTGTAGTTCGATAGGCCCAAAGACATTCGCCAAGTTTCTCGCTCCAATTCTGTTTGTTAGTGGATACAAACTTCTTAAGGAGCTTAATAATGGTTTTGTTAAAGGCTTCAGCTAAACCATTAGCGGCAGGATTGTACGCCGTCGAAGCAACGTTGTTAATCCGATGATCATCGCAGAATCTAGTGAATTTCTGACTAATGAATTGAGGTCCATTGTCATGAATGATTCTGCGAGGTACACCGAATCTATAGATGACATGGTGTTTAACGAAATTGATGACACTGCTAGTCTTAACTTCAGCCAGAGGTATAGCTTCGGCCCACTTGGAGAAGTAATCGGTTATCGCCAATATGAACCGATGTCCTCTAGAAGAAGGAGGATTAATAGGACCTATGATGCATACCCAAGCTTCAAAAGGCCATGAAGCAGCAGTCGGGTGTAAGAATTCCGAGGGTTGATGATGAAGTCTGCATGGATTTGACAAGCACGACATTTCCTTGCATATTCAATGGCATCTGATACCATAGAGGGCCAATAATAACCCATACGTCTAATGCGATCCTGTAATTTAGGACCAGGTTGATGTGCTCCACAGACGCCATCATGAGCTGCACGTAACACTTGTTTGGCTTCATCACCAGCTAACAGTGTAGAAGAAGACCATCATAAGTGCGCCGATAGAGGGTCTTGGTAGTTTGATTGTATAGAATCAGAGAGATCGTCGACGAACGCTTGTAGCCCCTTAGGATCTTCAGGGAGTATGTATAACCACAAAATCAATGAAAGGAGTTCTCCAGTCTTCATCAATAACATTGACTTCAGCAAAATTA
>JANAVB010016195.1:25773612-25853612 GCA_029216955.1 Iris pallida
TTTGGGTATGATCAGTTCCACGTAGGGAACGCAATCACTTGCCTTCAGGCAAAGGTTTCTTGATTGACGGGGCCCGAGCTTGGGCCTACTACAATGCCCGTGACACAAAGGCTACCTTTCTCGATGCCACCAAAGAGCACTCCTCAAGGGCCCGGATGCTCTTTACATACTCGGTATTTTACACATCTAATACTTTGCCGAGAACTTAATCTCGCCGATAGTTTTGCTTCTGCGATAAGATTGGAAAAGGGAGGATAGCTTTATCAATCCTGCCAATGATGAGGCAAACGAGCCGCGGATAACCCCAGAAACTTCAAGAAAATGATGTTCCAACAAGAGTAAACCAGCAATGCGGATCTCTCTGAGAGTGGGGAAAGTCTCCTGCCAAGAAAAGAAGAAGAGAGGACCTCCTGCTCCTGCACAAAGAAGAAATTGGTCTTGGAGCATTCTTCTGATAAAGTAACTACAAGACTCAATCTCGGCTAGCCGAGACAATCAGAAGTTGCTACTATACCAACTTCTGTACACAAACAAACAGCACCAATAATGTGAGATCCCGACACGACCTCTACACAGAACAAAGAAGAAGTTGGTCACCAGAATAAATTTAGAAGCCTCTTCTTCCAAACACTCCTGACTTCAGTAGATTCGCAGCAGGATTTATAATGCCATCTCCCACACCTATTTCTGAATCAGGGAGTAAAACCCTTGAAGAGACTGACAAAGGGGGAGATCTTGACCCCAGAACTGAAGTTGAAACACTCAGAGAAAACATCATTGAGAGGAGCTAAATATTACACGACCTCTTTCACCTGTCGCGCGAGACGACTCAGCTTCCTCCTACTCAAAGACTCTTCGTGAAGAAGAGAACGTGAAATGATCGAAGCTTTAGAAGATTGTTATAGCCTGCAGGAGGATCTAACCGCAACTGACAGTGGGAATGCAGCCCAAGAAGAAGAAAGATAAGGATGAAGAAGCTCTTCGTCTGGAAATGTTGATAGTATATAATCCTGAAGGGACAACGAAGAACACATATCTCTGATACCGCGCCGACGATGCTTCGGACCTAAAAAGGATATTGAAGTAGAGCGTCCGTAGAAAAGGTTGTTAACCCTGATGAAGACGTCGAGATAGAAATATCTCCTGAAGAAGTGGCTGGTGAAGATGTTCAGCAAGAGAATCCCTCGCCACCGAACCCCAAGGTATAAAATGAGATTTAACATCTTCTGTCTTTAAAATATTGATATCTATATCTTCATTTGTATTCTTGCAGATCTTGATACTCTACCAACACCTCCGATGGACCTGGCTATGGTGCCTATTCCAACGGTAGTTGTTATAGTAGCCATCACTTATCTTGCGGCTCTGAAGCGGGCAACAGCCAAGCTGTCGCAATTGAAGCTACTTCGTTCAACGGAGTCTATTCCAGCAGGAAATACAGTTGTTGTTAGATCCAATCAAGGTAAGACTGCTTTTAATTTGATCTTTTGTTTATTGGCAAATTAGTAAAAATAATTTTACTTTTGCAGAAGAACAAACAGGAGGAGCAGCTAGTTCCCTCTGGCTCCTTTGTTTAAAGAGCCCATCATTCATCAGCAAAGGTTGAGCAACCGACTACCCCCATCCTCACAGGGGTAGCTTCAACTCCTGGAACTATAGCCATCAATCAGCAAGTTGTACAATCATTTACCAAGTGCTTTTTTGAATCGTTGGGATCTCTTGCCCATAAGGATAGAAAAGGCAGGAGCGACTTTTTGGTTAGGAAGCCACTTCTTTTTTAATAGACCATAAGGGATCAGGAGATGAGGCTCAAGCTATTCTTCTTGAACATATATTGGATGAGTTGGAAGTATCCATAAAGAAATATAAAGAACTCAAGAAGAAGAATATAGACTCTCTGGTGCAAGCCGAATATTAGCGACTAGCCCAAGAAGCTGATATTGAAAGGATAAACCTCAGAACTTTTAGAAGCTCATTCTGCAAAGTCCGCTGAATTCAACTCAAAGATAGAATCAGTTACTTTGGCAGCTGAGAACAAAGGACAGAGGCTTACTGGATTGAAAGCGGAAATTATTCGCCTTCAGAAGGAATTTGAAGAAAAACTGCCAATCAACGACTTATGTTGAACAACTCAATGCCCTAATTCAGGAGAAAATGAGTATGAAGAGACTCATAGTGCTGAAATTACCCGCAGGACAATAGATATGCCGTTTTTGATGAAGAGAAAGGGATGGAAGAAGCAAGAATGAGATAACAACTAGTCACGAAGAAGAGTGCAGACCTTGAAGCAACAGATCAACAATTGATTGTTCCTCCCTCTTGATTGAAACTCTTTTGTATCTTTGTTTTTGTTGCTGTGGAAGCATTTTTGTACTGTCTTATATTCTGATTAAATAAAAGACATTTTGTTGTGATTCCATTATTTATTGCTTATTTTATTCAGAAAATAATATAGAATAAAATATATTCAAGGTGCAAGACATGATATATTTCTTGATGATTTTATAGAAAATAATATATTCATTATATCTACTCAGAGGTAATATAGACATGGCAGAATATATTGAGTATAATTATTTCGATTTAACACTTAATCAAACGACAAGTTGCAATGTAAATAATGAACGATGACGAATCGTCAATGTTTGTGATATGAATGAACGGAAGACCGTCAAATAATAGATGACAATGAACAGGTGAACCGTCAAGTGGTGATTTAATGAATGGATGAACCGTTAAATGGACATGAACGGATAACCCATCAGGTGATGATGAATGAACGGGTGAACCGTCGGGTAGTATGAACGGACCGTCGGATGGTAATGAACGGATGAACCGTCGGATGAATATGATAAATGAACGATGAACCGTCGAAAGTTAATGAACGGATGAACCGTCTAGTGGATGTCATTATTTGAGAACTTCTGTCTATAATATAGCAGAAATCTGACAGGAATAACACTTCTGCTCTTCAACATAAAAATGTCGTCCGGAGAAGCATCTAAGAAGGCCGAAATCGCCTCGAAGGTTGAGAAGGGCACTGAAGAACGCCCTGCCGATCCAATCCAGCCGAAGGAGGCAAAAGCGGGCGAAGGTCCGTCGGTACCTCAGCCACCACGAGACATCTTGGACTTCCTGCTCGAACCTGGAAGGACTAAAGAAGAAGAAGCCATGAGGATGACCGCCTGCAAGTTTCTTGTGGGATCCAGCAAGGAGGTTCTCGACTCTTTTGCTGACCGTATTTTTGAGAAGGACGGCAGTGGCCCTCGTCCAAATGTAGAGAAAGATGATAGTGACCTTTAATATTATGTACTATCATATGATGAAATAAAATTTGTATTTTATTTATGAACTTGATCCTGTCTGATAATTTTTACAAGCATTTACATTTATACATAATACTTCTTAAGAAATTTGCCATTGATAGGCATCATAGCAACTCGACCATCGAGTTCTGAAAGTTGATAAGCTCCGTTTGAGAAGACTTTGCTCACAACATAGGGACCTTCCCATTTCGCATCGAATTTCCCTTTGCTCATATGAGTCATAGTCATAGGACGTCTGACCGTTAGAACAAGTTTTCCTTGCTGAAAGGCTCTGACCTTCACTTTACGATTAAATGTCTTTGAGATGCGGACTTGGTATAACTCAATATGCTGTTGAGCCATTAACCGCTTTTCATCCAATGCTTCCAACTCTTGGAGTCGAAGAAGGTCATTATTTTCTGTGGTAAGCTCATTGGCAATAGCAATCCTTAAAGAAGGAATTTGTAACTCCAAAGGAAGGACAGCTTCACAGCCATACACCAAAGAGAAAGGTGTAAAGCCTGTGGGATTGCGGACTGTAGTTCGATAGGCCCAAAGACATTCGCCAAGTTTCTCGCTCCAATTCTGTTTGTTAGTGGATACAAACTTCTTAAGGAGCTTAATAATGGTTTTGTTAAAGGCTTCAGCTAAACCATTAGCGGCAGGATTGTACGCCGTCGAAGCAACGTTGTTAATCCGATGATCATCGCAGAATCTAGTGAATTTCTGACTAATGAATTGAGGTCCATTGTCATGAATGATTCTGCGAGGTACACCGAATCTATAGATGACATGGTGTTTAACGAAATTGATGACACTGCTAGTCTTAACTTCAGCCAGAGGTATAGCTTCGGCCCACTTGGAGAAGTAATCGGTTATCGCCAATATGAACCGATGTCCTCTAGAAGAAGGAGGATTAATAGGACCTATGATGTCCATACCCCAAGCTTCAAAAGGCCATGAAGCAGCAGTCGGGTGTAAGAATTCCGAGGGTTGATGAATGAAGTCTGCATGGATTTGACAAGCACGACATTTCCTTGCATATTCAATGGCATCTGATACCATAGAGGGCCAATAATAACCCATACGTCTAATGCGATCCTGTAATTTAGGACCAGGTTGATGTGCTCCACAGACGCCATCATGAGCTTCACGTAACACTTGTTTGGCTTCATCACCAGCTAAACAGTGTAGAAGAAGACCATCATAAGTTCGCCGATAGAGGGTCTTGGTAGTTTGATTGTAATAGAATCAGAGAGATCGTCGACGAACGCTTGTAGCCTCCTTAGGATCTTCAGGGAGTATGTCATGAACCACAAAATCAATGAAAGGAGTTCTCCAGTCTTCATCAATAACATTGACTTCAGCAAAATTACTGAATTCAATATTACAATTGTTTTCGATACAGAACAGTTCCCGGTTGGAAATAACCAGGACCTGCTGTCTTTTGATAGGGATGGCTAAGACAGCTGCAAGATTGGCCAAAGCATCGGCTTCAGTATTGCAAGCTCGTCGAACATAGTCAATGAAGAAGGCTTTGAATGATGTAGCTATATTGATTGCCGCCTCATGATAAGGCACTAGGTCTTGATGACGGACTTCATAAGTTCCTCTAACCTGGTTTACAACCAATTTAGAGTCACCATAGACTTCCAGATATTCAACATTCAGTTGTTTAGCTAGCTGAAGGCCGACAAGTAATGCATTGTACTCTGCCACATTGTTGGAGCAAGGTTCATCTAAAGAGTAGGCTCTTTGGATAGTTAATCCGTCTGGAGAAACGAGGACAACTCCAACACCTGCCACTATAGCACCATTTGGTCCAATTCTTGATGCACCATCAAAGAATAAACGCCAGGTTGGAAACTTTTCGGAGATCATGTTGACTTCTAACGTCTCGTCAGGAATTTTGTCATAGAGTTTAGATGTTTCAGGCACAGGATGAGCCGCTAAGAAGTCCGCCAGCGCTTGACCTTTGACAGACTTTTGTGGAACATACACCATGTCATATTGAGCTAGCAGGATTGCCCATGTAGCCAACCGAGAATTAAGTGTACTTGGTTTCTTCATGAGTACCCGGAGAGGGTTAACTCGAGATATAACATGAATAGTTTGACCAATGATATAATGCCTCGTCTTTTGCACAGCAAACATGAGAGCCAAGCATTCTTTCTCGACAGGACTATAACGGTGTTCAGCACCAATCATAGTTCGGCTAAGATAGTAGATAGCTTGTTCATGGCCTTCTTTATTCTTTTGGGCAAGTAAGGCACCCAATGAATGGTCCATAGCACGGACATACATCAAGAATGGAATACCAGAGATAGGTGGCACCAAAACTGGTGGGTTCATAAGATATTGTTTGATATCGTCGAATGCTCGTTGACATTCTTCAGTCCAAACAAAAGATACACCCTTCTTCATTAATTGAGTGAATGGTCTGCAGCGTCCAGACAAATTCGAAATGAATCGCCTGATGTACGCAAGTCGGCCTTGGAATCCTCGTAGCTCTTTTAGGTTGCGTGGAGGACGCATCTCTTGGATGGCTTTGATTTTCTCGGGATCCACGTGTATACCCTTAGAGGTAATGACGAAGCCGAGAAACTTGCCACTAGAGACACCCAAGAATGACTTGGTGGGATTTATCTTGAGCTGATGTTGACGCATGAGATTAAATATTGTTCTCAAATCTTGGATGTGATCTTCTTTTAAACGACTTTTAACAGCAATATCGTCCACGTAACATTCGACTGTTTTGCGAAGATGATCTTTGAAAATAGTACTCATAGCACGTTGGTAAGTTGCACCAGCGTTTTTAAGACCAAATGGCATCACTGTATAACAATAAACACCACGAGGAGTACGGAAAGATGTATGCTTTTCATCTTCAGGATGCATTTTGATCTGATTATACCCAGAAAATCCATCCATAAAAGATATCCTTTCGAACCCACAAGTATTGTCAATCATGACGTCTGTGATAGGAAGAGGAAATTCATCTTTTGGACATGCTTCATTGAGATCTCGGAAGTCGATGCAGACTCAAACTTTTCCAGTTTTCTTCAGAACTGGGACAACATTGGCTACCCAATCAGGATGCTGCTCTTCTCGAATAAAGCCATAAGCGATGAGCTTCTTGACTTCATCATCAATTGCGTCCATCATTTCAGGCTTAAACCGCCTTTGTTGTTGTTTGACTGGTTTAGCATTAGGAAGAATGTTCAGTTTGTGAGTAGCAATCTTAGGATCTAAACCTGGCATGTCTTCATAACTCCAGGCAAAGACGTCGATATATTCTTTAATAAGAAGAATCAACTCTTGTTTGTCTGCTTCTGGTAGATTTTTGCTAATAAAGATTGGCCGAGGTGAATCTCTTTCTCCTACATCAATTTGAAGTAATTGATCTTCAGTAGGCGGTTCACGTTGTTCAAATCGAAGTACCCATTGGTTATCCATATGTTGAACCCAAGGATCTGTTTCCGGTCAACATCTTCATTACAGCCTTCTGGTAGTTCGACAGAGACCATGTTAGAAGATACAATTATACGATGGACTTCACCGATGCTAGTATCAGAATCCCATGATCTGGAATCAGAAGAGTTAGAACGTTCTTCACTATCTGATTCAGAAGCTGCTGGGGATAACAGTGGAGGAGAAGTATATCCGAGACCTTTCTTGGTCCTGTCATAATACATTTATGATTTTTCGTTTGGAACTGTTGCACGAATGGGAGTTCGTCTACCTTTACCATAGTTAAGGCCGCTCTTGAAGTCGTAACCCATCTTTCGGAGGATGTCTTTAGATTGTTGACTATAACGATGGAACTGGAGACGTCCCGTATCGTTAACTTTGCTATCATCCAAATAGTTAATCTTTGTTTCCGGTCTTTTATATAAAAATGCTGAACTTTCACCTTTCTTTAAAGAAGGATGAATACGGTAAGAATCATCTGGATCTTCAAGCGAGACTTCTGTCTGAAGAGATTGTACGACTCCCAGTGTAATTGATTGGAAGCTATCTAACATATCCAAATAACTTTTAGTATAATAAATAACATCAATATACTGGAAAGTAGGTACTTTTTCATTGATTTGTACATCAATATTTACAACAGGACCTTTAACCTTAGCAGATTTGGTCAAATTGATTACAAGAGGGGGAGAAGAAGAACGTGGAGGAGGCTTGTTACGACGGAGGTCGATAACAAGTGGCTCAGAAGAGGTGAGCTCCCTTTTTTTCTTGTTGTGATTTAGCTCAACAACAAGTGGCTCAGAAGGAATGAGCTGCTTTTTGTCTTTGTTACGACGTAAGTCGATAACAAGTGGCTCAGAAGAGGTGAGCTCCCTTTGATTTTCATCAGCATCAACTGATTTCTTTTGAACTGGTAAGTGAATAACCAGTGGCTTGGAAGATTGAGGATGAGAAACTCGCCCCTTAACAGGTATGATAAGAGTGTCTTGAGGTACTGCTTTTTGATCTTCTTCAGTATCCATAGCCAATACTACCTTCATAAATTCATCCTTGTACATACGAGCATCGTTGCAATAAGCTTCAACACCCTTGAAAGGATAAAGGTCCGCAACTTCCTTATGAACTTGTCCTTTGTCATCAACATATTTAAAACATTAATGAAGAGTTGATGGAACGACATTGTATTCATGGAGGAATGGCCTTCCCAGGAGAGCATTATAAGAACAACCATGATTGTCAATGATATAAAAGGTCACCTTTGTGCGAAGATTGCCTATTTGGAGTTTTAGACGAATCTTGCCCAAAGGTTCACTCTTTCCTTGATTAAATCCCAGAATAGTAGTGATCGTGGTTGAAAGACTATGCACTGGTATCTTCAATGCATCTAGCATTGTCTTTGGCATAATACTAAGTGCAGACCCTGGATCTATCAGGATACGATCAACCTTCATTAAATCTACATATCCTGTATAATAAAGAGGACGATCATGTATATTATCTTCCATTAGCATATCATCCTGAGTGAAAGTAATATTTGGGATCAGTTCCAAGACACTATGACTGTGATGACAAGAGACTGATTCTGATTCTGGCTTCTTAAGAAGAGTTAAGCAAGTTTCAGCCTGCATTAGAGCTTCACTTAGAGTTTCTCGTGTCTCTTTGGAAAGACGCAAGAGTTCAAAGATTGACAGCCTAGCTGGTGTATTGGCTAATTGAGCCAATATATCAAAGTTGTAAGGCTTCTCAAGCCCAGTAGAAGATGACTTCTTTAGAGGTTTGTCAAATCGAACTTGTTGCTTGCCTTTGTCAGCAGTTGTTGGCTTAGGAGGAATTGCTACTACAACTGGTGAAGATGTAGAAGGAACCTCTTCAACAGATGCAGGTTGTACCAGAGCAGGTTCGGAAGAAGAAACAGGATCCTTTTGACCTTCAGAATGATCTTTCAAATAAGCTTTTCCTGATCTTGTGCCTAACAGAATCTCTTCGTCAACAATAGGATCAAAAGATACCATGTTGCAGATTTTGGTTTTGCCTTTAGAACGAGTTTTCTTCTTGGAAGATATCTCAAATTCTGGAGCAAGATCAGGATGGATCCACATAATTTCACCATTGTCAAGAGACAAGGGAATAAGACCTTCATTGGATGGAAGCGGGAGATTCTCAATCTCAAGGGTTGATTTAGGAATCGGAATGACACTATGTTGTATCATCTGCGGAGGGAAATCTCCAAATTGGACTGAAACCATATTTGCAGTAACAGTCTTCTCATCTTGTTGCAAAGTGACTACCCCTGCATTAACAAGCTCTTGAATCTTACCTTTGAGCACATAGCATGCTCGAGTAGGATGTCCAATGAATCGGTGATAGACACAATACTTGGGATGATCAGTCTTATTGACTTCATCAAGTTTCTTTGGATCAGGGAGTTGAATTTTGTTGCTTTTGAGTAAACACTCAAAGATACTTGCAGTGTCATTTTCGTCAAAGGAATATTCTACCTTCGGACGAGGTTCCCTCGGTGGAGGTGCAGAAGGAGTAGGAGTAGATGTAGGTGGGGCCACATTGACAGCCAAAGATTCTTTATTTTTGTTCAAGTTAATGTTTAAAGTCTCTTTCGCTTTGCGATTGTTCTGGCGATTGCCACCACCTGAATTCTGATGCTCATCGCGATCAGGGTTAGACATTTGTACCCCCAATTGTTTAAACTTGTCGGCACTTACTTCAGCGGCTTTGGCGTTGACGATGAATGAGGGCCAATCTTGGAATTGAGTAGATCCCGTCCACATACTGATAATAGGCAAAAGATTTGCCTTACAAGTATCAATAGTGACAGCAGCTGGAGTCCCTGGAGGCATTTTCAAAGCTTCACGGCGGAACCGTTCAATAAAGCTCTCAGCAGTTTCATTATGTTTTTGTTTGATTTTGTTGAGAGCTGACATCGTCATATCATTAAATCCTTCATAGAACCGTTCCAGAAAGATTTGTTTGAGACCTGAAAAAGAAGTAATGCGACCATCAGGCAAACTTTTGTACCAGTCGTATGCTACGTCGGCTAAACAACCGACGAACACTCTGGTAAGAAGAGCGTCATTTGGCTGAAGTTGAACAGTCATTACCTCAAAATGATTGATGAATTGACTCGGGGAAGTACTGCTATCGAACAGAGAGATTGAAGGGATTTTGTACTTTGGGGGAAACGGGACGTCCTTCCATTCAACCGGATAGGGCTGTTTAATCCCCAACCTTTGTAGATTGTCTTTCTCTTTAAATGCTTCAAACTGGGTTCGTAAGAGTTTGACAGCTTCATTGGCGTCTTCTGATGAAGAAGAAGGAGCAGGTTGAGTTGTAGTAGTAGGAGGAGGAACAGCGTTGTTAGCACTACCCCCCAGCTCCTGAATGGCTAGGCGTAGTTTGTACTTGCACTTGTACAGGAGGTATTTGAGAAGGCACTACCCCCAGCCCAGTATTGGCAGGTATTGAAGATGCTATAATCTCTGGACTAGTAATAGGTGCAGCTGGTGGTGTAACATGTTGTGCTACAATGATGGAATGCATACTAGCAACCATCTCAACCATGGTTTTTAATTTGTCTTCGAGTGCAACAATTCGCTGTTCTTGATTTGCGGAGGTTGAAGCATCTGGATCATCGGTGACAACATAAGCCGTCACTTCTCTTGGCACAGTGGAAGATACTGTTTGTTCAGAACTTTCACTGTATGCATCATAATCAGAAAATAAATCATCTCCTGACTGGGAAACAGGAAGATGACTTGAAGGATTTTGAGGAAGATTCCTTTGACCGATTGTATCTCAGCTTCGAGAACGGGTATGTTGAAATACTCCCTCAGAAGATTCTTGAAGTAGATCCAGATACCGTTGACTTGGTTTACGAGGTTTGCCATGCTTAGAGCACCTTCTACCCCCAATGTCTCGAGAAGTCATGTTAACAGAAGCGTACAACACTTCTTCATCTTCTGACATCGGTTCTGTTTTAGCAAAAGTCAAATGATCGAAGACAGATCGTTTTGTCGTTTGACAACAGCATTGGATGATGACTTTATGATTACAGTGATGATCAGATGGTTGAGATGGAGATATTGAGACATTATCCTGTTTTTGTCTTAGATGTTCTCGGAGATCTACAACAGGACGAAGAAAGTTCCGAGGGATCTGTTCTTTGATAACATTTGGAACATGATTCCGATTCTTCAAATGTTTAGTCCCTTGAGTATACAGGGAAGTACTCACTTCATTGGCATAAGTGTCGGGATTTTTGACTTTGGAGATTTGTTTCTGATGATGTTTAACCTTCGACATTGGCTGTTTGCGTTTTACCGAAGTGGGTCGATTAAGATAAGTTCTGAGGTGAGCAAATTCACCCCCAGGAGTTTCTGTTTGAGACACTAACAGTTTTCCCTGTCTAGAACGACAAATTTGGAGAGTCGGGAGGTCCTGGAATTCTGCTATCGGAGTAGGCAGAATACCTCTTTGATTAGTATAAGTACTCTTGTTATAAAGGAAAGAAGAATCCTTGTTTGCCAGAGTTCTTGAATTGATTGGAGCCGAGACACATTGAGATGGATCTTCTTCAGTAAAGACTGAAGAAGACTGAGAAAAGACCAAAGGGCCTTTTCCTTTGTTTTGAGATGAAGGGTTAGCTAAAGAGCGTTTCCCTCTGTTATCTTCCAGGTTATGAGATAAGGAAGTTTGAGAAAAGACCAATGGACCTTTTTCTTTGCTTTGAAGAGAAGAAGGAATAGTCAAAGGACTACCCTCAATGGATTGCGCAGGGGCAATAGGGTGTTTGGGAAAAGGAGTAGAATCTCTTCTTTTATTGTGAGAAGAAGGAAATTTAGCCAAAAGGCTGTCTTTCTTGGATTGTGCAGACTTGGTTTGCGCATGGGTGGAAGGTGCACTAGTCATTTGTGCATTAGAAGCTTTAGTAGGAAGTGTATCAGGAGTTCTTGTCTTAGAGTATTTGGGATGCACTTTGGTTACTGGAGTGCTATTTTGCGCAGGAAAAGCCACTGCCAATTGTGCCAGAGTCATAGGAGTCTTCTGTCTTGACAAGGCAGCATATGAAGTAGCTTGCGTAACAGTTGCAACAGATTGCGCAGTCTTGACTGTAACAGATTGTGCAGCAGTTGCTGAGACAGACTGTGCAACAGTTGACACAGCAGTTTGTGCAGCAGTCTGACTAGTAGATTGTACAACAGTTGGTACAGCATCCTTGGTGGCAAAAATGCCAGATTGTGCAGACTTGGAGACCCAAACTGAGCGCACTTTGCTCTTGGCAGAAGTGGCAACAGTACGGGGAGTGGTCTTGGAGTTGAGCATCGCCTCGTAGGCTGTCTGGTTGACCTTAACAACCAGCGTCTTCTGCGTCTTCCCGATAGACGCTACGTCACATTGAGTTGCTACTTCCTCGTTGGAGGAGAAAGTTGTCCCCAGCAGAGTCGCCATTTTGTTTGTAAAACAAAAGTATAGAACTTTATTGATACAAACTGTAATAAAGATTACAAGAATTCTGGGAAAATTACAACTATAGGAATCCAATCTTGATGACGATTGCTTTATCCCTTGGACGATGTGAACTGTGAATACGAATCCTTTGAAGTTGAAAACAACTCTGGAAATTGAAGGCAAAAGCCTCTGAAGTTGAAGACAAAAATCTCGGAAGAATGCAGCAACACTTTGGCAAGAACTCCTGATCTCTCTGATTTCTGATCTCTGATCTTGATTCCCCCTTGAAATGAAGACTTGAAACTCTATTTATAGAGTTCTGAAAATAACTAACTTTCAGTTATTTTGGACTGCGCAGGATGATTTACGCAGCATTGGTTTGCGCAGCATTGATTTGCGCAGACAGGTACTGGATCGTAGGCCAACTATCATGGACACATGGCATCATTTGATAGAAATGCGCATGATCGTGCATAAACAGTTGCCACGTAATGAGCAATCGATGGCATGAATGCCACGTGTAACTTATCAATTATATTGATGGAGTGCGCAGAGTTGAATTGCGCATACATGGTTTGCGCAGACTCAAACTGCGCAGGATTGGTTTGCACTGCCAGCTGTCAGCCGCCCTCGAGCACTGTGCGGCACAGGAAACGAACAGATTCCTTGTTATTCGTGCTGTCAGTTGTCAGAAAAGATTTGATTTGATTTGGTAATGATGACTTCTGCCACGTAAGTCTGCGCAGTTGGAAGTGTGCGCAAAGCAGTATGCGCAATCTATTGTCTGCACAATTCATCCAAATGATGGATTTCTTGATTTCTTGACTTTGTTGATTGATGCAACTTGATTTTTTAGGACCTACAAGGACCAAGGGATTCATTCATGCAAGTGGATCGCCTTGGGGAGCCCCGATGCTTCTTGTGAAAAAAAAGGATGGTACGTCCAGGTTATGTGTAGATTATCATACCTTGAACTCGGTAACAATCAAGAACAGATACCCACTTCCGAGGATAGATGACTTATTTGATCAACTCAAAGGGGCTTTAGTATTCTCGAAGATGGACTTGCGGTCAGAATACCATCAGATCAGAGTCAGAGAGCCGGACATCCCGAAGACAGCGTTTAGATCGAGATATGGGCATTGGGAGTTCCTTGTTATGTCATTTGGAGCGACCAATGCGCCGGCCGTATTCATGGACCTCATGAATAGCATTTTCATGCCTTACTTGGATCAGTTCGTGATCGTGTTCCTAGATGATATCCTGGTCTACAGTAAGAGCAAAGTAGAGCACGAGCAACATCTCAAAATCGTCCTTCAGACGCTTAGAGAGCATCAGTTGTACGCCAAGTTCAGTAAATGCGAGTTCTGGCTCGATCGTATTTCGTACTTGGGTCACATCATTACTCGAGGTGGAGTGGAAGTGGATCCCTAGAAGATTGTGGCTATCGAGTCTTGGCCAGTACCCAGCTCAGTGACAGAAGTTCGCAGCTTCCTTGGATTGGCCGACTACTACCGGCGATTTTTTCAGATTTTGCAAGGATTTCAGCGCCGATGACCCAGTTGACCCGCAAGGATGTGCAGTTCGCTTGGACAACAGAGTGTCAGGAATCATTTGAGAAGTTGAAGTGAGGCTTGATAACGGCTCCCATTCTCACACTTCCAGATGGGACCGGAGGATTCACAGTTTATTGCGACGCTTCAGGTAGAGGATTGGGGTGTGTCTTGATGCAGCATGGGAAGGTAATATCTTATACATCACGTCAACTTCGTGATCATGAGAAGAATTACTCGACCTACGATTTGGAACTGGCAGCAGTAGTGTTCGCACTTAAGTTGTGGAGACACTACTTGTACGGAGATAGAGTAGAAATATTTACTGATCACAAGAGCCTGAAGTATGTTTTCACCCAGAAGGACCTTAATATGTGGCAGAGAAGATGGCTTGAGCTATTGGTGGACTACGATGTGGATTGACAGTATCACCCAGGGAAGGCCAACGTAGTAGCAGATGCGTTGAGCAGGAGAGCCGAAGTTTATTTCCTGACGGCGCAACCAGACTTATTGGCAGATCTTCAGAAGATGGGAATTGAAGTAGTTCTTTCTACCAGTTTGGCATTGATAGCCAGTCTACAGGTTCAGTCCAGCATAGTTGAGAGAATCCGGATAAAGCAGTCTACAGATTCCAAAATTCAGCGGGTCATAGCAGAGTGTGAGGCAGGAAGAAGGCCAGAGTTGTGCATTCATGAAGATGGTACACTTCGGTACGGCACTCGTCTTTGTGTACCCAGTGAAGATATCAGACAGGAGGTCATGGCAGAAGCTCACAGTTCACAGTATTCTATTCATCCCGGTGGCACGAAGATGTACCGTGATATTCGTCAGTATTTCTGGTAGAATGGCATGAAGAGGAAGATAACCCGGTTTGTCTCTCGGTGTTTGGTTTTCCAGCAGGTTAAAGCTGAACATCAGAGGCCCGCTGGACTTCTTCAGCCCTTGCCGATTCCAGAATGGAAGTGGGAGCACGTGACCATAGATTTTGTGACTGGATTGCCTAGATCCCCGGCTGGTCGAGATGCTATTTGGGTTATAGTTGACCGGCTCACGAAGGTGGCTCATTTTCTACCATTCAGAGTTGGGCAGTCTACGGCTCAGCTAGCAGAGATGTACCTCAGACAGATTATCAGGCTTCACGGAGTGCCCGTCGGTATCACCTCGGACCGAGATTCGAGGTTTATATCACACTTTTGGCGTAGCCTGTAAGAAAGTTTGGGGACTCGTCTCCAGTTCAGCTCAGCTTATCATCCGCAGACAGATGGCCAGTCAGAGCGCACAATCCGGACCCTTGAAGACATGTTGAGATCTTGTACACTTGACTTCGGTGGTTCGTAGGAAGATTACCTGCACCTGATGGAGTTCTCGTACAACAATAGCTTCCAGGCCTGCTTCTAGATGGCACCATTCGAGGCTCTATATGGCAGGAAGTGCAGATCCCTGCTAGCATGGGACGATGTTGGAGAGAGGCAGATGCTCGGTCCAGAAATGATTGCCCAGACAGTTGAAGTAGTCAGAAGAGTCAGGGATCATCTTCGAGTTTCCCAAGACCGCCAGCGACATTGGGCCGATGCCCATCGACGTCCCTTAGAGTTTGCTATCGGCGACCATGTATTCCTTAGGATCTCGCCTAACCGCGGCGTCATTCGTTTTGGCGTACGGGAAAAGCTTAGTCCTAGGTATATAGGGCCGTTCGATATCCTGGAGCGAGTAGGAGATGTATCCTATCGTCTGGCTCTTCCGTCGTCGCTAAGTGAGGTGCATGATGTATTCCATGTGTCCCAATTACGACGGTATATCCCGGACCCGAGCCATATACTAGACCATTCGGAATTGGTTGTTGGTACCAACCTTTCGTATGAGGAGAGGCCCATGTCTATATTGGACCGGAGAGAGAAGATACTCAAGAACAAGACTATTAGTTTAGTCCGTGTTGCTTGGGGTCATCACTCTCTAGGTGAGTCAACGTGGGAGCATGAGGACGACATCCGATCGCGATATCCCTACCTGTTTGACTCATAAGGTATAATGGCTTCCTTATGCCTTATGCCTTCCGTCCTTGCTTGCATGCGTGATTGTTTGATTGACTGCTTAGTATAGCTTGTATGTACATAAGTATGACTTGTCCTTGTCTCTCTAGCCTCTTAAATTAAATTCCGAGGAAGGAATTCTTTTAAGGTGGGTAGAGTTGTAACACCCATATCTCAGAACACGTATTTTGTTAAGCCTGCATGTATCTTGGACCTGTATTTTATTTTCTCAGATCCTGACCTGTAATTGTATTTTGGCTCAGCTTGCAGATTTTGGTTTTCTCGTAAAATAGGTTTTTGACATGGCTTGGTTTTATTTTGTGGAGGAGGATTGGTTTGGTTTGGTTCAACATGCATTTGGAACACCTTAGCCTATGCTCCACCCTCAACACAACATAACCACCCTCATTAAAACCCTACTAACCTTTTCTCTCTTCTCATAACTCTTTCATTTATTTTCTCTATCTCCTTCTTCTTCCTTCCTCTACACAACTCACCAACACCCATAGGCAAGTGCACCTTGCCACCACATGAGAAGCCTATTTTATTTATCCACTAGCTAGATTAGGCCATGGAGATCAACATTAGAACTTGACATTTTGTGATTTGGAGTCTCCTTTGTTCTAGATCTAAGTTTTCTCTATTTTCGGATTTACATGGTTTTGATCTATTTTAGTTGGGTTTTGTGGGTTTTGATGCTTCCATGTGGAAGAGAACTCAATTTTACTCAAGTTAGAACTTTGAAAATCTAGATTTGGCTTTGATTTGACCAAGATATGAAGAATGGAATTTTTGGTGTTCTTGATGCTTTCTCTCGGCCAGGAGACGAAGACTGCAGCCTGCGCTCTTTAGCGCAGTGCCGGACTGCGCATCCCCTCTCGGCCTGCGCTCTTTAGCGCAGCACCGACCGTGCTGCTTGCCCCTTGGCGAACTGCGCTCAGCCCCATGCGCCATCCATCCATGCGCAGTCTTCTCATGCGCCACCTATACCCCTGCGCAGCTCACCCCTGCGCAGTTGGCTCCCCGCACAATCTAACCCCGCGCGCTTGGACCCTGCGCACTTCACCCCTGCGCAGTTCAACCCCTCTGCCATCTATCTCCTGCGCCATCCACCCCTGCGCAACCCACTGGCCCATAATGATTTGGTTTTATTTCTTGGACTTGGCTTCTTTTTTGTGGATTAGGTTTTGAGATCTTGTTCCACACAGCACGACTACCTTGACCCCAACACGACCTGGCATGATTTTCAGTATTTGATATGACTAGTACGGTTTTCGTGATTTCTGTAATTTATGATCCTAGTACTTCCTGATTTTCTGGAAAATGACCCGATGGGGTGCATTCTTGACTTGTAACCTGATAACTTGATAGTGGTCCGTGGCGGCGCACTGACTTGACTTGTAACTTATAACTTGACTCGTATAACCAACTTGACACCGTGGGTGTTCCTGCTTGCTTGCTTGTACAATCCACCTGTCTTGTCTTGCATCATGTCTAGGACGTGACTCCCTGGTTCCCACGGTCAGGGATTTACACTGAATCTGGATTAGGCTAATGATTAAATCAAACTATAGTTCATAGAGAATTTCCAGTCACAAGCAATCTCGTTATCTGGGCGCTTTAATTAGACTTGTAGCATGCCGACGAGTAGAGCACATTTCTATCACACTGTCATGTGTTGCACCCTCTAAGTCACCTAAGGGTATATCGTCTCCTGGGCGATGTACCCAACCATACTCTCAACCCGCGAAAGGATAACTAGATGGTCTGCAGGGCTTGGGACTGGGAAATTCTCACTTGCATCTTGTTAGTAATTAGGCTTGTGATAACCCTAGTTAGTTAAAGTAGTAAGCCGTAGTATTTTGCTTGGCCGCTTGTGAATGGATGATGTCTAGCCCTGTCTAAGTCTTGTCTAGTTCCTGTACCCTGGTACTCCTGAGCATGATTGTTTTACTTGTTGTAACAATAAATGGATAGGGACAAGTGCAATTCAGGCGAAGGGTTACAACCCCGGTCCTTGTTTGGTTTACGGGTTGTAATCTGGCTCCCGGAGTAGTCTCGTACCCCAAGTCGTTTATTGTCCTGCTGTACTTTTATTACTTGTACTTTTCTTCTAATTTCTTATGTTCTGATATGCTGGTTTTGTTCTTATTTCGTGGCCTCCTTGTGGCACTTGCTCCTTCTGGGGTTTGACCCAGCTGGTTTTGTGTGGCCAGATTTCGGAGCAGCACCCGAGGATCTACCGAACCTCCAGCCCGATGGTGGCGACTAGAAGGAACCCGGGCTACGAGTAGGTTTTTCGTTTTGTTTCGCTCACTCTATTGTAAAATTATTCTTTTGGGGCGTTTAGCCGACGAGCACCTGTTAGCTCGATGCACATTTACTTACTGTCTGCCTACGGGCTGTAAACACGATTAACAATTCCTAGGGTTGATCATATATGACTAAACTCTTGCTAGTCCTCGTATTTTGTACGACTAGCTTCATGATCAACTGAAAATGTAATATTTGGGATGCCTTTTATTGTATATTTGGTGGTCAAACATCTTGTACTTATATTACTTGCTTGAGATTGAGACAATAGGCTGGACCTCAAGGGACCATTGGCTTGCAGTAAACCCTCATATCTAGACAGCCGTGACCGTATAGCGAGATGGACTTCATTTCAATATACGTAGCTGGTTATGTTCGCCCCCGCTCTCCAGTATTCTGGTTCTGGGGTGAGACAACGACACCACTCATGCACTTGTCAACGTGTTCGCCTAGGGTAGGACTACGTGTTAGGTACCCTGATATGTGTCCAAGTGTCCTCGTGTCCGTGCACGAAATGGTTATCAGTGCGTGTCTGCTCGTGTGCGCACATATGTGTCAAATCAATATAAGGGGAATATCGTGTCCGATACGAATCTACTCGACACGAGGCTTGGGGGCTGATGTGTCAGTCATGGCCCCCATCTCCCTGCCAAGTGGCAGCAGCCCACGTGGCATGTGCAAGGAGAAAATCCTCCTCGAGCAGAAGGGCACTGCCCGTGTGTGCTGCAAGCATGTTCATGTCCTGTTTGGACACGGACACAACTAAAAAATCAACTCAGTCCAGTTGGAAACCAATGTATACATATAAATCAACAAATTTGTTCAAACACTTTTCAAAAATAACAAATAAAAATCCTTTGTGGCATTTCAACAAACACATTCATAAACACAATAATACGTGTTCGATACGGTTACCAAATCGACACGAATCCTCACCAAACTCACTCTACAGCTAGGGGACTCCTTGATCTATGCAACCATGCAAAGAAATCAAGAAAATGAAGTGGTTTGCGGGGTTTACATATTGAGTGTCAAACATAAGAAAAAGCTTCAAAAATGAGAATCCTTCTTGCAACACAAAAGCTCCAAATTGTTCAAAAGCTGAGATTTCACATCATGAACAGAAAATCGACATGGTTTAGATCCTATTGCAAAAGACTAGGGTTGAAAAGAAAAAGGAATGAATAAAATAGGAAGGATTGAAGAATGGACAAACCTTGCTCTTACCAAAAATGGATGTGGAGTAAAAAGTGGCAAGGAAGGAATAAGAGACATTAAATAGAGGGTGAATCCCTAGGGTGCCGGCCAAGAATCTAAAAATTCGGGTTAGGGTTGATGACTAATAGGCTTTGGGCCAAATGCAATGCTCAATGGATCAATCTCTTTGTCAAAAACTCATGCAGCTAAAACACTTAATCGCTCTATGAAACTTGGTTCAAAATAAGTCAACTTTGGTCTACTTAAGTTAGACTAGGGTCCCACCATGCTAACCAAGTCACCATAGTCAAAGTCAACATCTAGGCTAGTCTCTAAAGTCACAACTAGTAAAAAGTCAAAAATAACAATCATCAATCAAACAATTTATAATTAATTCCAAGAAACCAAAATACCTCTAGGCAAAAAATGATAAATAAAACATCCTGATCAGATGGTCAGGCTCTAGGTCAAGTAGTCTCTAGGGTTTCACTGGCAAAACTCCAAAATCATAAATTACCAATAAAATAGTTTTAAATTAATTAAAAATTACCAAAAATCATATCATAATTTAAATAACATTATTAAAAGATTATAATTATAAAATTTCAAAATTACCCTCATTTAGAAAACTGGGTGTTACAGTCACCACTGTATTTAATGCTCTGATTCGGTTTTGGATTTGGGGCTGCCTTTTTGGCTACAAAGGATAGAATCCCAAGGGTCATCATTATCTCTTAGTGGATGCGAGAATCAAAGCAGCGTCTATCGGTTTACGCTCTTTTGAAGTCCTATAAATATGGGCCATGCGGCGGAGAGAGAGCTTCTCTTTTTCTTTCAACTTCTTCTCCTTCGGCTTCATCATCTTCGTTGTCCTTTCTGCTCCAGTCAGCCATGGTTCCAAAAGCTTCCAAGTCGACCGATACTGTGGCCAAAGGGAAGGGACCCACCTCTCCATCAAGAGCTGCAGACTCTCCTCTCGTTTATCCCGACGTGCACCCCCCTATTAAGGTTAAGGATGGTGGAAGAACGATGACCTAAATTTAAATGGCCATGTCGTATGCTTTATGTGCAGGCCTGTCATGTATCACCTCTGTGCTTTGGCATAATCGGTGCGTGTTCTATCTCACAGGACCGCATGCGTTCTGTGTGATGGGGCCGTATGGACTGGGCCACATAAGCATCGCTGAACCGCATAACTGAACCGCATGGATGCCTCATGACCGAGCCGCATGAGCGTCACATAACAAAACCGTATAAGTGCCTTTTGACTGAGCCGCATGAGCGTCACATAACTAAACCATATAAGCATCTCTTGTTTTTAAGCTGCATGTGCACCCCTCACGACTGGATCGTGTAAACTCTGCCCGACTGGGCCGCATATGCCTTATTTAATTTGAGCCGCATATGCTCCTCACAACTAGGCCGCATAGGTTCTGTTTGACTAGGCCGTATAGTTGAAGAAGGAACCCATTCACTTTGTTTTCCTCTAACTATATTTCTTCTTTGACCTTTCCAGTGAACTTGTCTAAAGCTTCATCGGGGGAGCTCTTGATAGGGTACGCTCAGTCTGCTTTGGGTGTTAGATTTGACTATATAGTCGAACGCGAGTCGACTCAGATTACCCGAGATCAACATGAAGCCAGGTTAAAGGAGATCAGGGGCCAATTATTCTTCTACCTACTTAGCATGATGAATTTCGGGAGACTGGGGGACACTCTTCTGAAGCCTGAATTTTTATTCGGAGACGCTCTAACTGTCTCGAACCGAAGCATACTGGAGATATCTGCGAGCTGGGATTTTTCTTCCAATGGAGTAGCGATTCAACTTCATCAGATGGAACGCAATTTTCTCCTATCAGGTTTTATCATGGTGCCTATTGAGAGACAAATGACGGATCCCATAACTCAGGACCGGCAGTGAGTCTTCATAGGCAATATTCATTATAATAGACGAGTACAGTCGGTGGTTGCGACCAAGGAGTCAATTATTTATTTTGATGTCGGACTGGTCCTCGGCAGTTTCATAAATGAGCTGAGGCCAATATCCGGTTCTCTGAAGCTAACACCTTCTTGAACCAGATTGCTCGCAAAGGGTCATATCCCACGGGCAAACTGTCACTGCTGAATTGGATGCATCG
This sequence comes from Iris pallida, assembly GCA_029216955.1. Lineage (NCBI taxonomy): Eukaryota > Viridiplantae > Streptophyta > Magnoliopsida > Asparagales > Iridaceae > Iris > Iris pallida. The sequence goes on from JANAVB010016195.1 coordinate 25,795,082, forward strand.
TTCCCCCTCCGTGGGTCAACTTAACATCCTGGATTCTAATAGTGTATCATGAAGCTTTACAGCAGATTGGCCTCTACTATGCCTAAGGGGCACCTGCTACGGTCTTCCTGTGAACTTAAAGTTGTTCATAGCACTCCTTGAGATGTACAATCGTCGTACGGGGACCTTTTTTAAACCTGCTGGAGAGATGGAGCTCGCTCTCCACGAGATGCATAACATCTCCAAGTTGCCCTGGCGAGATGAAGTTTACGAGGAGTATACTCCCACAAATAAGGAGTTTGGGGAGCTAGAGCAGCGGTTTCCCGGGTTTCTTGCCATTTACCGGGAAGTGCTATGTCATCATAGCACTTGTCAGCAAATGTCGAAGAAGACGGATGAAAGCTCTAAAGAGAACCTTCCCACAACAAGGCTCGGATCAGTTATCTGTTCAACCTTGGGGCCTCAGGCCGGGTTTCCCCTCGGAGCCATCAGACTCAAGAAGGGGTGGTCGCTCAGGTGCGAAACGCTAAGAGGGCCAAAGCTTTGGGTGACAGATTCGAAAGCCAGACCGGCACCTTCAGCTATTTCTATCAAGATACCCAACTCTTGTTCGATAAGGCCATCCTAGCTGGGTTTCTGATGATATGGCTGAGGATTTGTATGGTCTCGGCTGGTTTCGGTTCTATTGAGAGGATCAGCCGTAACCTGATCCTCCCTGCTGTCAAGTTAGTCTTCGAAGGTAGGCTAGCTCTACTCCCAGCCATGGTGTGCTGCATTCATCGAGGCCTTCGTATCTTTAGACCAAAGCCATAGATCGTGACATTACAAATGTAATGCCATGCTCCGTACGGCACATTACGTTGAGACGTTGACTCAACGAGTCGCGTTGACCGAATCAAATGTATCGATGCGAATCGATACGAGGGTTACATTGTCCCGAGCAATGCATCGAACTAAGTCGATGTGAAGAGTTGCCTTGTCCCAAAGAATGCATCGAATGAATCGATGCGAAGTACCACGTTGCCCCGATGGATAAGTGCGTTGAGACGGCTCGAAGATTCTAAGAAATCGAATCGACCAAGGTGCAAGTCCGAATCGATGCAAGTATTAATTTTAGTTGGTTTTATGTGCAGGCTATACATTTACGCAAAAATATTAGAGGTCGACATTTCGCCTATTTTGCGACGGGTCCAAGAAACCAAATCTTCCCCTTGCGACAGGCTGAAACTTGGGCACGGTAAGCCAAATCGCACGTATAATTCTATAAAGCACGAAGTGTCCGAATGGTTAAGTCAGAAGAAGTGGCCGTGGGACAAAGTTATGAAATCGAGCCGTATCGGCTGGACGAAATGACAAGGCGTATCAACTCAAGGTGGAAGGATTGACTCTTCTTTTTACTCCTTCATGCCTAAGTCAAATTATATAATTGTATGCTAAGTTAACCTATCGACGCCACGGGCGTGGTCCGATCGGAAGATAAGTCATAGTGTGTGACGAACACTAGTTAGAACAATTGAAATGAAATGTGCATCTAATGCACGAGTCGCTATGGAACATTGGATATCGCAAAGGCGAGTGCCTCGGTCCGCAAGCCACAAGAATATAGGATAACTGTATTCGACGAGTGCCTTAGTTCACGAACCATTCTGTGCCTTCGTGCACGAGTTAGAAGGCTAGAACATTGAAAGACAATAGGAGAGCGCCCTAGCGCACAAGCCACGGACATTGAACACTAAGGCATAGAACATGGAAATACGGTCAAAACGTGCCTACGTGCATGAGATCATAAAAGATGGCTTCGTTGAGAAAGAATACAGTTGTGGCAGAACTGTCGGATATGACATAATGCCTCGAAAGGTGTTCAGGACCTTCGGGTCGTTCGGTTGACGAACATTGAGTTGAGGCATGATGCCTTTGAACATTGAAGCTAAGTATGAAATATAAGAACATAGAAAGTTAACGGAAGAAATACGGGATGATAAAGTCTGAGTCTCGGACTCAAGACTATGCTTGGTTGTTTGAATAATAAGGGCGTTGCATGGTCGAATGGAATGGACTTGAGATAATTGAGATAATAACCCGTACATGGGTGTTCTCTCGAACGGTCAAGTGCCAGAGCGCCCCGGAACCATTTGGCCTAGGAGGGAATGTATCTTTGATAGGCGCACATTCGTAAGACGATTAGCAACCGCATAGTGAGATGTGAAAAGCCACAAATGATGGTATACAGCGGTAATATTTCGGTTGTTTAGGATAGCAGCCCAACCCGTGAAATGTCGGGCTACCCAAATTCGAGAAAAGAAGGAGAGAAAAGAAAGAAAGAAAACTCCTTTAGTACATTCCGGCACAGATACGCCAACTACCTTCATATAGCTAAGGAACGATAGGTTGAAAGTGTAGGCACGTGTGTGTCACCACACATAGATCCTGCTTAGAGATGCACTTATAACATGACAGGGAAGGAATGGGGTGCATTCACCTTACGTCGGTGCAAGGGCGAGTGCGTCGACTTGGTAAGAAGTCAGGCAATGAAATAAATACAAGATTGCTTGCCTGCTTGCCTATTCAATTTGAATAACATGCTTGCCAAGATAACATGCTTTACTGCTTTCGAATATGCTATGAAATTGACCCTAAGGAGAACATAGCATTATCATAAGCTAAGTTGCATGATTCACAACAATGTCGGTTTAGAAAGAAGATCTTTGCATCAGTACATACGAGGACGAACGTACTGATCTCCACCAGCTTTCATGCAGGGTGCAGGGAATGGATGGCTCGCGGCAAAAATTCGCTTGAACCCGTTGAGGCTTGGAATGCCGAAGCGTATTGAACCGTGCGATCACATTGACGCTCGAACTTGCAACATGATTGATGCGGCCGAGATATAGAAGGCATAATATACGGAACGGTGAAATCCTTTGTGGGCAAGAGAGAAACTGAGTGTTATAGCCAATCTGGCATATATTGTTAGGCTATTGAAAGCCTTTGTAATCTCAGTTCGAATATCAATAAAGACAATTGTTTCGTATACTCTGTTTTCCTTTCTTTGTTAATATCGAATCAAAAGATAACCATTTGAGAACTTGTCATCTTGCCTAGCACGAGTGCAACTCCAGGCTTGTGCGGCATCATGCCCCCTACGAGGATGATGATTCGGGTGGTTCCGGGTCAGGGCGTGATAAATTGGTATCAGAGCTCTAGGCTCATTTTCCTCTGGACGCTCGCTTCATTTCAATTCTAAAAGTTGCCCACTATAAATCGAATCACTCTTGACTCTACTTGATGCCGCACTGGATGTTGCATATAATAAGTCTAATACAAATCATGTAATTTTGCCGTATGTATTTTGGAAATTACATGATGTTTGCTAAGAAAGTCGCGAAATGTTTATTGAATTAAGTAAAACAAGCCGCGAAATGTTAGTTGTTGCAAGTGCAATAAATTATAAAATGCGGTTTGAGATATTGTTACAATGTAACATATTGAATGAGGAATAAAATGTGCACGATGTGCAATAGGTTGTGAATATTGGTTGCACCAATACGGAGGCTTAAATAATGTGCTGCAATGAAAGTGATAAATCAATATCGAATGTGTTGAACGGATTTGGGCATTGACTTTGAATGTCGGGAGTAAATCTTTGTAAGAGGTACAACAGATGTTGAAAACAAATCGTTGCACGAGGTGAAATAAAATTATCGGAAGTAAAAATTTTGCATGTGGTGCAACGCACATCAAAATAAATCGTTGCACAAGATACAATGGAAGGAACTGAAATCGTAAATCGATAGAACGAATCGTTCGGTTGCACACCAAACTTATGTTGGCAAACGAGAACATTGACCAAGTTGTGTCAGATTTGATTTAATCAAAGTTACGGTTGTGATCAAGCACGATCGCTACGGAAATCGTGAGTCGGAAGAGATTATTGGTTTATACTAAGTATAATGTGAGGGAAATGGCTTGATTTTCGAGTGATATATGCCATACCACGTATGCGATAAATGACTCGATTCCGAGTGGTAAATGGTATACCACTTGTGCGACGAATTGTATCGACACGTTGTAAGAATTGCTGAAGATTTGTCCGCGATGGACGGAGGAGTACCGAGACTCGATTAGAAATTTGTATGACGGTATATTGATGCAAGTGTTCTTCGAAAATCGGTTGGGACGATAAGATGAGACTCGTATCAATGAATTGTACGTCGGACGGAAATTATAAGTCGGTTGGACGACCGAGACTAGCAGAACGATTATGCCTTGATGCAATAATCAGACGATGGGAAAGGAAAATTCGAACATACAAATCGAATCGCACGACATACGATCTCGATAGAAATATTGGGCGAGGCGAATCGAATCGCACGACTTACAATCTCGATAGAAATGTTGGACAAGGCGAATCAAATTGCACGACTTGCAATCTCGATAGAAATATTGGACGAGGCGAATTATGATCGGATAGCATGACTTGCGACTTCGGTGAGAAAGTTGGTTGATGCGAGTAATCGTGCCTAAGAAATAGTTGGTTACGTTACGACGAAACACATTTGATTACGACTGAAAAATACGCAAAACTTAGAGGGCGAGATCGTATTACTTGAGGGTTCAATGTTGGATAATCGGTTACGCGATCAAAGTATAGCGGGATACGGTGAATCAGAAAAATGAGTTGATGTGTATGGAAAAGTTCGTTGCGAACTTGGACGTAGGTAATATAAGTTGTCGACGTTGAAACGGATTCAAAGTTGACCCATACGCTATCGAAATTGATACGACGTACCGAGATCGATATGTAAGGAAACGTAAGCACGATATGGGAATACAAAATGGAGTGCGCCTCGTGCTATCAAAGTTTCATAAATAACAATACGAGAATGAAACAAACTGGTTCATCATAAACATTGTGATTAATCAAGATGAGACTATAAGTCATCGACGATTGTTCGATGCGTCTAGCATCATGTGTGTCGACCGCAAATAAGATAGACCCGAACTCAGTGCGAGTGGATGTTTCGTGAATTGCGAAATCATCGACGGTAGTGCATGACTTTACTCGAAGGATAGTTGTGCATCAGTTGCGCAGATAGAAATGTTTTTGTTCAAAATTGGGTAGTTGCATAGAAATCATCGAAACGTGATTTGGCTCCGAAACAAGATATAGCATGGTTCGTAGTAAACTATCCTTCGGTGATGATCCACAATTATCGAGCGTAGCTTTGTGGCAGCTGACCCTAGAATACTTGACCGCCAAATCAAATTGAATGCTGCAGACCGTAAGATGACCCATGCGATATCGCATATAAGATTGTATCGATAATAAATGTAACATGGTGCATGTTGACGATAAGTCTAGGCGATCGAGAATTATTAGAACAACTTTTGATTGAGAATGATGTAGCTTATTTTTGAGTATTTGTCGGATGAATGCTTGAATGGTTATATTAGTTGACGATCGAATTAGAAATTCACCAACCAATTTGGTGATTCGGATAGGCGATTGCGAGAAACGTGCTATGGACAAGAGGGAACAATAAGGGAATGACTTACGACTCGTGTCGTTAGATTCGGATTCACCTTGCAATTGAGCTTGCATGAATTAATACTTACATTCGATGTTGCAAGAAGGATAAGTTGGGAATTTGGCTAGTGAATTCCTACTCGGTAGAAATCGAATATAAGACACATCGTAAAGACCTTCGTGTCCAGGCGATCATTGCCTTGAGCATCGTCAACTGGAATTAAACTTGTGTCGGATAGATTGTGGCCTTTGTGTAATGTCAATTTGAGTTGCGTCAGGAGAAGTTAAGCACGGTGTCTAGGTAAGTCACATAGCAGACGTAGTCCTGAATGTTGATACTTTTTGTCACAACCCGCACCCAATATTTAGGCATGAACCGTGTACACGCCCAGCCTACGCCGCAGAGTCGGCGGTAGTACGTTGTAACAATATGATGAACAACCATGCAATAAAGATATATCACAAGAAAAATATATCAACTCTACATCTTAACTCAGCAGGGAATGTATCTTTGATTGGCGCACATCCATAACCGTTTGGCCTAGGAGGGAATGTATCTTTGATTGGTGCACATCTGTAAGACGATTAAAAACCGCTTAGCGAGATGTGAAAAGCCACAAATGATGGTATGCAGTGGTAATGTTTTGGTTGTTTGGGATAGCAACGCAACCCGTGAAATGCCGGGCTACCCAAATTCGAGAAAAGAAGGAGAGAAAAGAAAGAAAAGGAAACTCCTTTAGTCCATTCCGGCGCGGATGCGCCAATGGCCTTCATATAGCTAAGGAACGAAGGGTTGAAAGTGTTGGCACATATGTGTCCCGCACACATAGATCCTGCTTAGAGATGCACTTATAACATGACAGGGAAGGAATGGGGCGCATTCACCTTGCGTCGGTGCAAGGGCGAGTGCGTCGACTTGGTAAGAAGTCGCGACACGAAACAAACACGAGATTGCTTGCCTGCTTGCCTATTCAATTTGAATAACATGCTTGCCATGATAACATGCTTTACTTCTTTCGAATATGCCATGAAATTAACCCTAAGGAGAACATAGCAAGATCATAAGCTAAGTTGTATGATTCAACATAAATACTATAATGTCGGTTTAGAAAGAAGATCTTTGCATTAGTACATGCGAGGACGAACGTACTGATCCCCAACCAACTTTTATGCAGGGTGCAGGGAATGGATAGCTCGCGGCAAATCTTCGCTTGAACGTGTTGAGGCTTGGAATGCCGAAGCGTATTGAAGCGTGCCATCGTATTGACGCTCGAACTTGCAACATGATTGATGCGGTCGAGATATAGAAGGCATGATGTATAGAACGATGAAATCCTTTATGGGCAAGAGAGAACCTGAGTGTTGTAGCCAATCTGGCATATATTGTTAGGCTATTGAAAGCCTTTGTAATCTCAGTTCGAATATCAATAAAGAGAATTATTTCGTATAGTTTTTTTTCTATTTGTTGTTAATATTGAATTAAAAGATAACCATTTGGGAACTTGTCATCTTTCCTAGCACGAGCGCAACTATAGGCTGGTGTGGCATTATGCCCCCTGCGAGGACGATGATTCGGGTGATTCTGGGCCGGGGCGTGACAACGAAGTCTTTTAACCGAATTGAGCTGTCTTACCTTTATTTGATGGGGTGGCTGCTAATGCACTGCCCCTCTCTGATGTGTCCTGGTCCTGAGGGTAAAATGACGGCCGACGATGCCTTCATCTACCAGTACCATGACATGCCCTGGACCTGTTCAACCATACTTGATTGTCGAACTGTGCTCGTACGGGTGGACAACAACTCCTTTTTTGTGTCGGTCCCACCTTTTGCCAACGAGGAAATGAGGCACCTTTATTTTGATAGCGGGGTCGCACCCAGATCCTATCCGAGAAGATGTTTCGCTGATTGCAGAATATCCGTCCAGCACATCTGGTGTTCCGCAACCGCAACGTCGTCTTCTTGGAACCTTACCTACCCAGCCGATACTCTCGATAATTTGGGTACAAATAGTTATTTTTGGACAACCCCAATCCCTGTCTAGGTTATGAGGGCGGCATCCTGGATGGCATCCGAGCCTGGCATTACCACAGTACAGTCCGGACCCAAACCAGCTTCTGTCTGCCCGACATTGGTGGCTCTGGGCGAATCTCGTACCTGGCGGCCCTCCATCATGTCTTCGTAAATAAGCCTCCCCGCGACTTTGATGTAAGTACCTGTTTCATTATCAGTACCAAGTTGGAGGAACAACGCAAGGAGACCAAAAAGTGGACCAGGGCCGGAAAGGCGAAGGCTATCGAAGTCTATGACTCTGATTCTATTGATACGAAAGAGGAGAATAAATTCGACGATCCACCACTCCCTGCGAATACTTTGGCGATGCGCTTGCCTTCTCCTGTGCCAAGTCCTTCGCATAAGCGAAGTAAGCGTGGACCCTCCATCGCCGACAGGCCTCGTTCTCAGAAGCGGGTCGTGATTAGGATCCGTAGGCCTGACGCCACGGAAGGAGACAGCGACGTCGAAGCCATCTCGAAGGTAAATTTTATCCCGACAGACCATAATATTACTTTTTGGACATTATCTAATTGTTCCTTTTTACAGGCTTTGGGAGGAATAAACTCTCCGAAGCCTGATGATGCTTCCGAGATTCCTCCAGCTACGGACACCCTGGTCAGAGAAGGTGCGAGCCTTACAGAACCGGATCTTGGGACTGCGGGGTCTCAGCTGGCTGCTACCAACCCAGCTACATCTCCTTTTGGGACAACTGGGGCTGGAGCGGTAGATGCAGGCAGCTCGGGTACCGTCGTTGAGGAGGATATAGAGGCAGTGGAAGAAGCTATAACTTTCTTGTACGAGTCACAGTCTCTGCCGCCCTTTCCTTGTAAGCTATGTCATATTGTTACTAATAAGAAGGTTCATTCACTCTTTCTCCATATCCTTCGAGTCAAGCTGATTATTGGTTATTCTGGGTCTGTAGGCCCTGATCTTTCATTGTCGTTGGCGGAAATGACTGTGAGAGAGGGGATAGAGAAGGACACCAGGGCGGACCTCGTATAAAGAAGAAGAAGTATACCTTCTCCCCTTCTAATCGAGAGGCCTCCCGCTGGGTCGAGTTCGAAGCTGCCCATGACAGAAATGCCAACGGTAGAAGTGGTGGTTCCTATGCCAGTATCGGTGGATGCGGGGTCGGTTGAAGCTGCCCCTCCCCAAAAATTGAACTCTTTGTTCTGTCCAGTCTTTAGCTCCTTCTGGCTGTAGAGGGGGAGATTGCCGCTGTACGAGAATCTCATCGTTCAGAGTTTGTTTCCCTTATGACAGGGTCGTCAAGCTTCGCTGTGCCTCCTTCCAAGATACCTTTAGCTCTCTTGGCTGCTATTCCTTCGACGTCGTCCTCTTTGGAGAACCTAGACGAGTCGTCAAAGAACATAGTAGAGAGCTTCTACCACCATCAGAAATGGAGGGTTGCAGCTGCTTTGAGGAGATGAACGTCATTTGTCGTAGCTCGTCATTGTGCCCACGGCCAGATTGAATTGCTGAAGACGCTCCCGGGTGAAGAAGGGACGACTGATCTTCTGGAGCACAAACTGGCAGAGACTGGTCGGCACCTAATCCAATTGCAAAAACTACTGCAAGTCGATGTGCCCGCTGCAGTGGAACATGAGCGTGCCTTCCTCGTAACGTCCGTGGCTAAGGTGTAGGATGTACTGGAGATGACCAATCCTACCTTGGAGAAAGACCTCCAGAGGTTGTCTCTAAAGTATGACAAGTTGAGCCGGAAGGGAGAGGCTTGCCTAGTTCGTGAGGAGGCCATGATTCGTACGATGGCTAAAACTAACGAGCAAATCCTCCAGCTCCAAGCTAAGTTGGCATCCCTGGATACTGAGCTCCAAACTACCCGTCAAGAGAGAGCTGATTTACGAGGAGATCGATAAGGTCACACGAGCCTCTGCCGCTTTGGAGGGTACGCTAAAAAAGGTGGAGGACAACTGGCAGGCTCGTGCACATCTTGAGGATGCTGAAAAGCTGACCCAGGAAGCTGAACGCTGAGCCAAACATAAAATTGAACGCTCAATCGCACAGTTGGAGGACGTACTCAGCAAACTATGTGTTGCTGATGAGTAGTAAATTTTCCTTCTGTTTTTTGCATTCTTTTCTCCTTTTCTTTTTGTTGATGGAGATGTAGCCCCACCAATATAGTCGATGTTTCTTGAAATAAAAAGATACATTATCTTCATTCTTTGCTTATGATATCTGAAATGCTCGTACTGAATTGTAGAAGCATGGAAAATATTGCTTTTAGTCCCACATCGGAAAGGAGAAGAAGAAAGGGCTCACTCCATTCTATAAATAGAGCCCCCTTACCTCCTTTGAAAAGGGCACCAACTTCTCTTCCCTCCTTCCAAACTTGGACTCTTCCTATTACGCACCTTCGGGTGCTAAGTAGAAGAAGTCTAGGGCAGCGCGGGCTCATCGGGCTCAGTCAGCTGTCCCAACCTCTGACCATCAAGAGCGTCCCGCTAAGCGGGCCTCAGATGGAAAGTTTTACAGAGCCGCCTGTGTCCAGCCCCCGGCGACAAATGGAAAGAGTGGTTCTCAAGAGTCTCCCAACAAAGATCGAGGGCAAGTGTTTATATTAGCCCCCACATTAGGAAGAAAACATGATACCTACGCACTCGTGTGTTCGGGATACCCGGGCCCACAAAGCGAATGCACGGGCAGATCGAGACATTCCTCATGTGAGTCATGAGACGTCCTTCATGCAGCTCGGTCATGAGGCATTCCTCATGCGGCTCGGTCATGAGACGTCCTTTATGCGGCTCGGTCATGAGACATTCCTCATGCGGCTCGGTCATGAGACGTCCTTCATGCGGCTCGGTCATGAGACATTCCTCATGCGGCTCGGTCATGAGACGTCCTTCATGCGGCTCGGTCATGAGACATTCTTCATGCGGCACAGAACCCAGGAAGCTTCATGCAACTCAAAATCAGACGAGCTTCATGCGGCTCAAGGGTATCATGCGGCTCAAAAGTCACCAACATGGACATACGGCTCAACGCACATAGGCAGTTCGAGTAAACTCCATGCGGCCCAGAGAGAGAGGCCACGTGGTCTTCAAAAACAGCTGTACCCAACGTGTGGACGCATTTAATGCTCTGACGGCTGACAGACCTGACAAGTGACAGACCTAACATAAAGTTGTCATAATGACTGACACGAAAAGCAGTACTTCGGGAATAAGGAAAATCTTCAAAGTGGCACTGTCTACCAAAGTTTTGAGGCGAGCTTATGCGGCCAAGAATAAACGAGTTCCTGCAGTTCAATACAACGCTAGCTTATGCGGCTCGTAGAGATTATGCACATGTGGCTCATCGAGAGTTCATCCCCTGCGGCTCAATACAGCACTGTCCCATGCGGCTCATGAAGATTATCTCCCTGCGGTTCAAGTCTTGCATATCCCATGCGGCTCTGGCAGTATCCACAATCAAAACACGTGGCATCGGATCAATCAAGGATTTAACCGAATCCCAACAAGAATATTTGACATCATCGTCATAATTACTAGATCAGGGCATATCATTTATTATCAAGCTAATGGAACACGTGGCGAGCAATCAGACATTGGCATAATCAATCATGAAGATTTAAAGCAATTAACATTAATTGCTCACAAGATACGGTGCTATCCGCATTAATGGCCTAGATTTATTGTAATCAGGATCAAGGGTTCAGATAGATTGAAGGAGCGCCGACATTCCAAACAAATGATCATTAGTAAACCCTAATGATCACACCCCACTCCTATAAATAGCCAGCATCATTTTCTTGCAAAAACCCCCCGGCAACTGGAGAATAAAAAAAAGAGAGAGACAGATATACAGAGAGAGTTCCCCTCTTTTCGATAACCACAGAGAGAGAGAAGCCATGAGAGCAACACGGAGAGAGCAAGAAGGCATTTCTTCGTCAACGACCAAGCAGATCTTCTCCGAGTCAAGGCTGCGTACCAATCGTCCAAGGAGTAAGGCAGAGCGGCCGTCGCTTTCCCGAGCCTCTATCGTCACCTCCCAGAATCTAAAATAAACAATCGTACTTAGACTACTGTACCTAGGTTTTCGTCCCTAGGCTTTCTTTGTACGAGCGAGTTTGTATTGTGAGTCTAAGTTCAGTCCTCCGATAATTGTTCTGTACTTTTACAATCAATGGCAAACACGATGGCGACTCTGCTGGGGACTAACTTCTCCACGGCTGAGGAGTTGGTGACGCAATCGGACACAACCAAACTTGGCTCTACACAACAGAAGATGGTCATACGCTTCGACCAACAGGCGTTCGAAGAGATGCTCTCTAAAGGTAGCACTGGCCCGGTCCAGAAGCGCACTCGCACCATAAAGGCTCGCAAAGAGTGGAGGCCAAAATCATTTGCTCCTCCGCAAGCCCTTGATGAGGTGCTCTCTATTGCTCAAGATGGCGAGAAAGACTCCCCTGCGGCCCCGCTTCAGGCCGTAGACAACTCTGCTGTCCCCAAGTCCGGCAGAAGAAAATACTATGATGCTGGACTTGCAGGGGCAAAGAGAAACTCTACGCGGTCCGAGCCGCAGAAGAGTATTAGCCGCAGGAAGAAAGCCCATGCAGCTACAACCGCCGACCGCATAAAGAAAACTCATGCAGCCACATCTGTCAGCCGCATAACTTATGCGGCTACAGTTGCCAACCGCACGGATGAGACTCATGCGGCTATTAAAGTCAATCGCTTGCAGAAAACCCATGCGGCCACAGATGCCAACCGCATACGGTCAGCCTGCACGGTCGTGACTCCTAACCGCATAAAGACTCATCCTACAACAAAAGACAGCCGCATGCAGACAGCCTGTACGGTACCCAATGCTAGCCGCATAGCATCCGTCCCACGCTTTTCTCGATCAGTCTTCGACCGGCTCTCATGCGGTCCTGACTCTGATCATTATCTGGATGATAATCCAGACTCTGTGGTATTCGACTTAGACTCCTCCTATTACGCACCTACAAGTGCTAAAAGGAGGAAGTCTAGGGCAGTACGGGCTCATCAAGTCCAGACGGCTACCCTAACCTCTGACTATCGGGGTGTCCCGCTGATTATCACGCGGGCCTCTGATGGGAAGTTGTATAAAACCACTCAAGTCCAGCCCCCGGCGGCAAACAGACAAAGTGGTTCCTCTGACCTGCGTGAGGTTATCCTCCACAAACGCAAGGAAAGAGAAGGAGCTTCGGGGTGTAAAGAGCCCTCATACGGACATCAATGCACCCAGATCATCGTCAACTGCTGTTATAGCAACGCGGCGGTGACGGAAGACCGGCCATCCGTCTTCCAAAGACTACATCACCCGAGCTCAGAAGACGAGGCACCTCCTGTTGTCTCCTGCAAGTCCGCGCAGAAAGTTCTCGCCAAGGGAAGAGGGAAGAAAACGAGCATCTTCAGCCCAAAGGTGTCAACTACTGCAGCTAAGAAACCATCGTCAAAAGGGTTATCCTCCACTGGAGTATTTCAACACACCCGTTCGAAGACGAAAACTGCTGCAGTAGGAAGTTCGTCGTCCGCAACATTGGGGGTCATCGGAACTGGGGGTAACACTCCTCCAAACATCCACGACAATCCGACATTCCAGGAATACGGACTGGAGGAAGCAAAACCTTCGACGGATACAACAGATACCGACGTCCCCAAGGACATCCTAGACGAAGCAAGCTCCGATGCCGGGGGTAGTGTTCCTTCCGAGTCTGAACCTGAAGAGAACATCCCCACATATCCTGATGATTTCTCGATACACGGGTACGACTCGGAGGGTACATCCTCCACCACTCCTTTCGTTACTCCTCATGTGAAGACGGTGTTCATGACAGACAGCAATCAAGGCGGTTCCGGTGATCGCCAGCGCATCGACACTTTGGAGGCCATATTGCACGCCTTGGTCAAGTCTGTAGACGAGATCAAAGCGGCGCTTCCTAATCTGCAGGGGGTGACACCTGGCCAGACAAGCACGGGTCCCCCAATCAACGTAGATTCAAATTCGGCGGCACCAAACCCGGGCAATAATCCTCCCGAAGTAACGGCTCCGACTGCGACAGATGAGACCCGAGAAGTAAGGAGAGAAGTTCAAGAGCTCCGAGCCATGTTCCACGCCAGAGAAAACTCTCAAGACCTCCGGATACGGCAACCATATCCTGCTGAATGGAGGGATGTTCCCTTTCCACCAAGATATAAGCCGTTCAATATCAACCCATATGATGGCAAGACTTCAGCAAGTCGGTACATCACTTACTTTGAGGTCACTACCGACCATCTCTCCCATGATGACGCTATCCTCATGCGGTTATTCATTGGGGCATTGGAAGGAGTCGTATTCGATTGGTACCGCAACCTGCCGGACAATTGCATCCATTCCTTCGCTGGCTTCAAACGCCTGTTCTTGGAGAGGTTCTATGAGGTAGGGCAGGACGTCACGATGTCTACCCTCATGGACGTCATTCAAGGAGAGAAAGAGCTGACGAGGAATTATATTGAGCGGTTTCGTCAAACCGTAATAAGTTACCATCTGGCAACCCGGACTCCTCCTTGATCAAAATTTGCCAAAAGAGACTACTCCCAACAATCAGTCTCTGGATAGGCGAGAGTCAATTCAAAGACTGGAAGGCTTTTATCATTAGTGCTACAAGTGCCGAAGAACGATTAAAGAAGGCTCGCCAACTGGGATTACATATCTCAGAGGGAGAGAACAAAGGCAAACGTCCCAGCACCACCAACGACAATGGGGGTAGCCCCTCCAACGACCGGGACAACAAAGGCAAGCAGGCTATGGTGGCCGACACGGCCCAGAAGCCCGAGTCATAACCAACAGACAAACAATGGCCTCAAATCACTTACTCTTTTGAAGACGGCCACATCAAGCCTATCTTGGACATACTCATACAAGGAGATAGAATTCAGCTCCCTCCACCAAGACGGAAGCCTCGGCCGACTGACTTGGAGAACCCAAAGTTCTGCTATTACCACCGCTACGTCCACCATGCTACACACGACTGCTACCAACTGAAATGGTACATCCAAAACCTCATCGATTCGAACGCTCTAGCCATCGATTTCGAGGAGGTAACCGTAGCAGCCAACATGGTGTCCGTACAATTCGGCAGCTTCCCTCCAACAGAGACTCAAGACGGTGTTATACCCATCCCTTTGGCAACAATGGAAATTGCTAATCTTCCGCCCGCTCGAGATCAAGCTGTCGGTCTAGTACCTCTCACTACATCGCGAGGAGAAATTATGTGGGTCCATCCGAACCTAGTTCACGAGGTGACTCAGTCCACAACGCCTCCCATTCACAAGAAGAGAAGTGGAAAAGTCAGATCATGCCGCACCGCCTCGGCAGATGAAGGAGAAGTCGCGGCCGTTGTTACTCGATCTGGAGCACAATCTCAGCCCGTGGCTGAGAACTCAACTGATGATCATTCTCCCACTACCACTGATGCTCCGGGACCGGCTCAGCCTTCAACGACCGACAAGCCTAGGCCGAAGGAGACTCGCTTCGACAAATCCCTCCGAAAGGAGACACCTCAGGGGCTGGAGAGGCCCTACAACTTCGACATCTTGGCACAATTGGCCAATACACCGGCCAAATTGTCTTTATATGAACTCCTAAGGCTCTCAAAGGATGTCCGCACGGCCTTGAGCGATGCACTCCAAAATGCCGACGCATACTTAGCTCAGGCCAACCTCACGGGAGACAATCAGCCCGTAAATCTCTAAGACAGCGCGTATACGGGAGCGATGCCCAATATCGTCTTCACCCCGCAGGATATGCTCATCAAAACCAACCTGCACGATCGCCCGCTATACTACACGGGATACATCGGCGACGTGAAGGTGGATCGGATGCACATTGACCCTGGCTCTTCTATAAGCATCATCCCGAAGGGTCTGCTACATCATCTTCGTATCCCAATGCATCGCCTGACGCCTACAAGCACCGCCATCAGCGGTTTCAATTCGGGCAGGAGCTACCCTATTGGGAAGATTCGTCTGAAGTATCAAATTGGCGACCTCTAATCCGAAGTCACCTGCTACGTCATAGATGCAGACACTTCTTACAACATCCTTTTGGGACGCCCTTGGATATACGATTATATGATCGTGCCTTCCACGCTACACCAGTGCTTCAAATACGTCAACAAATACGGCTTCGTAAAGACAGAATTTGCTGATATCGATCCCTTCAAAGGGGTCGAATCTTACTACTCGGACTCCTACTTATACGAAAAGTCGAAGAGGGACCTTGATGAAGGAGACGCACAAACTCATACCGAAATAGCTACGGGATCAGAAGGACCCCTGACGATCCACCTCCAAGCTCGCAAGCCGAGCAAGTCTGTACCCCTTACCGCCACTCTGCGGAAGGACGCAATCAGCCTCTCAGCGCAGGAGGAGCAAATGATAATCCGGCTGCTAAGGTCCGGCCAAATACCGAGGCCCACAACGGAGCCACTGACAATCAGGCTATCAAGAGTCAGCCAACCACAAGCAGGAAAGCTCAACCCCTCGGATAGGCCCATGACGATACGCCTTCCCAGGAAGGGTCGACACCCCGATGTAAGGTCTGATACTTCTAGCGAACCAGCCACTCCTCGCCCCACATCAAATGCCAAACTGGAGGTTGCTAGTCTGCCAACAACACCACGCTCAAATCCATCAACTGAACCACTGATAATCAAGTTGCCCAAGTCATCCTCTCAGTCTGCATTTACACAGGGGGTGGTCGAAGAAGAGTCGAAGCTGGCTAAGTATGTGGCTGCTCACACTGAGACTTGCTCATGTTGTCCATCAACGGTAACTTCCTGAAGAAGTATTACGTCCGAAACGACATCCAAAAAAAAATCCTTGATGATTGAGTTATGTACCCTCCGGTACCGCTGAACTCACATTCCGTCTCCAAATTTCCTAGATTGGTGAGTTATGTACCCCCCGGTACCGCTGAACTCACATCCACCCCAGATTACCTAGTCATGTACCCGCTGGTACCACTGAACTCACGTCCACAACATTCCAGATCATTGAGTTATGTACCCGCTGGTGCCGCTGAACTCACATCCACCACATTTCAGATTATTGAGTCACGTACCCGCTGGTACCGTTGGACTCACACTCACCATTCTCCAGATTCCTGAGTCACGTACCCGCTGGTACCCCTGAACTCACACTCACTATTCTCCAGATTCCCGAGTCATGTACCCTCTTGTGCCGCTGAACTCATATCCACAACATCCCAGATTATTGAGTCATGTGCCCGCTGGTGCCACTGAACTCACACTTTCACAATATTGAGTTATGTGCCCGTTGGTGCCTCTGAACTCACATCCCGGTCACTCTTTCAGATAGTAAGTCATGTATAATCGTACCTCTGAACTTTCTTCCTGGAAGAGATCCTCCCTCATGATCCGATACCCGCACTTCCAGTGCACAAAAAAGGGTAAAGCGATCCACAAATTTCCAAAACGGCCATGTCCTCATTACCTCTGAGTCGTTTCACTTCCGCCAAAAACAAATCACCCCCTACATAGAACTTCCATGTCCTCATTACCACTGAGTCATTCTATGTACCCCTCTTTATTGAGCCCACTCCTGCCATGTCCTCATTATCTCTGAGTGGGAAGGCTCCGTAGAAGAAACCTTCATACTTGCCATGTTCTCATTACCTCTGAGTAAGTATGTCGATTCTCTTTTAACCTATTATCCGTACCCACGACCGGAGTACGACAAGGATAATAGGTCCACAAATGTCCTCTGTTGACCACAAATGTCCTCTGTTGACCACAAATATCCCCCATGGAGTCCTCTCCTGCCATGTCTTCTTTACCTCTGAGTAGGAAGACTCCACGGTAAAACCTTCGTACTTGCCATGTCCTAATTACCTCTGAGTAAGTATGTTGGTTTCCCTTTCATCCTATTATCCGTATCCTGAACCAGGTTACGCCAAGGATAATAGGCCCACAAATATCCTCCGCTGAGTCCACTCCTGCCATGTCCTCATAGCCTCTGAGCAGGAAGATTCCACGGTAAAACCCTCATACTTGCCATGTCCTCATTACCTCTGAGTAAGTATGTTGGTTCCCTTTTATCCTATTATCCGTATCCTAAGCCAGGGTATGCCAAGGATAATAGGCCCACAAATGTCCTCTGTTGACCACAAATGTCCTCAGTCGACCACAGATGCTGTACTGGGTCTCCAGTACACGCCCATCCCTTCCCTATCATGCCTAGGAGCCCAGCTGCTCCCTGGCATTCTCTCGAATACCAAAAACTTCTATAGCTGTCTTATCGCAAAGTTGTTCTAGGTATTCCTCTCCGAAACTTGTTACTCGTACCTAAAACCAAGGTACGCCCAGGGTAACAGGTCCACAAATAATCCCCCAGCAGGTCCAATTTCACAAACACCACAAGTACAAGAAAGAGAAAATGAGTTGAAACATGCTCATTTATTCAAAATTCAAAGTACTACATCATCTGGGATCACACCCCTTGACAAAAAGAAAAGAAAAACAGTGAAAGAAAACAGAAAACTGTTCACTGCTGCATGGCATTCTTTCGCCCGATACCAAGAACCTCCATATCCGCCTTACTGCGGAGTTGTCCTAGTTATCCCTATCAAACTTATTATCCGTACCTAAAACCAAGGTATGCCAAGGATAATAGGCCCACAAATGTCCTCTGCTAACCACAAATGCCGTACTAGGTCCCTTAGTACATCCACATCTTTCCTCATCATCACATGCTTTCGGAGCCCAGCTGTTCTATAGCATTCTTTCATCCAATGCATAGAACTTCCACGTTGATAGCACCTCTGAGTTGTTCTATGTATCCTCATTCGAGTTTACTCCTACTATGTCCATATCACCTCTGAGTAGGAAAGCTCTACCATCAACCTTATATTTACCACGTCATACCACCTCTGAGTAAATATGATGGTTCCCTCTCTCAACTTATTATCCGTACCTAAAACTAAGGTACGCCAAGGATGATAAGTCCACATAAAATGCCCAGCGGAAGTACCCAAACCTATCACGTCCATGCTACCTCTGATTGGATTGCTACACCTAAACAAATCTACTTTCCATGCTTCTTATTCAAAGTGTTCCAAATTTGCAATTTGGAAACTTTGAAGGGGGTCCTGTAGAAGCATGGAAAATATTACTTTTAGTCCCACATCGGAAAGGAGAAGAAAAAAGGGCTCACTCCATTCTATAAATAGAGCCCCCTTACCTCCTTTGAAAAGGGCACCAACTTCTCTTCCCTCCTTCCAAACTTGGACTCTTCCTATTACGCACCTTCGGGTGCTAAGTAGAAGAAGTCTAGGGCAGCGCGGGCTCATCGGGCTCAGTCAGCTGTCCCAACCTCTGACCATCAAGAGCGTCCCGCTAAGCGGGCCTCTGATGGAAAGTTTTACAGAGCCGCCTGTGTCCAGCCCCCGGCGGCAAACGGACAGAGTGGTTCTCAAGAGTCTCCCAACAAAGATCGAGGGCAAGTGTTTATATTAGCCCCCACATCAGGGAGAAAACATGATACCTACGCACTCGTGTGTTCGGGATACCCGGGCCCACAAAGCGAATGCACGGGCAGATCGAGACATTCCTCATGCGAGTCATGAGACGTCCTTCATGCGGCTCGGTCATGAGACATTCCTCATGCGGCTCGGTCATGAGACGTCCTTTATGCGGCTCGGTCATGAGACATTCCTCATGCGGCTCGGTCATGAGACGTCCTTCATGCGGCTCGGTCATGAGACATTCCTCATGCGGCTCGATCATGAGACGTCCTTCATGCGGCTCGGTCATGAGACATTCCTTATGCGGCTCGGTCATGAGACGTCCTTCATACGGCTCGGTCATGAGACATTCTTCATGCGGCACAGAACCCAGGAAGCTTCATGCGACTCAAAATCAGACGAGCTTCATGCGGCTCAAGAGTATCATGCGGCTCAAAAGTCACCAACATGGACATGCGGCTCAACGCAAATAGGCAGTTCGAGTAAACTCTATGCGGCCCAGAGAGAGAGGCCATGTGGTCTTCAACAATAGCTATGCCTAACGTGTGGACGCATTTAATGCTCTGACGGCTGACAGACCTGACAAGTGACAGACCTGACATAAAGTTGTCATAATGACTGACACGAAAAGCAGTACTTTGGGAATAAGGAAAATCTTCAAAGTGGCACTGTCCACCAAAGTTTTGAGGCGAGCTTATGCGGCCAAGAATAAACGAGTTTCTGCGGCTCAATACAACGCTAGCTTATGCGGCTCGTAGAGATTATGCACATGCGGCTCATTGAGAGTTCATCCCCTGCGGCTCAATAAAGCACTGTCCCATGCGGCTCATGAAAATTATCTTTCTGCGGTTCAAGTCTTGCATATCCCATGCGGCTCTGGCAGTATCCACAATCAAAACACGTGGCATCGGATCAATCAAGGATTTCACCGAATCCCAACAAGAATATTTGACATCATCGTCATAATTACTAAGATCAGGGCATATCATTTATTATCAAGCTAATGGGACACGTGATGAGCAATCAGACATTGGCATAATCAATCATGAAGATTTAAAGCAATTAGCATTAATTGCTCACAAGATACGGTGCTATCCGCATTAATGGCCTAGATTTATTATAATCAGGATCAAGGGTTCAGATAGATTGAAGGAGCGCCGATATTCCAAACAAATGATCATTAGCAAACCCTAATGATCACACCCCACTCCTATAAATAGCCAGCATCATTCCCTTGCAAAAACCCCCCGGCAACTGGAGAATAAAAAAAAAGAGAGAGACAGATATACAGAGAGAGTTCCCCCCTTTTCGATAACCACAGAGAGAGAGAAGCCAGGAGAGCAACATGGAGAGAGCAAGAAGGCATTTCTTCGTCAACGACCAAGCAGATCTTTCCCGAGTCAAGGCTGCGTACCGATCGTCCAAGGAGTAAGGCAGAGCGGCCGTCGCTTTCCCGAGCCTCTATCGTCACCCCCCAGAATCTAAAATAAACAATCGTACTTAGACTGCTGTACCTAGGTTTTCGTCCCTAGGCTTTCTTTGTACGAGCGAGTTTGTATTGTAAGTCTAAGTTCAGTCCTCCGATAATTATTCTGTACTTTTACAATCAATGGCAAACATGAATGACCTAATACAACATTTGTAATTGGCAGAGGACATCCATTTGGTGGAATTTTTGTGGACCTATTACCCTTTTGTGTATCTGCGATGCGAGTAAATAGATTCGAAATAATTTCTGGTGGACCTATTACCCTTTTGCGCACTGGTGGTGCGGGTAATAGATTTGAACGATTTTTTGTGGATCTATTACCCTTTTGCGCACCGGTAGTGCGAGTAATAGATTTAAACTATTTTCAGTGGACCTATTACCCTTTTGTGCATTGTGGTGTGGGTAATAGATTTGAACAATTTTTTGTGGACCTATTATCCTTTTACGTACTGATGGTGCGAGTAATAGATTTTCAAACAAAACCTAACAGAGATAATATGGATGTGATAGGTTCTGTGGCCTTAACACCATGGCTTTATTCCAGATTGGGTATAGGTGTTAAGTTATGAGATTATCTATATCAGAGGTAGTATGGACGTGATATATGACAATCAAAACCAGAAAGCTTGCTCAGAGTAGACAAAAACAAACCTGGCAGACTCCGGCGGGATGAAGCATTAGATTGGAAGTTCAGAGGTATTAGTATACTTTACTTGTCACCCCGGGCTATACGATGTGCATCCACTCGGAGCTAATAGAGTGTAAGTTCAGAGGTACTTGGTGTACATAACTCGACAGTTTAGAAGCATGTCTTTAAGCATAATATTTTTTTAGAAACTTTTTATTTATGGGCATCATAAGGAAGTCTCCATTTTGTTTTGCAAGCCGGTATGCGCCATTGGAGAATACGATCTCGATAACAAATGGGCCCTCCCATTTGGGCTGGAACTTGCCGACAGTTTTGTGAGTCATGACCATCGGTCTACGGACGGCCAAGACGAGCTTGCCTACTTGGAATAATCTCTGCTTGACTTTCTTGTTGAAAGCTCGAGAGATGTGTGCTTGATAGAGCTCGATGCTTTATTGAGCTTGTAAATGCTTATCGTCTAAGGCTTCCAGTTCTTTTTGCCGTCGGTGGTAATAATCGTCCGACGCCAACCGGTAAGTAAGGGCCACACGAAACGAGGGGATCTGGGTCTCCAATGGGAGAACTGCCTCTCTCCTATAAACCAGAAAGAACGGTGTATTTCCTGTAGTTGTCCGAATTATAGTGTGGTACGCCCATAAGCATTCGCCCAGCTTTTTATTCCAGTCACGCTTGTTTGAAGACACAAACTTTTTAAGAAGCTTGATTATGGTATTGTTAAAAGCTTCAGCCAGACCGTTATCCGATGGGTTGTTTGTCGTTGAAGCCATATTCTGAATCCAAATTTTGTCGTAGAATCGACATAATGCATGGCTTGCGAACTGCAGATAATTGTCGTGAATAATCCTCCATGGCAGTCCAAAACGGTAGATGACTTGATATTTTATGAAATAATCACGTTTAATGTCTTTACCTCTGCAAGTGGGACAGCCTCTGCCCACTTAGAGAAGTAATCAGTGATTGCAAGTATAAAACGGTATCCCTTAGCTGACGGCGGGATGATTGGCCCATTGATGTCCATTTCCCATGCTTTAAATGGCCAAGAGGCTACTATTGGGTGCAAGAATTCAGATGGCTGATGTATGAAGTCTGCATGGATCTGACAAGCCCTATAATTCTTTGCATAATCGACCGTGCCTGCTACCATCGTAGGCCAGTAATAGCCCATCCGATGGAGACGGTCCTGTAACTTCGGGCCAGGTTGGTGAGCCCCACAAACGCCATCGTGAGCCTCGCGTAGGGCTTCTTTAGCTTCTACATTTGATAGAAAGCGTAGAAGTAGCCCGTCGGTGGATCGTCGATATAGAATTTTTGTTTTCGTATCATAAAAGAATCTATGAGAAAGCCTTCTCATTGAAGTTGCTTCTTTCACATTCTCTGGCAGAATTCCTTAGACTGCAAAGTCGATGAATGGGAGTCTCCAGTCTTGTATGTCATTGATTATCTGGACGGAGTAACTCGTACCTAGTTGAACGTTATTTTTAGGACAGACCAGCTCATGGCCTATCACGTCGACTAGATGATAAGCATGATTTGGAACTGCCTGAGAAGCGGCGAGGCCTGCTAGGGCGTTAGCTTCAATATTTTGGAGCCTAGGAACATGCTATATAAATAACCCATCCAAGGTTGCAATGATGGTAATTTCTGTCTGATGATAAGGAATCAGGTCCTCATTGCGGACCTCGTATGAGCCTCAGATTTGATTAACAATCAACTGTGAGTCGCCATACGCTTCCAGGTATTCGACCCCTACTTCTTTTGTGAGTCGGAGCTCGATGACCAAACCATTATATTCGGCTACATTATTTGAACATGGCTCTGTGAGAGAGTACGTTCGATTGACTACAAATCCAGAGGAAGAAATTAATACTATCCCGACTCCAGCGACGATATCACCTTGGGGCCCAGTTCTTGAAGCACCATCAAAGAACATTCGCCAAACGACATCATATGAAGTCATGCTTGAGTTGACGACTTCGTCTGGGATTTCCTCATAGATTCTGGCTGTTTTTGAGCCTGGGTGGGCTGCTAAGAAGTAGGCCAGGGCTTGACCTTTGATAGTGTAATGCCCACTTTTTTAAAATAAGGGTAATTTTTAACTTTTATAATTTTGATAATAAGATTTAACTCATGTTATAATTTTTAGTGATTTTTAATTAATTTAAAACTATTTAAATATTAAAATATGATTTTGATGGTTAAATAGTGCAACCCTAGAATTGCTAAGCCTAGAGACTAACCATGACCATGGGAGCCTAGTCATGTGATTAGAATATTATATTACTACTTTTTAGCCTAGGGGTATTTTGGTCATTTTGACAATTTTGTGAAATTGTAAATTGAATTAATTAAATATGTGCTAGTTGTTAGGTCGAGACTTGACCTAAAATCTTAGCCTAATCTAGATTACCCTTGAGCCTAGAATCTTGATTAGGATAACCTAGTAACTGACAAGATTAACAATATCTAGATATTTCTAAGTAGGATATTTACCCCTTAGGATATTCGTGAAAAAGGAAGCATTAGGACTAATTGAACCAATAGGAGGACTTAAAATTGGGTGTACAAGCCCTAGCCACTCATCTACATCTAAAACCTAACCCTAATTCATCTAGTGGCAGCCACAATAGTAATCCCCCCTCCTATAAAGTATCCTTAAGAAACACTTGCCTCTTTTTACATCTACATAGAACCGTACTTTGTTCTTCCATAAACTTCTCCCAATTAATCCAAATTGAGTCCAAATTGAGTCAAATCAATTGCATCATCGTCCCCAATAGTAAAGAAGACTTGTGGGGGCTTGCTAGCAAGGGTTTGAAGTATACTCTCAATAGATAAATGCCATAAAAGCTATATTAAATCATGTTTTCTTTTCATTTATGCATGCATATAGGTATACCCTAGATGTAGAGTTAGTTTGGTGCAAAGCAATGTCCATTTCGTGTCTGTATCGGACACGTATCAGTGTCCTTAAAAGAGCGTTTGATGAAATGCTTGCAAGAGATTAATTTTGTTAATTTTAAATTATAATTGAACGGATTTGTTGCTTAATATGTGAATAAAAATAATCGAGTTGACTAAGCATGAATTGGGCATGTCTTCGTGTCCAAAATGGACATGGACACGGACACACAGCACGAGACCCTCGCACGGTTGCCTTTCTACCGATTGCGATTCCGGACACGACACGCGATGTGGACACGTGCCACTTGGCACAGAGGTATGGGCAACCTCTTACAACACCCCCTTGAGTTTCGTGTCTCCTCATGTTGTATCGAGGGAGTTCTTGCGCGTGTACTGGTTTTGCACCATACTGTTGTGCTCGAAAACTCCCTACTGATACATATCTCGTGTGGAGACACGACGCGACTTGGACACGAATCATGGTGTCGACCCTCTAGCCCTATATCCCCCCTAACCGTAGATACGAGCACGTGGCCTCTCGAGCTCTGTGTCGAGTCTAAATCGACTCGACACGCAAGCACGAGATAACCCTTCACTGTTTCTTATACATTGGGTTTTATCATTTTGGACACTTCGTGTTCGTTGTATGGACACGTGGACACCCTTTACATGTACACACACATACCTGACACCACTGTACACTATCCTCCATTGCTAATTTAGGTTTCGAATTTACGTTCCCAAGTTTTAAAACTGTAAAACTTCTTTAAATTTAATGATTATTTTATTCTCAGGATTTAATCCTGAGTTCCTATGAAAATTTGCTAACCCTTGTTTTCGAAATACTAGTTTTGATATTATTTCAGCTCAGTAGCTATTCACGGGATTGATTGAATGGGTTTGTGAACTTGGTTTCAAATTACTGTGTTCGATATATGAATATGTAAACTAAAATTTATATGAAGAATTAAATATAGGTTAACTGTTAACTATTGGTTGGTTTTGTGGTTTGAGTTTTAAAACATTTGTTAACTGATTTTATATACAAATTTAGATTGGTTTTTAATATTGATAGTAGACACTGTAATGTAGATGTGGGTTGATTTATGAAACTGAGAATGAAAATGGGTTTTAGTTTGTTTAGATAATGCTTCAACTGAACAATGCAAACCTGAGACGGGAAATTAGAAATGAAAACTGTGGATTTGATTTAGTATGAAACTTAGTTTAGGATTTGACTTAATCTACATATGGTTGTATGTTAACTGTTGTTGAAAACTGGAAACCTGTGAAAACTGAAAACCTGGGAAAAATGCAAACCTGAGATTGGGGGAAACTGAAAACTGAGATGAAGGAATGTATGTATGTAAATTGCATTTCACTAATTTGCATGAAGACTGAGTTTTATTTGTATAACCTGGAAATAAAATTGGGATTTCATAGTTATCGTGAAACTGAAATGCATACATCTAAACCTAAGATTACCCCCCTGTCTTCATGACAGAGCTCACCCCTGTCCAGCCCCCATTCGCTATACTCTCTCACATTCTCTATACACATATATATACACACTATATTCATGCATATTAAAATATATTATGACACTTTACTTAATGCAAATAATTGAATGCACATATGTATGCATGTATGTTAATGTAATATACGTATGTAATGTGTATAAATATGTAATGTAATAATGTAACCAATGTATGCAAGTTATATGGCAATATAGTGATGCATGATACAATGTATTATAGTGTTGTGATAGTGTATATGTATGCCTATATAAAGGTATATATGTAACACTATGTATAACTTACCTCTATATGAATATAGGTACATGATAATGTATATAACGATGTTATGTTGACATGCATATAATATTTAAATATACCTTTGTGTGAATCCATTGACAGTTGTGTGTGATTATGTTTGGTGTGCTAGTATAGGCTTGGCTTGGTGTTGACCTAGATTGGACTTGTTGACCTAGTTAGACTAGAGTTGACTTAGATTGGACATGTTGACCTAGTTAGACTAGAGTTGACCTAGATTGGACTTGTTGACCAAGTTAGACTAGAGTTGACCTAGTTTGACTGTATAGTTGACCAGAGTTGACCAAGAGTTGACTTTGGCCTAGATTGATCTAGAAATCATGTAGATATATTGTACACTTCATTTATCATCCCTTGTATACATCTTGACTTGTGCTGTTCTAAATAGGAATCAGACACCTCTCCTCAGACAGTATATTCACTTTAGACTTTCAGATATCAGGTGAGTACATTCTCTGATCATTTCATACTTGTTAGGACTTATATCATGCTCTAGACTACTTTACTTGATGCTGTCACATTGGTAACACAGATTGGTACTATATAGATCTTTTTATGAGATGTTATCCTTTTCGGAAGCATCGGGTACTTCATGTCTTGTGTGTTTCACTTACATCATGTACTCTCATGCTTCTACTATCATGAATCTGCTTCTGACTCATGTACCCTCATGAATCACAAAGCCTTCACTAATCAAATTCATGAACCACTCATTATGAGCCAGTAGTGTAATCATGAATCTTAACATAACTTGAATGGATCCTTGTATATTGATTTGGGGATGGAGGAGTAGAAATAGTCATGTGAATAATCCCAAAGT
This sequence comes from Iris pallida, assembly GCA_029216955.1. Classification (NCBI taxonomy): domain Eukaryota; kingdom Viridiplantae; phylum Streptophyta; class Magnoliopsida; order Asparagales; family Iridaceae; genus Iris; species Iris pallida. The sequence continues at coordinate 25,821,842 of JANAVB010016195.1, forward strand.
AGTGTAATCATGAATCAATTCCGTAGTGTAATCAAAGAATCATTCCCAGCCATTCATATGTCTATCTTATACTCTGATTCACTAGTTACTTACAGTAGATATTTCCAGTTACAACTATCTCTCTTACTTCATGTACATTTCTTTATAGCATTTCATGTATCTTATTCTATTGCGAGATTTACATTCCTGTCATGATATGAACTGTTGAGATGTATTGTGTTTGCTCCTATCCTGACTGGACCTGTTGAAAATATTACAAAGGATGAGGATGAGGCTTTCTGTCCTACCTACTACGGAGCAGGCATAGACGACAATTGCAACATGGACCCCATGGTTCAGGCAGCTGCTGAGGATAGCACTACTGCTTAGACTAGACTAGCTAGGCTTTATCTTATTTTCTTTATGTTATTTGTATTGACTTTAGAGTTGTATTATTTTTGGATGTTGTGTTGTTTAGACACTTAGACTTTCCTTCGGTTTGTATGTTCTCTTTGAGATTTTATATTTATCATATCGTGCTATTTCCATCTCTAGATTTGTGATTGAGTTGTACCTTATGTGATTTGTCCTCCGTTCGGAGAGTATATCATATTGTATTTAGTTTGTGATAGTGACCTAGGACAGCGTTCTACCACCGATACTGTGGCGTAGGCTGGACGTACCCACTTCTCGTGCCCCTACACTGGGTGCGGGTCGTGATAGACAGCCTTTTGTGGAACGAAAACCATGTCGTAGGGGGACAACAATATCGCCCAGGTGGCTAGATGAGAACTGAGTGCGCCTGGCTTGGTCATGAAAACCCTTAGGGGGTTGACTCGTGAGACAACATGGATGGTCTGTCCTGTCACATAGTGTCGTGTTTTCTGAATGGCGAACACCAAAGCAAGGCATTCCTTCCCCACGACGGTGTACCTATGCTCCAGCCCAACCATCATTCGACTGAGGTAATAGATGACTTGTTCATGCCCTATATCATTATTCTGTGCCAGTAAAGCGCCGAGGGAGTGTTTGATTGCCTGCACATAGAACAGGAAGTGCCTTCCAGCGATCGGGGCTACCAGAACTGGCAGATTTGATAGGTATTACTTAATGTCATCAAAGGCGCGTTAGCGTTCTTCATTCCATACGAAAGAGATGCCTTTCTTCATGATTTGTGTGAATGGTTGACATCGTCCTGAGAGGTTAGATATGAACCTCCTTATGTAGGCTAGCCTTCCCTAAAGGCCTCGAAGTTCGTAGAGGTTCCTTGCTGGACTCATCTCCAGGATTACTTTTGTCTTATCGAGGTCTATGTGAATGCCCCGGGAGGTAATGACAAAGCCTGAGAATTTTCCACTGGACACGCCCAGGAAGGACTTAGTGGGGTTCATCTTCAGATTGTGCGCTCGCATGAGATCGAACACTGTCCTCAAATCGTGTAAGTGGTCATCCTTGGAGCGACTTTTGACGGAGATGTCGTCAACGTAATACTCTACCATATTGCGCAGGTGGTCTTTGAAGATGATACTCATAGCTCGTTGATATATAACACCGACGTTCTTTAGGCCGACGGGCATGACTGTGTATTGTCGGTGTTCGAAATGACATATGCTTCTCATCATCAGAAGACATTTTGATTTGATTGTATCCCGAAAAGCCATCCATAAAGGACATGCGCTCGAAGCCACATGTATTATCGATAATTATGTCTGTGATCGGAAAAGAGAATTCATCATTAGGACATGCCACATTCAGATTACAAAAGTCGACAAATTTGAATCTTTTCGTTCTTCTTGATGATGGGTACTATATTAGCTACACAGTCTGGGTGTTGTTCCTCATGAATGAAGCTGCTAGCTATGAGCTTGTTTACTTCAGTTTCGATGGAATGCATGATGTCTGGACAAAACCGACGTTGCTGTTGTTTGACTGATTTTGCGTCAGGGTGAATGTTGAGCTTATGAAGTACGATCTTGGGGTTCAGCCCTTACATGTCTTCAAAGCTCCAAACGAAGACGTCGATATATTCTCTTACGAGTTGCAATAGCGACTCCCGCTCATTGTCCATCAGGCTTTTATTGATGAAGATTGGCTTTGAGGAGGATTCGTCGCGGAGGTCAACTTACATGACCTCATCTTCAGTGGGAGGGTCTCGTTGTTCAAAGAACTTCTTCCATTGTGCATCCTGCTGTTGGACCCATGGCTCCAATTCAAGGAATTCGGGAAGATCTTCTTCTTTTTCCTGAATGTCAGCGGATGCTATGTTGACAAACAATGTCTGCTGAATATATCTCTAATGCTGTCATTGGAATCGTAAATAGAAGATTCGAATGAGTGAGAATGCCACTAGCATTCTTTATCGGAGCTCTCAGACATTGTTGCTGGCATGGCATAGCCTAAACCGTGTCTAGACTTGCTGTAATAATCTCGTGGTTTCCCAGCCGGGACTGGCAACTGAAGAGGCGATCGCCGGCCGTTGCCCTAGTTCAGGCCTGGGGTAGTCTCCATATCGTACCCCCTGCTTTTGCATGAAGTACTTGGCTTGGGGACTATACAGGTAGAGCGACAATCTTCCAGTGTCGGGTTCAAAATCGAATTCTTCTGTCATAAAAGGTTTAGGACCTTCTTTTCGGCCAAAGATGATTGTGTGATCGCCCTTCCTTCTACCTGGGACTAGGAAGTAGGCACCTTTAATGGTAGTAAGTCAGTTCATAGTGTAGACGGTTGTCACCTGTGTGTGCAGGTTAATGTCCAGACCGTGCTGCATAGCATACATCAAATTAAGCTTATTGCTCTCAGGATAGTTCCATGGCAACCTTTTATTGATGAAATAAGGTATCTTGTCTAGAGGAATTACATCATCGACAGAGGGACTATCAACATGTACAACATGATATTTTGCCAGTTCAGCCTCCATTTTAGCTACTCCCTGTATGACCAGAGACTGGGGCGATGTCCTCGGCAGCTTGACCACCAAGGGTTCTGCTCGTGGCATCGGCTTTTCTGAGGGTCTCGGATCAACACTTGGCTGTGGGCTCGTCTTGGGGAGGCGGATAACCATCGGCTCGACAGAGGACCTTGCATCTTCCGTTCGCCTTTGATTACATTTCGACAATCAGATTACCATCAGCTCCACAGAAGACCTTGCACCTTCCGTTCGCCTTTGATTAGATTTCAGCAATGGGATCATCATCGGCTCCATGATGGATTTTAGCTCCTGGCTAGACCTCGGGAGCCGGATGACCATCGTTTCCAACTGTGCGGTTGTGGCAGGGGAACCGAGTACTTTTTTATGCAAAGTTGCGACAAGTGGTACGGCTTTGCCCGATTTATGGGCTTGGAGACAGATTTTCAGAGGTTCCTCTAACCCTGTTGTTGTCTCCAGTTCATTTTGTGTCCCTACATCGACTGTGTGCTTCTTAGATTTATCATATAGACAAGCCTCAGACAAATAGTAAGACTAAACCCCTTTGAACGGATCGATGTCGGTGAATTTTGTCTTTACGAAACCGTACTTACTGACATACTTGAAGCACTGGTGGAGCATGAATGGCACGATCATATAGTCATGTATCCATGGACGTCCCAAAAGGATATTGTTGGACGTATCTGCGTCTATGACGCAAAAGGTAACCTCCATCCACAGGTCGCCGATCTGATATTTCAAGCGAATCTTTCCCAAGGGATAGCTTCTTCTCGAGTTAAAACCGCTAATGGCATTGTTGGTCGATACTAGCCGGTGCATAGGGATGCCCAAGAATTGAAACAAGCTTTTTGGGATGATGCTTATTGATGAGCCAGGATCGATGTGCATCCGATCCACCTTCATATCGCCTATGTATCCATTGTAGTACAAGGGGCGGTCATGCTAGTTGGTTTTGATTAACATGTCCTATGGGATAAATACGATGTTAGGCATTGCATCTGCACAATTTCTGCCATAGAGATCTGCTGACGAGTCTTCCCCTGTTGGCTTGACCTGAGCTAAGTAGGCATCAACATTCTGGAGTGCTTCGCTCAATGCGACGCAAATATCCTTGGAGAGCCTTAGGAGCTCGTATAATGATAAATTTGATAGCATATTAGCCAGTTGTGCTAGTATGTCAAAGTTGTAAGGTCTCTGTAGCCCCTGAGGTACGTACTTACGGAGCGGACTGTCGAAGCAGGTTTTCTTCGGCTTGGATATGTCTGCCGGTGGAGGCTGAGATGGTCCCGCAACATCAGTAGTAGGCTGCATTGTCGGCTGAGGGTCTTCGACTGAATTACCCAGAGTGGGCTAGAATTGTGCGCGAGATCGGGTAACAACGGCCGCAGCTGCCTCAGCTTCGGCCGAGATTGTGTGCCAGGATCTGGACTTCCTATCCTTCTTTTTGCTATTTGAGGATGGCACCGCCTTGGTAACTTCGGGCACTAGGTCCGGGTGGACCCACATGACCTCACCTCGTGACGTTGTGAGAGGCACAAATCCAGTCGTCTGGTCCTGGATAGATGGAAGGTTAATAACATCCATCGTTGTCTGGGGAGCGAGTACTATCCCGTCTTGAGTTTTTGTTGGGAAGAAGTCGCCAAAATGAACGGATACCATGTTTGCAGCCACGGTAACCTCTTCGAAATCCAACGATAAAGCATTGGAGTTGATGAGGTTCTGGATGTACCTCTTTAATGTGAAGCACTCCTGCATGGGGGGGTGGTCATAGCGATAGAAGTGACAATACTTCGGATCCTCGATCTCTGCTGGTCGAGGCTCGTGCTCTACATCATGGAGCCGGATCCTATCTGCCTTCATGAGCATATCGAAGATAGGCTTGACATGTCTATCTTCAAAAGAGTATCTCCTTGGGCTTTGGAACTTCTGTTTGCTTTTGTTCAGGCTTTTTGGTTGTACCAGCAACCATGGCATATTTGTCCTTTGGTGTCCCGATTATTGGTGGTGCCGCCACTGTCGTTGTTATTAGAGGTGTTACCAGGACGTTTGCCCTTGTCCTCTCTATCTGGGATGTGTAATCTCAACTGACGAGCCTTCTTTAACTTTGCCTCCGCGTTTGTGGCACTTGTGATGAAAGTCGTCCAATCCCTGAATTGATCTTCGCCCATCCAGAGGCTGATTGCAGGGAGCAACTTCTTTTGGTAGATTTTAATCAAGGATCTTGCAGGATTACCTTGTGGTAATCTCATCGCAGTTTGGCGAAACCGCTCGATATAGTTTCTCGTTAGCTCCCTTTTTCCCTGAACGACGACTATAAGAGACGACATTGTCACATCATGTCCAACTTCGTAGAACCTTTCCAGGAACATGTGTTTGAAGCTGTCAAAAGAATGGATGCAGAAGTCTGGGAGGTTACGGTACCAGTTGAACGCGATTCCCTCCAATGTTCCGATAAATAGTTGTATGAGGATGGCGTTATTATGCGACAAGTTGTCGGTTGTAACCTCAAAATAAGTCATGTACTGGCTAGCAGAGGTCTTTCCGTCATATGAATCGATAAGAAACGGTTTGTACCTCTGAGGAAAAGGAACGTCTCTCCATGCAACGGGGTATGGCTGTCGTATTCTGAGGTCCCATGAGGAGTCTCGGGCGTTGAACATGGCTCGAAGCTCCTGAATTCTCTCCTTGCCTCCTTGGCCTCGTCTACAACTGAGGGAGCAGATATTCCAGGAGGATTGTCACCCAGAGGAGGAGCAGTCGTGTTTGAGTCCGCGTTGACTACGGGGCCCAAACTTGTTTGTCCAGGTGTCCTTGCTGGTTGAGTCAGCAAGGCAGCCTTGATCTCGTCTACTGACTTGACCAAGGTTAGGATCGTGGCTTCAAGCCTTTCTAGACGTTGTCGATCACTAGGCCCTTCGTGATCAACTCCTACCAAAAACACTGTCCGCTTGTGGGGAGAGACGTATGGGACCGTAGAGGATGTACTTTCCGTTTCGTACCCTCGTACAGAGAAATCATCGGAGAACGTCGAAATGTCCTCCTCCTCGGACTCGGAAGGGGTGCAACCCCCTGAGCAGGAAGCTGCATTATCTTAGTGAAGGCGGTCACCCTCGGGGACGTCCAAGTCTGTTGCATAATTCTAGTGGATCCCTACCCCCTGTGTAACCTCTTGGAACATTGGGTTGTCGCATACGTTCAAGGGACTACCACCCCGGCTTCGTTTACCCCCAGGGACATCGAGGATGAACCCTCGGGTGTTGGAAGCTTCTTTTTTGAATGGGTGACTAGGTAGACACCCCCAGTGATCGTCGACGGCACTCCTCCTGATGAGACTTTCCTTGCCGTGCTGGCTGAGGTTACCGAGCTGGAGGAGCATGTCTTCTTTCCTCCCTTCCCGGCAGGAACCTTCTGAAGAACAAGTCGGCAACTCTAGAGGGGGTGAATAGAGTTTATGATAATAATATCCAACTAAAAAATTAAACTCTTTCACCAACAGTAAATAACCAGAGTAAATACGGAAATTATAAAGAGCAAGAAAGCATATGCAAACACAGTCGATTATAACCTGGTTTCCCTCGTGGAGGACTAGTCCAGGCCTGAGAACTCTAGCTCAGGATTAAATCCACTATTTGTGAAATAGTAGTTACACCCCGTGCCTTTTCTTCAGAAGTGCACGTCAACTTCTTACAGAGATCGCAGTAGCGATGCTTGAAATTTTCCAAGCGACTTTCTAAACTCTTGCATAAACTCCTAACTGAAGAGCACTGAGCACTTTGAGGCTTAGGGAGCTTGTGGCTAGTAGATGAGAAGGTTAAGGCTTGTATCAGGCTTTAGAGAGAAGAGAAGAGAAGATTGGATGATTGAAAATGAGATAATTCAAGGCCTATTTATACTAGTAGCAATAGGCAGAATTCGGCCAAAATTCTGTGTCAAGAATTCAAATTTTTGGTCGTTGGACAACTAGCATGCAACAAACCCTAAAAATTAGGGTCCTGTAATTTAGTGGACAAAATTTGGCCCGAACTCTGTGTGGTGGCAGAGTTCGGCCCGAACTCTGTCTCCAGCAGACATAATTGCTCTAATGGGCTAATTGGGCTAGTTTGGTTTAGTGGAGCTTTTTGGTTTGTGGTTTAGAGATAGGTATAGGCCCAAATTACTCAGTGCGACTCAGTTTACATTTTATCTAGACTCAATAAAAGTAAAAATACAGACTTAAAAACTGAGTACGTTGCAGGATAGAGCCGACATCCATCTTGTTCTGAGTTTTATCTTGATATGTCATATTGAATTATGACAAGTATCATATTATCAATTTTATCAATATTTGGTTTACTGTGATTTTGTATCAAAAATCTCTCCCATATTGATAATTGACAAAATGATATTTGTATATTCAATGTTCATACCTGGACACATGTATAAAAGCAGTAGCTCTTCCGTAATTAGTGCATAGAAGCAATAGCTATTAATAGCTCCCCCGTAAACATTGCTTCTTTGGAAGCTAATGTTCCTTTTGTCCTGATAAATACAATCTTTCCCAAAGCACAGATAGGCAATATGATAATGATATGAATATCAAATAATTCTCTCCCTTTTATCATTTATCAAACACAAACAACCAGAGAATTTATAAATGAAAATAACTGGCAAGCACACTAAAGTAATAATAAACTGCATAAAGTGTCTCAAGAGTCACAGATAATAGAGGGAAGTAAGATAATAAAAAGCAACTACATAAACTAGAAATCTATAGTGCATAAAAAGTAAACATAAGATCCTCAGCAGCAGAAGCAAGTAGGAGACCACATCCATTATGGAGCTCGAGAAGGTCCAGCACCGTCAGATGGATCAGTATCCGAACGACGAGGATCCAAGAAAGCTGTATACGGATCCAGATAGCGCATAATCCAAGGGTCATCGATACGGTATCCGTCGCGAGCATGATCTTGCTCCATAGGAATAGGCATAGAAGGATGCCGAGACAGAATACCAGACGTCATGCAGTAAGTTGTTGATGGAACTCATCTGCAGGATGGTACAGTAGTCAAGCTGGGTCCAGCGATCAGTCTCTAACATGAACCGATCGTGAAGCATAGTCTGAATCGACTCAAGAGTAGCATGAGGAGGGGGCGTAGGATGCCCAAGAGCAGGTGCGTCATCCTGAGCATCAGAGTGCTCGGACTCAGCAGGAGATCCGACAACTTCCTTAAGCCGCCGTGCCTTAGATAGGAAGGCAGGGGCAAGGAGGAATTGGTACTCAATGAGAGGGACATAAAAAGCACGAAAAACTATAGGAAGATAGAGTGCATAGACCAAAGATCATGGCCTCTTCCAAGCATTGATCATCCAGTCCATCATGGTACGTGGAAGATTGAACGAGACATGGAAGTGAAGGTGATACATAGCAGAAATCTTAAAAGATGAAACCTCATCAGTCGATCCCGCTTTGGGCAGAATCGTGGAGAAGACAATGCGTTGAATCTCATAGAAGTAGGGGTTTATAAATTTTGCAAGAAGCTTGGGTGGACGTGTGTTTGGGGTACACAAATCATCCTTGAAGCTTTCAAGAGAAGACCCATCGGGAAATTGAAACTTGCGAGCATCGACAAGTTTCTCCCATGAGTTGGGCTCCGAAATTTCAAGATATTCTGCAAGATCAAAGTCATCAAATGATATGTCAATGCTAGCAACACGAGAATATAAACGTGTATCATCATGAGTAAGATTGCAATAAAATATTTGAATTGCATTCAAATAGATAAGTGAATTAGTAGTAACTAGTTCATCAAGACACAAATCATGGAATAAGGAGTTATACTGGAAAAATATGGTGAAGTTCATAGGATGGCCCGCACACACAGGACGTGATCGAAAATCATTGAACCATTCGTTTGAGGCTTCCAACGATACAAATATTCGATCATCAAACGTGTTGGGGTCAATGGGACGAGGTGGATTGAACAAAGGGTGAATAGGTTGATGAATAGGTTGGTCAATAGGTTGTTCAACACGAGAAGGTTGATTCGAAGAGGATGCACCCTCGATTCGAAGCCTCTTTCCTCTAATAAACAACTTAGGAGCCATGATCAATGAAGAAAAATATAAAATTTAGATGGAGCGGAAGGAGAAATTATACCTCAAAAATATAATGGAGGAATGAAGAGAATGATGCAAGAGACATTCTCCTTAAATTTGGAGAAAAAATTCTCACTAGAAGGAGAAAAATTAGGGTTAGGGTTTGAAGAGGAAGGGTTTGGACGAGTTTTGGAGGAGGGAATAGAGGGGAGAGAGAGGGAGAACCCGGTTGTAAGAAAAGGGGTTCAAATGGTCGAATGTAATCTGGACTATTGGATTAATAACAGATCAGCGGTTGAGCCCGACTGCTGTTCTGGAATGAACAGACCGAATTCGGCCCGAACTCTGTGTTAGGCAGAGTTCGGCCCAAATTCTGTATTCTGGAGCCAAAATAGAAATTAGGTTGAAATGAAGTTAAAAACAATACTTAGTTAAAAAGAATGAAAGGATAGAAATCCAAGTAGACAATTGAAAGCTGAATCGAATGAACAAAAATGAAGTTCGAAAATTTGAATTTAGCAAGTTATAAATAAAAAGTATACCATGTAATAAACAAGGAGTTTTGACCCAATTTAGTATGGTGAAACTGCCATGGGGTAGCTGCAGGGGCCGGATCCCAGCTAGCGGTAGTCCGAAGACTAGTGCACCGTGTTGCTTAGGCTTTTACGTGTTGTTGTCAGAAGAACCCTTACGGTTGTACCCATAGCAAATTCATCATAAAGAACCAAGACATAATCGATATTTATGCAGGTCACTTTAATGAATAACCACTTCATCCAAAATTCCTAGTTCATGACAAAGAAAGTTGAAACGCTGTTCGGATAATGGTTTAGTAAAGAAATCTGCCTGCTGATGATCAGTGTCAATAAATTCTAAGTTTATAGTGCCATTCTGCTAGTGATCATGCAAAAAGTGGTGACGGATTTCAATGTGTTTTGGGCGTGAGTGACATATAGGATTCTTAGTAAAATTGATAGCACTAGTGTTATTACAGAATATAGGAATGTGCATAAAAGGTAGGTTGAAGTCTGTAAGGGTTTGCTTCATCCACAGAATTTGTGCACAACAACGACAAGCTGCGATATATTCAGCTTCTGTTGTGGATAGTGTGACCGAATTCTGCTTCTTGCTAAACCAAGAGACTAGAGCCTTGCCTAATAAATAACACGTGCCGCTTGTACTTTTACGGTCGACATTGCACCCAGTAAAATCAGCATCCGAATAACCAATAAGGTCAAAATATATGAATTTAGGATACCATATGCCCACTGTAATAGTACCCTTAAGGTATCAAAAGATACGCTTAACGGCTGACATGGGTGATTCCTTAGGACTAGCTTGATAGCGAGCACACAGACAAATACTAAATATGATATCGGGATGACTAGCAGCTAAATAAAGTAAACTACCAATCATACCTCGATAGTTACGTTGGTCAATAGGTTTGTCGCTTTCATCTGGTTCCAGCTTGGTCGTAGTAGCCATAGGGGTGCTGATTGGTTTGACGTTGTCAAGATCAAACTTCTTCAGCATATCCTTTGTATATTTTGACTGGCTGATGAAAGTTCCTTGCAAAGTTTGTTTGACTTGCAATCCAAGGAAGTAGGTGAGCTCCCCCATCATGCTCATCTCAAATTCGTTCTGCATACACTTAAGAAAATATTTGCAAAAATTTTCATTGGTAGAACCGAATATGATATCATCTACATAAATTTGCACTAAAAGAATAGTATTTTAAAAACTTTTGATAAACAGTATAGTGTCAATTTTCCCTTTTGAAAAACCTTTATCTAGCAAGAAATTGGTTAGGCGTTCATACCAAGCTCTAGGGGCTTGTTTGAGGCCATATAGCGCTTTCTTGAGTTTGAAAACATGGTCGAAAAATTTAAGATTTTCAAAACCAGGGGATTGTTTTACAAAAACCTCCTCCTTAATAAATCTATTCAGAAAAGCACTTTTGACATCCATTTCGAAAAGTTTAAAATTCGAAAAGTTTGCAAAGGCACAAAGCATCCGAATGGATTCAAGTCTTGCAACAGGAGCATACGTCTCATTGTAGTCGATACCTTTCTCTTGGTTGTATCCTTGAGCTACTAGACGAGCTTTGTTGCGAGTGACTGAACCATCTTCATTTACTTTGTTACGAAAGACCCATTTCGTGCCAATGATCGAATGGTTAGCTGGTTTAGGAACAAGTTCCCAAACCTGGCTTCTTTCGAACTGGTTGAGTTCTTCTTGCATACCTGAAGTCCAAAACTCATTATTGAAAGCTTCTAAAACAGTTTTAGGCTCAATTTATGAAATATAGGCAGTGCTAGCAATGGAGTCTCTTAACGATGATCGAGTACTTACTCTGCGTGATACCTCACCTATTACCAAGTTTTCTGGATGTGACGGCTTGCATGCGAATTTCTTCGGCAAGCCCTCCCGAGAGTTGGTTTCAGGGATGGTATTTATCGGCGTAGAAGTTGATGGCTCAACATCATTGTCAGGAGTAACTGCTGCACTATTATCCTCATCAAAAGTCACATTAGTAGACTCTTCTACAATCAATGAGCATTTGTTGAACACTCTATATCCTTTGCTCTTTGCAGCATAGCCAAGGAAAATACCATCGTCAGCTTTGGCATCAAATTTGTCTAAGTTGTCTTTGGTATTGAGGATAAAGCTTCGACAATCGAATACTCTAAAAATAAAACATTTGGAGTTCTACCAAACCAAAGCTCATAGGGTATTTTCTTTGTAATAGGTCAAATAAGCACCCTATTTAAAATATGGCACGCTGTACTGTCAACTTCAGCCCAAAAATATTTTGAAAGTGAATATTTATTCAATATGACTCTAGCCATATCACCAAGAGTCATATTCTTCCGCTCCACAACACCATTTTGTTGAGGAGTTCTAGGACCAGAAAACTCATGATCAAAACCATTTGAGTCACAAAACTTTTTAAAATCAACATTTTCGAATTTGCCTCCATGATCACCTCGGATTCGAGTAATCATGTAGCCTTTTTCGTTTTGAACCTTGTTAGCAAAAATTTTGAAAACAGAAAATGTATCGCTTTTGTTTGAAAGAAAGAAAACCCAAGTTAATCTAGAAAAATCATCAACTATAACAAAAGCATAGAGTTTTCCACCAAGACTGGCTACTCTACTGGGACCAAATAAGTCAATGTGAAGTAATTGCAAGGGTTAATAGTACTTACAGTGTTTATTGAATGAAAAGAAGACTTGGTTGCCTTATTCAGCTCATATTCGGAACATACTGTTTCCTTCTTGAATGTGATGTCGGGCAATCCTCTTACTAGCTTCTTTGTCGATAGCCTGGATATAGTATCCATATTGGCATGACCAAGATGCTGGTGCCACAACAATCTCTCATCCTTGTGGGTGTAGAGGCATCTTCCTGCACTGTTAGTATCTCTAAATAGAGAAAATGTACATATTATCCTCTCTTATCCCTTCAAAAGTGATGTCTCTCGTTGACCTATCATAAATGTAGCATTTATTTTGTCCAAAGTTAATGTCATATCCATGATCAGCTAGTCGACTTATGCTGAGCCGGTTATGCTTTAAATCGGTCACTAGGCAGACATCCTTTATTACAGGAGAAGGAGGATGACCAATAGTACCATTACCTATGATGTATACTTTTAAGTTGTTGTCGAAGGATACATACCCTTCCCTCTTCATCGATAGTGATGTGAAAAGATTTGCGTCACCCGTCATATGTCGCGAGCATCCACTATCGAGAATCCGCTTGCTTTAGTTGAGGGAGGAAGGTCCACCTACATCAAGAGTAGATGTGACCATTGGTACCCAAGTTCTTGTGGGTCCTAAAATGTTAGTCTTTGGCACCCATGCATATAGATTTATATCTACTAATCTTCTAATTCTACATTGTGGTAAGATGTCCATGTACTCCAAAGTAGGTGCAAGTAGCATGCCTATTTGTGTTGGGAGCAGGTTGATAATGATGTCTATATGCAGCATGGTGAGAGTTATGTGGAACAGCAGGATAGTGACTATACGTGGTAGCAGGATGACGGTTATGTCTATATGCAGCATAGTGATGGTTATGTCTATGTGCACCATGGTGATGGTTATGTCTATGTACAATATGGTGATGATTGGCAGAATAGTGATTCTGTGTAGCAGTAGAATGATAATTTCTATGTGCATGTGGTTTATGTGATGTATAGAAGTACGTGTACATGTAAGCATGTTTACGTGCTGTATGTGGGTGACGTGTTTGACTATTTTGAGTAGTCTTGTGCTTTGTGCGTGTCTTATGTGATTGGGTTTGAGGTTGAGCAACCTGTTTTCCCAATCTAATCTCTAATTTCTTAGAGGCAGCATGCAGTTCGTTACACTTAGCATTTAAACCATCAATTTAATCAATAAAGATCTTGTGTCTATTCTTTTCTTCAGCAAGCTCAGTGTTGAGTGCTGTGATCTCACGTATTTGCTTTTCAATACGTGCTTCGGCATCATGTAGGCTTAAGTTAAGCTTGGACACCTCAATAGTGACTTCCATGGGTGGAGTTTCTCTAACATTATCAAGCAAGGAAGAAAGTTTTTGAATCTCTATTTCATAGCTTTTGATCTTCTCCTTGGCATGCTTATATTTACTAATGACTTTCTTGTGGTCATTTAGTAAATTATTAAACGCATCGCCAAGTTCATCAAAATTAAAGTCATCGAGATGTTCGCAGTTACCTTATCGGATGTTGCCATTAGGCATATATTTGCGGTGTCTTGAGGGGAGTCCTTTTCTTCCTCGAAATCACTTGCTTCACTTTCATGCCAAATGCTAGTGTTGGCATATTTTCTTGAGGACGACTTCTTGTAGGGCTTTTCGTATCGATTGCCTTTCTTTGCGAATGGACAGTCTTTTCGGACGTGTCCAGTCTTCTTGCAGTCGTAGCATGTTGGTTTTTTCTTGTTATCTCCTTGTTGTTCCTTCTTTCTTTGATTGAAACGAAAGAACTTCTTGAAGTTGCGAACTAGAAGAGCTTGATCATCACTTTCAGAATTGTCATCATCAGTCTCCTCAGGATCAGCCCTTCGACCATGAGTTTTTTTGGCAATCTCTTTTGCCTTTGGAGCAGGTTCGTCGAAGTCTTTGAGGTCAAGCTCGTGGGTCATCAACTTTTCCATCAAAGTCTCTATAGAAATTGTAGTGAGATTATTGCCTTCTATGATAGCTGTTACCTTAGGGTTCCAAATCTTCGGTAGCCCCCTAAGTAACTTGCGAATCTTCTTATGATTTGTATATTATTTGTCGAGAGATGACAAAGGGTTGATGACGTCAAAGAATCTTATAAACATTTGTGTGATCGTCACATTAGGCTTCTCTTGAATGCCTCATATTCTTGAGTGAGACGACTGATTTTGGACTCCTTGACTTGGGTGGTTCCTTTATGCGTCACTTCTAGAAGTCTCCATACTTCGTGCGAGGTGGTGCATGTCGAGACCCTGTTAAACTCATTCCTGTCTATTCTATAAAATTAAGAATTAATAGCTCTAGTGTCTAGACTCGTCTGTTTCTTTTCCTCGTCAGAATATTTGTTGTTGGATTTCTCGATGAGATTACTATTGACAACTATCCTGGCAGGCTTTTTGAACCATCGGTAATAATGGTCTACGGGTTGAAGTCTAGAGACTTGAGATAAAAACTCATCCTTGTTTTCCAATAGGTGTAGTTTGTTCCATCAAATAGGGGTGGTCTATGAGTGGATTGCCCTTCACCATGATTGGAAAACATGGGTTGTGTGGTTACCACGGATCAGCTCTAGGATGTTTGTCCTTGTTGAGAGAACAGAGCTCTGATACCAATTAAAGAACAAGTAGGCAACTCTAGAGGGGGGTGAATAGGGTTTATGACAATAATAGCCAATTAAAAAATTAAACTCTTTCACCAACAGTAAATAATCAAAGTAAATACGGAAATTATAAAAAACAAGAAAGCATATGCAAACACGGCCGTTTTTAACCTGGCTTCCATTTGTGCTTGTTTTTCAAGAGAAAGAATTACAGGAGGCGAAAGGAAATTCCTCATCTTCTGAAATTTGTACTTGTTTCTCAAGTTGTCGTCAGACAGATGATGACTGGTGCAGTCATTGGAAGACGAACTGCCGATTATCAGGTGTTGCCGACTTGTTGCTGCAGCAGTTGATAACAACTTGGGTACAGTGATGTCCTAGAGAGTGCTCACCTTATGCTAAAATTGCCTCTCTCTTCTTGCATTTGTGGATGAGTAGTTCTCGCAAGTCGAGGATAGGTTGATCTACCTTTACATCCATTTTGTGGGCCAGGGTATCCTGAGCACACGGGTACGTAGGTATCATATTTGCTCCCTGATCTGAGGCAAGTAAAAGCACTTGCTCTTGATCATTGTAGGAAGACTTTTGGGACCTACCATGTCCGTTTGCCGCAGAGGCCTGGACACGGGAGGTTCTGTACATTTTTCCATCAGGGGCTCGTGTAACAGTTAATGTTACCCGCTGACGGTCAATAGATTGGACATTTGATTGGGCTTAGTACTGCCCTAGACTTCTTGGACTTAGTACCCAAAGATGCGTAGTAGGAAGAGTCCAAGTTGGAAGCTTCAACATTCTCAATGGGCCGCATGGGGTCTGATCTGCATGAGAGACGTACGGTCAAAGACAGAGCTTCTGATAGGGCCGCATGGGTCATCCTGTTCGCTTTCAGGATTGGCTGTCGTATAGGCCATCTGTCTGCGGCCGCATGGAGCATCTTGTCTGTGGCCAGGATTGGCTGACGTATAGGCAATCTGCCTGCGACCATCTTTCTTATGCGGCCTCTTCTTCGACCGCATGAGTTTTCCTTGTGCCCCCAAAAGTCCAGCATCATAATGTTTTCCTCTGCCGAATTTGGGGACAGCGGGATCCTCTGCGGTTCGAAACTGGGCCGCATGGGAGCTTTGGTCGCCGTCTTGAATGGCGAGAGGAGTTCCTTCCAAAGCCTGGCGAGGGGCAGTGGTCTTGGACCTCAGTGTCCAGCGGGCTCTTTTCAGGTTGCCTCACTTCTGTGCTGGACTGGTGCTCCCATCGAAGTGTATTTGCTAGAATGCTTGTTTATCATAGCGAACAACAAGCACTGCTGCGTAGAACAGATCTTTGATGTGTCGGATTGCGTCACCAATTTCTCATGGTTGGAGAAAGAAGTCCCCAGCAAAGTCACCATCGTGTTTGCCATTAATTATCAAAATAAGAACTACAGAGGAGCTAGATTTGATTACAAACTTGAAAGTATAACAACGAGACTAGAAAGAAATCCTGAGAAACAATCTAAGTACAATTGTTTAGTTTTGATTCTGGGGGTGACGGTGGAGTCTCGGGAGAAGTGTAGGAGTACTCTTCCTTACTCCTTGGACTATCAAATACAGTCTTTGCTAGTAAGAAAATTGCCAACCTTTTGCTTGGATGTGGTAACCTGCTATTTATAATGATTTCGGGATGAAGCATATTTTGGGCCGCATAGATGGCCACGTGGCCACGTGGTTGTAACAGCACACGAAGACTTAATCATTGGCTGCCAGCTGGTGGTTTGTTGAGATTTCTTTGTTGTAGCAAATCTGGGTTGTTGAGACTTTGTCAACTTTCAATGTGCCCTATCATAAAATAGAATCAATCTGTTTGAGACAGCAATGAGGGGCCGCATAGAGTTTGGGGCATTTTGGACCGCATAGGTCTTCTTTGTCCTTTAGTGCTCGGCCGTACTGGGCCGCATAAGACTCATGCGGCTCAGGTTGTAGTCTCCCTTAGCCACGTGTCCCACTAGCGGTGCCATAAGTCTGCATAAAGCTCAGTCATATTTTGTCATTTTTGGCCGCATAAGGCTCATGCGGCACAGGTCGCAGTCTCCCTGGATGCATAGCACCCCTACGGACCACGCCTTAGACCGTATGAACTCTCAGATAGGTGGGCCCTATGCTCAGGCATGTAAGCCCTATGTCTGGTGACATGACACTCCTTTTCTTTTTAGAAAGGTCAGGCCTTATCTTTATCTTTTTGTCAGGATGTGTCAGAGTTGTCATCTTTGTCAGAGTTGTCTGCTTTGTCCAAAGGGCTTCTGCGACTGATCAGCTTGGCCGCATAAGTAGCTGTTCCTTCTGCGGCCTGAATCAATTTGGTCGTATTTTAATATAATTAATTTGTTTGAGACAACAATGATGGGCCGCATATAGTTTAGGGTTTTTTGGACCGTAGAGTTTGTTGTACGGCTCTTCCTTCTGCGGACCAAATTAACTTGGCCCAGAGCACCCATGCGGTCAGCTTTGTAATGTGATCCGTATGAACCCCATCTTTTCTATGCTTCTACAATCACCATCAGCGAGGGGCGGCTACAGGCGGCTGGGGCAGTCGCCTGGGCCTGGGGGTCGTTAGGAAGCACGGTGTCGGGGCTGCGAAGGTGAGTTGTTAGGGTTTGGTGGGTTTCTCTATCTCGTGCTTATACTGCCTACGAAAACTATATGTATAACAGAGTTATACATATAGCTCTGCTGTGTTGGGCCAAGCCGGCTTGGAGTGGAACTTTATGGGCCAGGCCGATCAGCTATTGTTCCCTTCGGGGAACAGTAGGCTGAGTTATTTTTTTATAACTCTATTAAGCACATATATATACAAAAATTCCTAAAAATATAAAATGTCTTTCTATAATAATATAAAATAAAAATCTAACAGTTCAAAAAAATTATAATCAATAATACTCATAGTAATAATAATAAAAAGTGGTAATGAAAATAATAATAAGAATAACAATAATAATATTAGCGAAATTAATATGAGTAACACATTAGTTGGGTTTATCAAAATTTGAGGAGGCACCCATAACTTCTAGAATAAATTTTCACAAGTATATACAAAGTTTCAATAATAAATAATAATTAAATAACTATTAAAAAGAAAAACAAGAGATCGTCGTAATGCGATTTAGTAAATTTAAATAACGAAAAAGTCCTAATCAAAATATTTAAGCAATAAAATATAGGAGATAAAATCCTCTAAAATTTTGTGGGATTACATCTTACCCAACTTATAAAAATTTTGTCCTCGAAATTAAAATGGGACATAATAAAGATATACATGGGTTGAATATGAAAAATAGTAAGTATATTAATGCATAACTTGTTGTTTGTAAAGATGAAGGAGGTAGTATACAAAATTTTCAAATTTGCCCCATATTCTACCAGTTAAGTTATTCTTAGTCTTACAATGGATCATGGGTATCCAGTTGTTTGAGGTATTGGGTTGGTATTGCATGGTTAATATCAATTGGGACTAAAACGGGCATCCATGGTTTGTTCTAAGGGTTAATAAGTCGTACATGAGGTGTAATTGAAATGGAGCACAAGATGATGTGTTTGTGAGGGACATGCATGTTATTTGCGTAGAGGGGATCGTCTAGTTCATGAGGGTGGAGCTTGTTGGAAGAAAATAGCTAGTGTTGTGCTCTAAATATCGAAAGCACGGTAGGGGCATCAAAATGATTCCGACAGGATTTATCGTTAATAACCACTTGATTTATTAACCCCAAATCGAACAAAATGTGTCAAGTTCAAAGGGGTGAACATAGAGATTGAATGATTATCCATTCTATAGCATAGTAAGGGTATTGACGGGGTCACATATTTTTAAGAAACATCACACAAGAATATCTAACGATCAGGTTACGGGCTTCTATTGTGACAAGCCTGCTAAACTATGATGATAAAGTTTCTAATGGTGTCGATGATAGTGTTCATGCGTTTGTGTTGATAAATAGTAAATCATAACAGGGTGAGGTGTTATGTTAAGCATACCAACTAACTAATAATTGGGTTGTTTTGGTGCTAAGTCATGCTTAATAAACAAAATGGTATAACTAGGGTAATACCTACTAGATCCTCATACTCGGGTTGGGAGTCTATCACATCCATATTAAATGCTTGTCCATGTCTTTGTCTATTAATCTCCTGCCTAAACTGAGTTGTCTGGTCGAGTAAAGGTGGTCCTCTCTGATATTCTTGTGACGCTCCAAGTTTTGGCCTTTGCATCTGCTGCTGAGCTAGTGTAAAGGCATATAGTGTTAGTTCTTGGATCTGCTGATGAGGTGCTAAGGCAAGTCTACCAGGGTAATCCTTGACCTTATGTTGTTTCGATTCACATCCCAAATACTGGCCTAATCGAATACGACAATCCCTCTGAATGTGTCCTTGTCTTCCACAAAAACGGCATACAGGCTTCTCTCGAGCCTGGTAGGGCACTCCTCTCTTCTGCTGGTATGTCGTGGGACGTCTATTAGGTCCACTTTAGTCAACCTTAACTGGTCTGTGTATTAGGGTAGAACGCCTCTGGTCTTGTTGTGCCTCCTTATGGAGGAGTTTCTGGCTACATGCTTCCTCCAAAACAGCTGCATGAGAGACTCGAGACTGTGTGCTGGTGTAAGGCTTGAGCTCTGGTGCAAGCTCGTGATGAAATCTCCTCGCTCTCTCCTTCTCCATCGGTATCAACGCTGTACCAAATTTACTCAGGCGACTGAACTCTGCGTCGTATTCATCTACGGACATGTTCCCTTGCTTTAGATGAAGGAACTGGTCATAGAGAGCGTCTCAAACGTGGATGGAGAAAAACCTCTCATAGAAGAGGTTATAGAACTCCTTCTATGTGCTCTCAGTGCCCAATCGTCTTTCTTCAGCCTTCCACCAATGATAAGATTTGTCTTTTCAGAGTAAATCTACTGCTGTCATCCAATCATGTGCTGGCAACTGGGATACCTTCAAGTATTTCTCTGTGCTGATAAGCCATGTGAAAACTTCTAAGGGACCCTCGGTACCCTTAAAATTCTTAGGCCCCATGTCGATGAAGTCCATAATGGAGCCCAGATAAGGCTATGGAGCTGGTGTTAGATCTGGTACCAGGGCTAGTGGTGGAGGTCTAGCTAGGTAGGCCTTCATGCTCTGCCTCGTCATTTTAATTTGTTGCTACTGAGATTGTAGCATAGCATACATAAACTAGGCAGTCGGGTCCGCATCAGTCAGAAGTGGAGGCAGTTGAGGTCCGGGTTGTGGTAAAAACTATTGAGAAAATGGTGATCGTACATTCTCTCCTAGTGGCACTGCAGTAGTTTGCCCAACCTGGCTGACTGGGGGTACTTGGGCCTCCTGATGTACCGTCGATGGGATCGTGGTATTCTGCTGCTGTTCTAGCTGTTACGGGGTCACCGGGGTCATTGGAGAAACATGTTCCTCCTGAGTAGTCGCATCACCTGATGTGATGGCTAGGCTAGAGGTGTGTCCGTTGTGTAAAGTCATATTGCTGGCACGAAGATAAGAGCAATGTTAGAATAGATTCAGATAGGTTGCAAGTCAAGCAATTGAAAGAGAGTTTAATAAGGAATTTAAAAATGTCAACAACTCGTGGATGAGATCCTAGAGGATGAATATGTTAAACTAACCATATCTTAATCCACGTAAAAATCGTACAAAAGGCGACCCAAGTGGACTATGGTTGATCCGATCATTATGCATCGGTTTTGATAGATTATATGTTAGTGGGGTACCTCCATTAACATATATGTCATGAACAAGCTTTAATAAAAGACTAAGCTTGCAAAACTAGGCCTTAATAGCAGCATTGTTCGAGATAGCAAAAGATAAGTATGCTAGATAATGATTAAAGAATATGTAATAATTCAAGTTTCTCAAGTGTGTAAATTTTGTTCAAAGTTCGTGCATATGAAGTCATCCTACAGTCTTCATGTCTAAGGCTTTGATTAAAGTCGAAGGGAATATTAGGTCGCGGGTTATTCTACCTAACTTATAAAGGTTAAACAGGTAGTGTGATTGAACGGTGGAACATGACTACTTAGTACGCACGAAAGAGTGATAAGGATTTACGGAAAAATACTTCAAGTAAGAAGAAAATCAAGTTAGTCAGTTGTCGGTTCGAAATGGAAGGAAGAAAGAATGTCATGTATGTGGATGAGATCCTAAATTTATAATCCTATATGCAGGCTTGCTTGGTACGGTAAAGTAACTAAACAATTTATCTAGACCTACGTGGGCCACTACAAAAATATGTAACGCCTCAGTCCCAAAATACGTAGGACTAGGAACGTAGCATGCCAGCTATATATATACGAGATATACTCCAATATATGGAAATCTCGAATACACACATAAGCTGTATTATGAATACTCATAACAGACAATCACAGGTAAAATCTATATCTCATCCACAGTATAATGTAAGAAAAAATGGTAACTCATGAATCAAAGTGAATGTCAAAATATAATGGTTGACCGGGCGGAGATAAATCCAGTACCGGCACTAGAATAAACTGAAATGAAATAGAGTCCAACCTCTAAGATAAACAGAATAAGAAAAGATGACTAAATAGGCTCCTCGACCCAATAGGGGCAGGTGTGACCAGAAGGTATGACTCGCTCGAATTTGAAGGATGAGTCTATACCGGAGCCATACTCCTGCAGAAAGTCCTGCACACCTATACTTGGAGAGATCTCCAGGTCCTCAGTGGGACGTAACAAGATACAAAAAGAATATGCCACATAAACTGAATATAAACTACTCAATAGTAATAAGTCAAATCGGATCATATCAAGGTCTAATACTTCTTATTGAATTAGTGTACCATCCTCCCAACGAAACAAGGACAAGAGATGGCACACTAACCCACGACGAAGCATCTTTCCAAGACATGAATCCAATATAAGGTATCCGGACCACAACAAGGTTCAATACCTTCTCATCGGAGTAGTAAGCCACACATACAACTAAATAAGGACAAGATATGGCAAACTAGTCTGCGACAAGTTACTGTTCCAAGCCACGGTCAGATACAAGTACCCAAACCAAGAGTACTCATATCTAACGGATAAGGGTGCCTAACCGTTCTAAGTGAATGCAGTTTTAAGAACAACCTCCATCGCATGGGCCCTGGAAAAAATGGGATCGGCATGGTCCCCACTTGGGGCACCAGGGGCCTCAGGCATAACCGTTCCACGAACGTTAGTGGCCAGATGTAAATAAGGGATCATCAACCCGTATCTCCGGTGGAGCGTACGGTCATAAGGAAAATGTGTAAGGTAGCCCATATGCTAAGAAAATGTCCTCCCCGCCCAATGCCTATATGTTGTATCCACAACACGTTTAACCTCTATTAACCGCTAAGTCGAACTAAATCATGTAACCTCTATTAGCGGTTAATCCTATCGTACGGCTTATACGTACTGGTGGCCAGCCAATCATGCATGTCCGAGTTCTATATATGACTCACAACATCGTGGTACAAATGTGTCAAGGCCTATGAATGCAACACAACAAGGCGGTCCCTTAAATCTAGGTTCTAATGCGTAATAAGTAAAAAAATAGCAGGAATATAATTTATTTAGTATCACAGTTTATTTTGCAGAAGAAAATAATAAATAATGCATTAATATAAGCTAAGTAAATAAACAGCTGGTGGCAAGGCATCTTGCATGGGGGTAGTGTGTAGAATGGAGACACCTGATGACTCAAATCGTCAGAATAGGGAAGCAATGAAAGCCAGCTTTTACGAACGACCTCGGATGCTGAAATAAACATCACAAATATTTTTGGCATAAAAGAAATATATAGGAAACACATGTCCAAAAGTTTAATTCTGGAACAGGGGTAAAATCGTAATTTTGGGTCAAAATGATGTCCGCCGTTGGATCCGTTTTGTACTGAAATACGTGCCAAAACCAACGATCGCTAAATTCGTCAAACTATAAGTCTACGGGTCCAAATCGAGGAGACGAACCCAACCGTATGTCCAAAGTTGGATTCCTACGGACCGTGCATAATTTCGACGTTGGATCGGGTCGCGGGCCCGCCAAGTATGTTTTTCGATCGACCTTCTTAGAATCGGACCAAACTTGGCACACAGGACTAAAAAAATGATTCGGTCCTAATGGCGCAAGTTTTGGGTCGATCCGATGAACGTGCACGAAGTTATGGCTAAGTTTACAAAAGGTCGATACGGGGGTATCTCGACGGATACGCACTGATTTCGTCGCGCACATGCAACGAAATTGAGTTCCATCAGTTCCCACACGTCGGCAACATCCATATGCGCCTTTTGATGCATATAGTACGCGACCACGTTGTCCAGTTTGTCGGGGCGCACGCCGTATCAGCAAATTTGTATAAGTTTTCAGTATTTTAAAAGCAAATCTTTTGTCAACTTCAACCATGAATTACTTTCTACATATTGATCGAAACTTCGATCTAACAGATGCGTTTTACTGTCGGTTATGTTGTTTATGACTGTCTTTAATTGGTTTGTCGAAACCTTCAGTATATGGATCGATAATCGGCTTCCAAGTTAGGTTTTGAAACAGTTTTTTTATTACAGAAAATCAAATTTTGGTCCAACTTTGTCTCGATTTTTCGAGCACGTCAAAGGGTGGTTTCAAAATCCATCTTATGGATCTCGAAGAGGGTCATGTAGGCTATTCGTAGAAGTTTGTAAATTCGAAATCGATTGAACTGATAGGGAGTAAGTTTGAGGAGAAGGGGAGTACCTTACGGCTGCTTGTTAACAGAGTTTCCTCTATTTCGGGCTGGCGGCTGCTGCTCCGGTGATCACCATCAGCGAGGGGCGGCTACAGGCTGCTGGGGAAGTCGCCTGGGCCTGGGCGTCATAAAAAAGCACGGGGTCGGGGCTGCGGCGGTGAGTTGTTAGGGTTTGGGGGGTTTATCTATCTCGTGCTTGTGCTGCCTACGAAAACTATATATATAACAGAGTTATACATGTAGCTCTGCTGTGTTGGGCCAAGCCGGCTTAGGGTGGAACTTTATGGGCCAGGTCGATCAGCTACTGTTCCCTTCGGGGAACAGTGCGCTGAGTTTTTTTTAACTCTATTAAGCACATATATATACAAAAATTCCTAAAAAATATAAAATGTCTTTCTACAATAAATAAAATAAAAATCTAACAGTTCAAGAAAATTATAAATCAATAATACTCATAGTTATAATAATAAAAAGTGGTAATGAAAATAATAATAAGAATAATAAGAATAATAATATTAGCGAAATTAATATGAGTAACACATTAGTTGGGTTTATCAAAATTTGAGGAGGCACCCATAACTTCTAGTATAAATTTTCACAAGTATATACAAAATTTCAATAAAAAATAATTAAATAACTATAAAATAAAAATAAGAGATCGTCGTAATGTGATTTAGTAAATTTAAATAACGAAAAAGTCCAAATCAAAAAATTTAAGCAATAAAATATATGAGACAAAATCCTTCAAATTTTTAGAGGATTACAAACAGCTGGGGGTTGACTACATCGAGGCCAATGGAGTCTCAAAATTGATCATTTGTCAGGTTCGAGGTCAGTACGAGGTGTGACATGAGGACTTAATCCCTTACCACCGGCGGCAATCGATATTATCTCCACCTTCAGGATTCTTTATAGAACATGTGTCGCAGTTGCAGAACTTGGAGGCAGACGTACTAGCCGGTCTCGCCGCCCCTTTGGCCATCCATGTTGGGTCTCATCATACCATTTCAGTAACGGGCTGGAAGTTTGTTTGTCCAAAGAATGCCCTACGCGCATGTCAGAATTACTCGTTATAAGTAGGAACGGATGAAGGCACCAGGGATTGGCAGTTCCCATTTATAGAGTATGCAGTCTATAGGATTCTGCCTGAAGACCCAAGAGAAGCAGCCTCTATCAGGAGGTGCTCACTCTGTTTCTTCTACGATTCGGCCACCAAAATGCTATATCGTCGCTCATACGACAGACTTCTCTTATGTTGTTTGTCTCTTACAGAGACACAGGAACCACTTAGAGAAGAACATGACAGAACCTGCGGAGCCCACCAGCCGGGTCCCAAGCTACAAGACCGGCTACACCGTATGGGCTACTACTGGCCACTATGATGGCAGTTGTTGTTGATTATACAAAGAAATGTCGAGGATGCCAATTCCATGCAGATTTCATCCATCAACCTTAAGAATATTTATCCCCCACGGTGGCCTCGTGACCGTTTGAAGCCTGGAGAATGGATATTATAGGGCCAGTCAGTCCACCGTATGAGATATGCCAATATCTCATCATCAATGGGTGGTCACTAAGCTAAGTCAATATAAGATATAAAACAAAAGCAAGTAAACGACCGATATAGTCGCTTGCACCCAAGTGTGACTTGGACGCACAGTGATGTAATACTAACAATAGATAAGTAATGCTGAATATAAATAACTGAAAATAAGATAAAGTAAATCATAGAGTAAGGTGGCAAGGTATCTTGCCTGGCAGTGCGGGAATAATAACTCCAAGCAATCAATCACGTCAGCAAGAAATCTCAAAATCCATGAATGGTTCTGGATGCTGAAACAAACATCAAGAACATTCCTAGTGTAAAAGATATATCTAGGAAACGCCTTTCCAAATGTCCAATTATGGAACAGGGGCAAAATTATAAATTTTTGGTCAAAATAATGTCCGTTATTGGACCTATTTTGTACCGAAACGTGTGCCAATATCTATGGTCTCTAAAGTCGTCAAACTATAAGTCTACGGGTTCTGTTTGAGGAGACAAACTCAACCATATGTCCAAAGTTGGATTCCGGCAGGTCGTGCTCAATTTCGCCCGTTAGATCGGATTACGGGCCCGCCAAATAGGCGTTCCGGTCGACCTTCTCAAAATCAAACCAAACTTGGCACATAGGACCAGAATTTCGATACGGTCCTATTGGCGCAAATTTTGTCTCGATACGACGAACGTACACGAATTTATGGCCAAGTTTGCAAAAGGTCGATATGGTGAATTTTGACGGATACGTACTGATTTCATCGTACACACGCAATAAAATCAAGTTCCGTCAGTTTACTCAAGTCGGCAACATCCATACACGCCTTTCGATATGTATAGTGTGTGACCACATTGCCCGGTTTGTCGGGTCGCACGTCATATCGGACAGATTTCTAAATTTTTTATAGTTTTTGAAACAACTTTTCTTGGAACTTCAATTACGTATAACTTCTTGTATGTTGGATGAAAAGTACTTCCAGAAAGTGCGTTGCAATCTCGTTTATGTTGTCTTCGTCTGTTATTAATTAGTTTTGGAATATTCTTAGTGTGTGGGTCGGGATTACCCTTCCAAGTCGGTGTTCTGGACGACCCTAAAGTCCTGTTCTCGAATAGGTTTTCCTCGACTTTGCATCGAGTTTCTTCTCAAACTAGTAGGTTGTAATTGAATCCCATTAGAGGGGTTTGAAGAGGGTCATATAGGCTTCGTATAGGACTTTGTAAATCGAAAATGATTATGTAAGATGGAATATAACGATGAGGAAAGGGGGGTACCTGCTGGCGGCTGTAACAGAGTTGTCCTCTATTTTGCTGTCGGTTCAGAGCTGTACGGCGGCCTTCCGACGACGCACGGTGGCTGCAGGCAACTAGGCAGCGCACAAGGGGGTCATGGTCGCTTGGGGGTCTCGAGCGCAGGAGTATGTGAGAAAAAATTGGAAAATATTCTCCTCTATCTGCTCGAGCAATTCTTTTATACTCGATTTTCAATTCCAAGTTTCTTTCGACTTTAAATCCGAGTTGGATTGATTCAAATTGAATCTTGGTATTATCAGGTTTCGGAGATCCCATAGGAATTTGGTTTGTGGAAGGGCGGGATCAAATTAGGTTGAAATTTGATTAAATCTAATCTTCCCAGTTATTGTTATTCGTGGAAGGAAGAATGGGGGGTCGGGTCCTTCCATCTACTGTTCAGTCGTGAAAAGTAGCTGCAATTTATATTTATATTTTTTTCTTTTTTTACCCTATTTTTTATATATTACTTACTCCTATATATTTGTATATTGACATATATACTAGATGTACCTGGATATATACTAATACTTTCAAGGAAATTTTCCTAAAAAACTAAAACTATTAATAATAAGCTTGTAGAGAAATTTTAAGGAAATAATTTATAATATTATACTAAAATTTAATATTCACATACTAGTTTCCATATAGGAAAAATATCATAATAATATTTACTAACTATTTATAAGTAGAAAATGCCATCAATATTTTTAAATAAATTATCAGATTTTCATAAAAATAGGGTGTTTACAATTGGTGCTACCAGAACTAGTGGACTGGTGAGATATTTGTTGACGTCGTCGAACGCGCTGGCATTCTTCGGTTCATACATAAAAAAACTACTTTCTTCATTAGCTTAGTGAATGGCTGTCATCGCCCAGAGCGATTTGCTATAAATCTTCTGATATATGCCAAGCGTCCTTGCAGGCCTCGAAGCTCACGTAGATTCTTCGGGGGAGCTATATCCAGAATGCCTTGGTCTTTTTAGGGTCAATGTGAATACCCTTGGTTGTGACGATGAAGCCCGAGAACTTGCCGCTGGAAACCGCTAGAAAATACTTAGTTGGGTTCTTCTTTAGTCGATGTGTCCGTATCAAGTCGAACACCATCCTCAAGCCCTCCAGATAGTTGGCTTTCCTTCCACTTTTAACAGCAATGTCATCAACATAACATTCCACCATTTTAGGAGGTATTTGCAGAATATAGTGTTCATAAGCCGCTGATATGTCGCTCCCCCATTCTTTAAACCAAAAGGCATCACTGTGTAACAGTAGTTTCCTTTTGGAGTCCGGAATGAAGTATGCTTTTCGTCTTGAAGGAACATCTTAATCTGGTTGTAGCCTGAAAACTCGTTCATGAAGGACATACGTTCAAAGCCACAAGTATTGTCGATCATCACGTTGGTGATCGGAAGGGGAAACTCATCTTTTGGACAAGCCGAATTGAGATCCCTAAAGTCTATCCAGACTCAAATCTATCTATTCTTCTTAGTGACGGGAACAATGTTGGCCACCCAATCGGGATGTTGCTCCTCGCGAATGAAGCCACTGTCTTTGAGTTTGTCGACTTCTTTCTCGATAGAATCCATAATGTTGGGGCAAAAGCATCATTGTTGACTTCTTTCTCGTCGACTTCTTTCTCGTCCGTGCATTACGACTTGCGGGTTTAAACCTGGCACGTCTTCATAGCTCTATGCGAAGACATCAATGTACTATCGGATAACTTATATCAGAGATTATCTGTCTTCTCTAGTTAGGCTTTCGTTAATAAAGATGGGTTTAGGCGAAGCCTCATTTTCTAGATCGACTTGAACGACATCATCTTCGGTAGAAGGTTCTCGTTGTTTGAAGTGCCACTCCCATTGGGATCCTAAGCGTCAAGACCAGGGTTCATCCTTGAAGAATTCCAGTATCTGGTCTTCATCCTCGACTAGGGATCTGTAGAGACCATATTAACTAATAATATTTTCTTGAAGGCCTGGTCGATACTGGTATCAGAGTCCCAGGTTGAGGAATCGGAGGAGTGAGAGTGCATCATGAACTCTGGCTTCGAACTCACCGAAGTTGTCATGGGTGTAACATAGCCCAACCCCCGTTGAGTATGCTGGAAGTAATTTTGAGCCTTTTCCTTTGGAGCACGAAGTCGTAAAGGAAGGCGTCGGCCTTTGCCATGATTCAGACCTCTGTCCCTGGTCAAGTCATAGCCCATCTTCTGAATAAAGTGTTTGGCTTGAGCGGTGTAATGGTGGAGATGCATCTTGTCATTGTCAGGTCCCGGCTCTGCGAGAGTAAGTAATTAAGGATGTCCTACCCGACCGAAGATGATGGGTTCCTCATCTTTCTTCTTAGCTGGTACTATGAATTAAGCATATCGGGAAGAGACAACTCGACTTACCAGATTAGCGATTGTCACTTGTGTTTGATGCATATACAGAGCATTATCTAAGAAATACCTAGTGTTCCAGTATGCACAAGAGTAATTCAAAGACAACTTTCTATTAATGTAATGTAAAATTTTATCCCGAGGGATTACATCATCTAAAGAGTGTGTCAGGACCCGCACCCACTGTGAGGGTACGAGTATGTAACAGCGCCCAGCCTACGCCGCAGTGTCGGCGGTAGAATGCTGTTTTAAGTCTCTAACTAACCATCAACTCATGCAGTATATAATGTACTTAACATGATCAACTCTGAACGGAGGACAAGTATAAGATATTGTAACTCAATCACAGTCTAAGCACGATAAGATAACACAGAAGAATAATTAAGAAATAGAAAGACAACCATACTACTGAAATAATAGCTACATCTCAAAAATTTGAAATACAACACAAGTCTCAAATCAATACAACCAATCCAAATAAGAACTAATGCAAGTCTAAAACTGTATCATGATCACTGCTAAGTGTCAGGACCAAAGGTGGCTAATCCCTCGTTCGGTCCATAATGAGTAGGGCAAATGTCCTCAGGGCAAACATCTGTAACATTTCAACAGGTCCAGTCAGGACAGGAACGAGCATATCTCATCTAGAAAATCCATGTAAATAACAGAGAACTATAAAGCAGTTACAGACAGTTGTATTGATGAACATGGCAGTTTATATTCAGGTGATGGTATAGAGAGACAAATAAAGTACAAGAAAAGTAAGTAACTAAACAAGAGAAGAATCATGGCAATAAAGACTGTAAAGTAGAAGCTAGCTGAACCAGGGTAACATGATATAAGTCCAGACAGTAAATATAGACAAGTGTAACTCCAATGTAAGTCCAGTACAAGACGAATCTAATAGAAGATGAATCTAGTTTGAGACAATTCCAGTCATAGTGATCAATGATTCCAGGGTGAGTCCAGTCTATACTCTAACAGTATATTTTAAAATACCGAGGTCGACATGTAAATAGCTATAGGTAATCCGGCATATCACACACTTGGCCGGGTGTGAGATGGCTATCATTCCAGTTTAATTCCAGCATGAGGGTGATTCCAGAATTTGGGTATGTCTACATGTCTTACTCTAGTATTTCCCCTTCCAGCAAGTGAATCCAGAAATCTGACACGAGATTCAAGATGAGTCTAGCCAGAACATGATGATACCAGTAAATGATTCCAGAATGATTCCAGTAATAGAGGTCAGACAATAAATGTGTGTCGCATACATGAATCCAAAAATATCCATTCGTGTTGTAACAGAGAATCGCATACAACTAACTAGAACTGAAGTACAGTAATTGATAAATAAATGAGAGAACTATTAGAGAATGTACTCGCCTGATACTCTGAAAAGAGTAGTGTAATATCAGATGTCTGCACCGGAGTCACAATGTCCTAAATAGAGCAGTACAGGTTATAATGTGTTTAAATAAGGTAAATAAAGTTTATGATGCAATCTATATAATTTCTAGGCCAATCTAGGTCAAAGTCAACTCTAAGTCAAACAGGGTCAACTGTCTAGGTCAAACTAGGTCCAAGTCAAACATTGGTCAACCTTGGTCAATTATACTAGTCAACTAGGTCAATCCTAGTCCATTCAAGTCTCACTAGGCCTAACCAAGCCTAGACTAGCACTCAAGCAACATCACAAGTCACAGAGAACACACATACCACATCTAGAAGTATATATATACACAAGTACAACTAGCACATATATAAGGACAACACAATTAGATATGTACGTATCACAACTTAAAAGTTAACAAGTGACATATGAATGTATACATGAATCAATAGTGCGTGTGTGCGCATTACAAGGTAAATGGCATGTGAAGGTAATGGTTTACACTAGTGCATATACCATATATCAATGTCCAATTTAACTCAAGTTTACATATAGGTCCAAGGGTTTAGTTTTAGGCATATAGTTTAGTAACATGTGAAATCAAGGCTAGTCTATACATACATTATCTATTGAACTTGCATTCATTTCATCATAGGCAATTTTATATAGATGCTTGCATTTTTACATTTATTCATTCACGCATTCATTTCTTAACATATATGGATTACATGATTACATGTCATTACCTACAATAATGCTTTCCTATACGTTACATTTCATATCATTGTCTACATACATGCATTCCTACATACTAGCATATATATACATTCATCCATGCATATGTATACACAGTTTATGTTAGCATCTAGTATAGGTCCGAGGAACATGTGAGAGGGGGTTCAATGTGTCAAGTGCTAGGTGTGTACAGGTCTCAGGCTAGGGTGTGTCTCAGTCTAACAGATTTTTCATGTGAATGTGTGTATGCAAAATAGGAAATTGGCAAGTAAAGGGCCTGTGTGTGTATAGGAAATAGTGTGTGAACATTGTGTCAGTGACAGTAGGTACTAGGGTGTGTGTACAATAGGAAAACAGGGTTGTAGATAGGGGTTTCTCAGGTTTTAGACAGTGCATAATATCAATTAACAGTGTGGAGTGAATAAGAACTTGGGGACAGCCCTTAAGGTAATGAGGACTGAACAATCAAAGTCCAGGACTGAATAATGAGCCATAGAGGACTGCTATTTGAACCATTATTTAACCAATGAAGTTAACATGTATCAATTTCTGAAAATTGAAAACAACTCATCCGTTCAACCTATAACAAACCTAATATGCAAGAGTATAAGCCCTAACATGATCTCTATCATACAATGAAGCATTCTGTTATCATCTATATAGTGAAACCTGGGAATTGAATTGCAAATTCTGAGGTTTATCCCTGTTTCAGTGTGTAATAGGTTTTAGGAGTTGTGTATGTGTATAAACAGTAAAGTGTGTGTGTAGCATGTAGAGTGAGTGACTATATGTGTGTGATACATGAGAAACAAGCACACAAAACTGTTCTCAAGTTTGTAGAGGTGTTCTCAGGTTAATTGATTTTCAGTTTTTGTGTGTGTGAGTGTGATA